>CAKJTD010000047.1:0-470028 GCA_917499995.1 Ichneumon xanthorius | reverse complement strand
TAATTTTTTTGGATAGAATAATTTTTTGGATAGAATAATTTTTTGGATAGAATAATTTTTTGGATAGAATAATTTTTTGGATAGAATAATTTTTTGGATAGAATAATTTTTTGGATAGAATAATTTTTTGGATAGAATAATTTTTTGGATAGAATAATTTTTTGGATAGAATAATTTTTTGGATAGAATAATTTTTTGGATAGAATAATTTTTTGGATAGAATAATTTTTTGGATAGAATAATTTTTTGGATAGAATAATTTTTTGGATAGAATAATTTTTTGGATAGAATAATTTTTTGGATAGAATAATTTTTTGGATAGAATAATTTTTTGGATAGAATAATTTTTTGGATAGAATAATTTTTTGGATAGAATAATTTTTTGGATAGAATAATTTTTTGGATAGAATAATTTTTTGGATAGAATAATTTTTTGGATAGAATAATTTTTTGGATAGAATAATTTTTTGGATAGAATAATTTTTTGGATAGAATAATTTTTTGGATAGAATAATTTTTTGGATAGAATAATTTTTTGGATAGAATAATTTTTTGGATAGAATAATTTTTTGGATAGAATAATTTTTTGGATAGAATAATTTTTTGGATAGAATAATTTTTTGGATAGAATAATTTTTTGGATAGAATAATTTTTTGGATAGAATAATTTTTTGGATAGAATAATTTTTTGGATAGAATAATTTTTTGGATAGAATAATTTTTTGGATAGAATAATTTTTTGGATAGAATAATTTTTTGGATAGAATAATTTTTTGGATAGAATAATTTTTTGGATAGAATAATTTTTTGGATAGAATAATTTTTTGGATAGAATAATTTTTTGGATAGAATAATTTTTTGGATAGAATAATTTTTTGGATAGAATAATTTTTTGGATAGAATAATTTTTTGGATAGAATAATTTTTTGGATAGAATAATTTTTTGGATAGAATAATTTTTTGGATAGAATAATTTTTTGGATAGAATAATTTTTTGGATAGAATAATTTTTTGGATAGAATAATTTTTTGGATAGAATAATTTTTTTGGATAGAATAATTTTTTGGATAGAATAATTTTTTGGATAGAATAATTTTTTGGATAGAATAATTTTTTGGATAGAATAATTTTTTGGATAGAATAATTTTTTGGATAGAATAATTTTTTGGATAGAATAATTTTTTGGATAGAATAATTTTTTGGATAGAATAATTTTTTGGATAGAATAATTTTTTGGATAGAATAATTTTTTGGATAGAATAATTTTTTGGATAGAATAATTTTTTGGATAGAATAATTTTTTGGATAGAATAATTTTTTGGATAGAATAATTTTTTGGATAGAATAATTTTTTGGATAGAATAATTTTTTGGATAGAATAATTTTTTGGATAGAATAATTTTTTGGATAGAATAATTTTTTGGATAGAATAATTTTTTGGATAGAATAATTTTTTGGATAGAATAATTTTTTGGATAGAATAATTTTTTGGATAGAATAATTTTTTGGATAGAATAATTTTTTGGATAGAATAATTTTTTGGATAGAATAATTTTTTGGATAGAATAATTTTTTGGATAGAATAATTTTTTGGATAGAATAATTTTTTGGATAGAATAATTTTTTGGATAGAATAATTTTTTGGATAGAATAATTTTTTGGATAGAATAATTTTTTGGATAGAATAATTTTTTGGATAGAATAATTTTTTGGATAGAATAATTTTTTGGATAGAATAATTTTTTGGATAGAATAATTTTTTGGATAGAATAATTTTTTGGATAGAATAATTTTTTGGATAGAATAATTTTTTGGATAGAATAATTTTTTTGGATAGAATAATTTTTTGGATAGAATAATTTTTTGGATAGAATAATTTTTTGGATAGAATAATTTTTTGGATAGAATAATTTTTTGGATAGAATAATTTTTTGGATAGAATAATTTTTTGGATAGAATAATTTTTTGGATAGAATAATTTTTTGGATAGAATAATTTTTTGGATAGAATAATTTTTTGGATAGAATAATTTTTTGGATAGAATAATTTTTTGGATAGAATAATTTTTTGGATAGAATAATTTTTTGGATAGAATAATTTTTTGGATAGAATAATTTTTTGGATAGAATAATTTTTTGGATAGAATAATTTTTTGGATAGAATAATTTTTGGATAGAATAATTTTTTGGATAGAATAATTTTTTGGATAGAATAATTTTTTGGATAGAATAATTTTTTGGATAGAATAATTTTTTGGATAGAATAATTTTTTGGATAGAATAATTTTTTGGATAGAATAATTTTTTGGATAGAATAATTTTTTGGATAGAATAATTTTTTGGATAGAATAATTTTTTGGATAGAATAATTTTTTGGATAGAATAATTTTTTGGATAGAATAATTTTTTGGATAGAATAATTTTTTGGATAGAATAATTTTTTGGATAGAATAATTTTTTGGATAGAATAATTTTTTGGATAGAATAATTTTTTGGATAGAATAATTTTTTGGATAGAATAATTTTTTGGATAGAATAATTTTTTGGATAGAATAATTTTTTGGATAGAATAATTTTTTGGATAGAATAATTTTTTGGATAGAATAATTTTTTGGATAGAATAATTTTTTGGATAGAATAATTTTTTGGATAGAATAATTTTTTGGATAGAATAATTTTTTGGATAGAATAATTTTTTGGATAGAATAATTTTTTGGATAGAATAATTTTTTGGATAGAATAATTTTTTGGATAGAATAATTTTTTGGATAGAATAATTTTTTGGATAGAATAATTTTTTGGATAGAATAATTTTTTGGATAGAATAATTTTTTGGATAGAATAATTTTTTGGATAGAATAATTTTTTGGATAGAATAATTTTTTGGATAGAATAATTTTTTGGATAGAATAATTTTTTGGATAGAATAATTTTTTGGATAGAATAATTTTTTGGATAGAATAATTTTTTGGATAGAATAATTTTTTGGATAGAATAATTTTTTGGATAGAATAATTTTTTGGATAGAATAATTTTTTGGATAGAATAATTTTTTGGATAGAATAATTTTTTGGATAGAATAATTTTTTGGATAGAATAATTTTTTGGATAGAATAATTTTTTGGATAGAATAATTTTTTGGATAGAATAATTTTTTGGATAGAATAATTTTTTGGATAGAATAATTTTTTGGATAGAATAATTTTTTGGATAGAATAATTTTTTGGATAGAATAATTTTTTGGATAGAATAATTTTTTGGATAGAATAATTTTTTGGATAGAATAATTTTTTGGATAGAATAATTTTTTGGATAGAATAATTTTTTGGATAGAATAATTTTTTGGATAGAATAATTTTTTGGATAGAATAATTTTTTGGATAGAATAATTTTTTGGATAGAATAATTTTTTGGATAGAATAATTTTTTGGATAGAATAATTTTTTGGATAGAATAATTTTTTGGATAGAATAATTTTTTGGATAGAATAATTTTTTGGATAGAATAATTTTTTGGATAGAATAATTTTTTGGATAGAATAATTTTTTGGATAGAATAATTTTTTGGATAGAATAATTTTTTGGATAGAATAATTTTTTGGATAGAATAATTTTTTGGATAGAATAATTTTTTGGATAGAATAATTTTTTGGATAGAATAATTTTTTGGATAGAATAATTTTTTGGATAGAATAATTTTTTGGATAGAATAATTTTTTGGATAGAATAATTTTTTGGATAGAATAATTTTTTGGATAGAATAATTTTTTGGATAGAATAATTTTTTGGATAGAATAATTTTTTGGATAGAATAATTTTTTGGATAGAATAATTTTTTGGATAGAATAATTTTTTGGATAGAATAATTTTTTGGATAGAATAATTTTTTGGATAGAATAATTTTTTGGATAGAATAATTTTTTGGATAGAATAATTTTTTGGATAGAATAATTTTTTGGATAGAATAATTTTTTGGATAGAATAATTTTTTGGATAGAATAATTTTTTGGATAGAATAATTTTTTGGATAGAATAATTTTTTGGATAGAATAATTTTTTGGATAGAATAATTTTTTGGATAGAATAATTTTTTGGATAGAATAATTTTTTGGATAGAATAATTTTTTGGATAGAATAATTTTTTGGATAGAATAATTTTTTGGATAGAATAATTTTTTGGATAGAATAATTTTTTGGATAGAATAATTTTTTGGATAGAATAATTTTTTGGATAGAATAATTTTTTGGATAGAATAATTTTTTGGATAGAATAATTTTTTGGATAGAATAATTTTTTGGATAGAATAATTTTTTGGATAGAATAATTTTTTGGATAGAATAATTTTTTGGATAGAATAATTTTTTGGATAGAATAATTTTTTGGATAGAATAATTTTTTGGATAGAATAATTTTTTGGATAGAATAATTTTTTGGATAGAATAATTTTTTGGATAGAATAATTTTTTGGATAGAATAATTTTTTGGATAGAATAATTTTTTGGATAGAATAATTTTTTGGATAGAATAATTTTTTGGATAGAATAATTTTTTGGATAGAATAATTTTTTGGATAGAATAATTTTTTGGATAGAATAATTTTTTGGATAGAATAATTTTTTGGATAGAATAATTTTTTGGATAGAATAATTTTTTGGATAGAATAATTTTTTGGATAGAATAATTTTTTGGATAGAATAATTTTTTGGATAGAATAATTTTTTGGATAGAATAATTTTTTGGATAGAATAATTTTTTGGATAGAATAATTTTTTGGATAGAATAATTTTTTGGATAGAATAATTTTTTGGATAGAATAATTTTTTGGATAGAATAATTTTTTGGATAGAATAATTTTTTGGATAGAATAATTTTTTGGATAGAATAATTTTTTGGATAGAATAATTTTTTGGATAGAATAATTTTTTGGATAGAATAATTTTTTGGATAGAATAATTTTTTGGATAGAATAATTTTTTGGATAGAATAATTTTTTGGATAGAATAATTTTTTGGATAGAATAATTTTTTGGATAGAATAATTTTTTGGATAGAATAATTTTTTGGATAGAATAATTTTTTGGATAGAATAATTTTTTGGATAGAATAATTTTTTGGATAGAATAATTTTTTGGATAGAATAATTTTTTGGATAGAATAATTTTTTGGATAGAATAATTTTTTGGATAGAATAATTTTTTGGATAGAATAATTTTTTGGATAGAATAATTTTTTGGATAGAATAATTTTTTGGATAGAATAATTTTTTGGATAGAATAATTTTTTGGATAGAATAATTTTTTGGATAGAATAATTTTTTGGATAGAATAATTTTTTGGATAGAATAATTTTTTGGATAGAATAATTTTTTGGATAGAATAATTTTTTGGATAGAATAATTTTTTGGATAGAATAATTTTTTGGATAGAATAATTTTTTGGATAGAATAATTTTTTGGATAGAATAATTTTTTGGATAGAATAATTTTTTGGATAGAATAATTTTTTGGATAGAATAATTTTTTGGATAGAATAATTTTTTGGATAGAATAATTTTTTGGATAGAATAATTTTTTGGATAGAATAATTTTTTGGATAGAATAATTTTTTGGATAGAATAATTTTTTGGATAGAATAATTTTTTGGATAGAATAATTTTTTGGATAGAATAATTTTTTGGATAGAATAATTTTTTGGATAGAATAATTTTTTGGATAGAATAATTTTTTGGATAGAATAATTTTTTGGATAGAATAATTTTTTGGATAGAATAATTTTTTGGATAGAATAATTTTTTGGATAGAATAATTTTTTGGATAGAATAATTTTTTGGATAGAATAATTTTTTGGATAGAATAATTTTTTGGATAGAATAATTTTTTGGATAGAATAATTTTTTGGATAGAATAATTTTTTGGATAGAATAATTTTTTGGATAGAATAATTTTTTGGATAGAATAATTTTTTGGATAGAATAATTTTTTGGATAGAATAATTTTTTGGATAGAATAATTTTTTGGATAGAATAATTTTTTGGATAGAATAATTTTTTGGATAGAATAATTTTTTGGATAGAATAATTTTTTGGATAGAATAATTTTTTGGATAGAATAATTTTTTGGATAGAATAATTTTTTGGATAGAATAATTTTTTGGATAGAATAATTTTTTGGATAGAATAATTTTTTGGATAGAATAATTTTTTGGATAGAATAATTTTTTGGATAGAATAATTTTTTGGATAGAATAATTTTTTGGATAGAATAATTTTTTGGATAGAATAATTTTTTGGATAGAATAATTTTTTGGATAGAATAATTTTTTGGATAGAATAATTTTTTGGATAGAATAATTTTTTGGATAGAATAATTTTTTGGATAGAATAATTTTTTGGATAGAATAATTTTTTGGATAGAATAATTTTTTGGATAGAATAATTTTTTGGATAGAATAATTTTTTGGATAGAATAATTTTTTGGATAGAATAATTTTTTGGATAGAATAATTTTTTGGATAGAATAATTTTTTGGATAGAATAATTTTTTGGATAGAATAATTTTTTGGATAGAATAATTTTTTGGATAGAATAATTTTTTGGATAGAATAATTTTTTGGATAGAATAATTTTTTGGATAGAATAATTTTTTGGATAGAATAATTTTTTGGATAGAATAATTTTTTGGATAGAATAATTTTTTGGATAGAATAATTTTTTGGATAGAATAATTTTTTGGATAGAATAATTTTTTGGATAGAATAATTTTTTGGATAGAATAATTTTTTGGATAGAATAATTTTTTGGATAGAATAATTTTTTGGATAGAATAATTTTTTGGATAGAATAATTTTTTGGATAGAATAATTTTTTGGATAGAATAATTTTTTGGATAGAATAATTTTTTGGATAGAATAATTTTTTGGATAGAATAATTTTTTGGATAGAATAATTTTTTGGATAGAATAATTTTTTGGATAGAATAATTTTTTGGATAGAATAATTTTTTGGATAGAATAATTTTTTGGATAGAATAATTTTTTGGATAGAATAATTTTTTGGATAGAATAATTTTTTGGATAGAATAATTTTTTGGATAGAATAATTTTTTGGATAGAATAATTTTTTGGATAGAATAATTTTTTGGATAGAATAATTTTTTGGATAGAATAATTTTTTGGATAGAATAATTTTTTGGATAGAATAATTTTTTGGATAGAATAATTTTTTGGATAGAATAATTTTTTGGATAGAATAATTTTTTGGATAGAATAATTTTTTGGATAGAATAATTTTTTGGATAGAATAATTTTTTGGATAGAATAATTTTTTGGATAGAATAATTTTTTGGATAGAATAATTTTTTGGATAGAATAATTTTTTGGATAGAATAATTTTTTGGATAGAATAATTTTTTGGATAGAATAATTTTTTGGATAGAATAATTTTTTGGATAGAATAATTTTTTGGATAGAATAATTTTTTGGATAGAATAATTTTTTGGATAGAATAATTTTTTGGATAGAATAATTTTTTGGATAGAATAATTTTTTGGATAGAATAATTTTTTGGATAGAATAATTTTTTGGATAGAATAATTTTTTGGATAGAATAATTTTTTGGATAGAATAATTTTTTGGATAGAATAATTTTTTGGATAGAATAATTTTTTGGATAGAATAATTTTTTGGATAGAATAATTTTTTGGATAGAATAATTTTTTGGATAGAATAATTTTTTGGATAGAATAATTTTTTGGATAGAATAATTTTTTGGATAGAATAATTTTTTGGATAGAATAATTTTTTGGATAGAATAATTTTTTGGATAGAATAATTTTTTGGATAGAATAATTTTTTGGATAGAATAATTTTTTGGATAGAATAATTTTTTGGATAGAATAATTTTTTGGATAGAATAATTTTTTGGATAGAATAATTTTTTGGATAGAATAATTTTTTGGATAGAATAATTTTTTGGATAGAATAATTTTTTGGATAGAATAATTTTTTGGATAGAATAATTTTTTGGATAGAATAATTTTTTGGATAGAATAATTTTTTGGATAGAATAATTTTTTGGATAGAATAATTTTTTGGATAGAATAATTTTTTGGATAGAATAATTTTTTGGATAGAATAATTTTTTGGATAGAATAATTTTTTGGATAGAATAATTTTTTGGATAGAATAATTTTTTGGATAGAATAATTTTTTGGATAGAATAATTTTTTGGATAGAATAATTTTTTGGATAGAATAATTTTTTGGATAGAATAATTTTTTGGATAGAATAATTTTTTGGATAGAATAATTTTTTGGATAGAATAATTTTTTGGATAGAATAATTTTTTGGATAGAATAATTTTTTGGATAGAATAATTTTTTGGATAGAATAATTTTTTGGATAGAATAATTTTTTGGATAGAATAATTTTTTGGATAGAATAATTTTTTGGATAGAATAATTTTTTGGATAGAATAATTTTTTGGATAGAATAATTTTTTGGATAGAATAATTTTTTGGATAGAATAATTTTTTGGATAGAATAATTTTTTGGATAGAATAATTTTTTGGATAGAATAATTTTTTGGATAGAATAATTTTTTGGATAGAATAATTTTTTGGATAGAATAATTTTTTGGATAGAATAATTTTTTGGATAGAATAATTTTTTGGATAGAATAATTTTTTGGATAGAATAATTTTTTGGATAGAATAATTTTTTGGATAGAATAATTTTTTGGATAGAATAATTTTTTGGATAGAATAATTTTTTGGATAGAATAATTTTTTGGATAGAATAATTTTTTGGATAGAATAATTTTTTGGATAGAATAATTTTTTGGATAGAATAATTTTTTGGATAGAATAATTTTTTGGATAGAATAATTTTTTGGATAGAATAATTTTTTGGATAGAATAATTTTTTGGATAGAATAATTTTTTGGATAGAATAATTTTTTGGATAGAATAATTTTTTGGATAGAATAATTTTTTGGATAGAATAATTTTTTGGATAGAATAATTTTTTGGATAGAATAATTTTTTGGATAGAATAATTTTTTGGATAGAATAATTTTTTGGATAGAATAATTTTTTGGATAGAATAATTTTTTGGATAGAATAATTTTTTGGATAGAATAATTTTTTGGATAGAATAATTTTTTGGATAGAATAATTTTTTGGATAGAATAATTTTTTGGATAGAATAATTTTTTGGATAGAATAATTTTTTGGATAGAATAATTTTTTGGATAGAATAATTTTTTGGATAGAATAATTTTTTGGATAGAATAATTTTTTGGATAGAATAATTTTTTGGATAGAATAATTTTTTGGATAGAATAATTTTTTGGATAGAATAATTTTTTGGATAGAATAATTTTTTGGATAGAATAATTTTTTGGATAGAATAATTTTTTGGATAGAATAATTTTTTGGATAGAATAATTTTTTGGATAGAATAATTTTTTGGATAGAATAATTTTTTGGATAGAATAATTTTTTGGATAGAATAATTTTTTGGATAGAATAATTTTTTGGATAGAATAATTTTTTGGATAGAATAATTTTTTGGATAGAATAATTTTTTGGATAGAATAATTTTTTGGATAGAATAATTTTTTGGATAGAATAATTTTTTGGATAGAATAATTTTTTGGATAGAATAATTTTTTGGATAGAATAATTTTTTGGATAGAATAATTTTTTGGATAGAATAATTTTTTGGATAGAATAATTTTTTGGATAGAATAATTTTTTGGATAGAATAATTTTTTGGATAGAATAATTTTTTGGATAGAATAATTTTTTGGATAGAATAATTTTTTGGATAGAATAATTTTTTGGATAGAATAATTTTTTGGATAGAATAATTTTTTGGATAGAATAATTTTTTGGATAGAATAATTTTTTGGATAGAATAATTTTTTGGATAGAATAATTTTTTGGATAGAATAATTTTTTGGATAGAATAATTTTTTGGATAGAATAATTTTTTGGATAGAATAATTTTTTGGATAGAATAATTTTTTGGATAGAATAATTTTTTGGATAGAATAATTTTTTGGATAGAATAATTTTTTGGATAGAATAATTTTTTGGATAGAATAATTTTTTGGATAGAATAATTTTTTGGATAGAATAATTTTTTGGATAGAATAATTTTTTGGATAGAATAATTTTTTGGATAGAATAATTTTTTGGATAGAATAATTTTTTGGATAGAATAATTTTTTGGATAGAATAATTTTTTGGATAGAATAATTTTTTGGATAGAATAATTTTTTGGATAGAATAATTTTTTGGATAGAATAATTTTTTGGATAGAATAATTTTTTGGATAGAATAATTTTTTGGATAGAATAATTTTTTGGATAGAATAATTTTTTGGATAGAATAATTTTTTGGATAGAATAATTTTTTGGATAGAATAATTTTTTGGATAGAATAATTTTTTGGATAGAATAATTTTTTGGATAGAATAATTTTTTGGATAGAATAATTTTTTGGATAGAATAATTTTTTGGATAGAATAATTTTTTGGATAGAATAATTTTTTGGATAGAATAATTTTTTGGATAGAATAATTTTTTGGATAGAATAATTTTTTGGATAGAATAATTTTTTGGATAGAATAATTTTTTGGATAGAATAATTTTTTGGATAGAATAATTTTTTGGATAGAATAATTTTTTGGATAGAATAATTTTTTGGATAGAATAATTTTTTGGATAGAATAATTTTTTGGATAGAATAATTTTTTGGATAGAATAATTTTTTGGATAGAATAATTTTTTGGATAGAATAATTTTTTGGATAGAATAATTTTTTGGATAGAATAATTTTTTGGATAGAATAATTTTTTGGATAGAATAATTTTTTGGATAGAATAATTTTTTGGATAGAATAATTTTTTGGATAGAATAATTTTTTGGATAGAATAATTTTTTGGATAGAATAATTTTTTGGATAGAATAATTTTTTGGATAGAATAATTTTTTGGATAGAATAATTTTTTGGATAGAATAATTTTTTGGATAGAATAATTTTTTGGATAGAATAATTTTTTGGATAGAATAATTTTTTGGATAGAATAATTTTTTGGATAGAATAATTTTTTGGATAGAATAATTTTTTGGATAGAATAATTTTTTGGATAGAATAATTTTTTGGATAGAATAATTTTTTGGATAGAATAATTTTTTGGATAGAATAATTTTTTGGATAGAATAATTTTTTGGATAGAATAATTTTTTGGATAGAATAATTTTTTGGATAGAATAATTTTTTGGATAGAATAATTTTTTGGATAGAATAATTTTTTGGATAGAATAATTTTTTGGATAGAATAATTTTTTGGATAGAATAATTTTTTGGATAGAATAATTTTTTGGATAGAATAATTTTTTGGATAGAATAATTTTTTGGATATGAATAATTTTTTGGATAGAATAATTTTTTGGATAGAATAATTTTTTGGATAGAATAATTTTTTGGATAGAATAATTTTTTGGATAGAATAATTTTTTGGATAGAATAATTTTTTGGATAGAATAATTTTTTGGATAGAATAATTTTTTGGATAGAATAATTTTTTGGATAGAATAATTTTTTGGATAGAATAATTTTTTGGATAGAATAATTTTTTGGATTGAATAATTTTTTGGATTGAATAATTTTTTGGATTGAATAATTTTTTGGATAGAATAATTTTTTGGATAGAATAATTTTTTGGATAGAATAATTTTTTGGATTGAATAATTTTTTGGATAGAATAATTTTTTGGATAGAATAATTTTTTGGATAGAATAATTTTTTGGATAGAATAATTTTTTGGATAGAATAATTTTTTGGATAGAATAATTTTTTGGATAGAATAATTTTTTGGATAGAATAATTTTTTGGATAGAATAATTTTTTGGATAGAATAATTTTTTGGATAGAATAATTTTTTGGATAGAATAATTTTTTGGATAGAATAATTTTTTGGATAGAATAATTTTTTGGATAGAATAATTTTTTGGATAGAATAATTTTTTGGATAGAATAATTTTTTGGATAGAATAATTTTTTGGATAGAATAATTTTTTGGATAGAATAATTTTTTGGATAGAATAATTTTTTGGATAGAATAATTTTTTGGATAGAATAATTTTTTGGATAGAATAATTTTTTGGATAGAATAATTTTTTGGATAGAATAATTTTTTGGATAGAATAATTTTTTGGATAGAATAATTTTTTGGATAGAATAATTTTTTGGATAGAATAATTTTTTGGATAGAATAATTTTTTGGATAGAATAATTTTTTGGATAGAATAATTTTTTGGATAGAATAATTTTTTGGATAGAATAATTTTTTGGATAGAATAATTTTTTGGATAGAATAATTTTTTGGATAGAATAATTTTTTGGATAGAATAATTTTTTGGATAGAATAATTTTTTGGATAGAATAATTTTTTGGATAGAATAATTTTTTGGATAGAATAATTTTTTGGATAGAATAATTTTTTGGATAGAATAATTTTTTGGATAGAATAATTTTTTGGATAGAATAATTTTTTGGATAGAATAATTTTTTGGATAGAATAATTTTTTGGATAGAATAATTTTTTGGATAGAATAATTTTTTGGATAGAATAATTTTTTGGATAGAATAATTTTTTGGATAGAATAATTTTTTGGATAGAATAATTTTTTGGATAGAATAATTTTTTGGATAGAATAATTTTTTGGATAGAATAATTTTTTGGATAGAATAATTTTTTGGATAGAATAATTTTTTGGATAGAATAATTTTTTGGATAGAATAATTTTTTGGATAGAATAATTTTTTGGATAGAATAATTTTTTGGATAGAATAATTTTTTGGATAGAATAATTTTTTGGATAGAATAATTTTTTGGATAGAATAATTTTTTGGATAGAATAATTTTTTGGATAGAATAATTTTTTGGATAGAATAATTTTTTGGATAGAATAATTTTTTGGATAGAATAATTTTTTGGATAGAATAATTTTTTGGATAGAATAATTTTTTGGATTGAATAATTTTTTGGATTGAATAATTTTTTGGATTGAATAATTTTTTGGATAGAATAATTTTTTGGATAGAATAATTTTTTTGGATAGAATAATTTTTTGGATTGAATAATTTTTTGGATAGAATAATTTTTTGGATAGAATAATTTTTTGGATAGAATAATTTTTTGGATAGAATAATTTTTTGGATAGAATAATTTTTTGGATAGAATAATTTTTTGGATAGAATAATTTTTTGGATAGAATAATTTTTTGGATAGAATAATTTTTTGGATAGAATAATTTTTTGGATAGAATAATTTTTTGGATAGAATAATTTTTTGGATAGAATAATTTTTTGGATAGAATAATTTTTTGGATAGAATAATTTTTTGGATAGAATAATTTTTTGGATAGAATAATTTTTTGGATAGAATAATTTTTTGGATAGAATAATTTTTTGGATAGAATAATTTTTTGGATAGAATAATTTTTTGGATAGAATAATTTTTTGGATAGAATAATTTTTTGGATAGAATAATTTTTTGGATAGAATAATTTTTTGGATAGAATAATTTTTTGGATAGAATAATTTTTTGGATAGAATAATTTTTTGGATAGAATAATTTTTTGGATAGAATAATTTTTTGGATAGAATAATTTTTTGGATAGAATAATTTTTTGGATAGAATAATTTTTTGGATAGAATAATTTTTTGGATAGAATAATTTTTTGGATAGAATAATTTTTTGGATAGAATAATTTTTTTGGATATAATAATTTTTTGGATATAATAATTTTTTGGATATAATAATTTTTTGGATATAATAATTTTTTGGATATAATAATTTTTTGGACAGAATAATTTTTTGGACAGAATAATTTTTTGGACAGAATAATTTTTTGGATAGAATAATTTTTTGGATAGAATAATTTTTTGGATAGAATAATTTTTTGGATAGAATAATTTTTTGGATAGAATAATTTTTTGGATAGAATAATTTTTTGGATAGAATAATTTTTTGGATAGAATAATTTTTGGATAGAATAATTTTTGGATAGAATAATTTTTTGGATAGAATAATTTTTTGGATAGAATAATTTTTTGGATAGAATAATTTTTTGGATAGAATAATTTTTTGGATAGAATAATTTTTTGGATAGAATAATTTTTTGGATAGAATAATTTTTTGGATAGAATAATTTTTTGGATAGAATAATTTTTTGGATAGAATAATTTTTTGGATAGAATAATTTTTTGGATAGAATAATTTTTTGGATAGAATAATTTTTTGGATTGAATAATTTTTGGATAGAATAATTTTTTGGATAGAATAATTTTTTGGATAGAATAATTTTTTGGATAGAATAATTTTTTGGATAGAATAATTTTTTGGATAGAATAATTTTTTGGATAGAATAATTTTTTGGATAGAATAATTTTTTGGATAGAATAATTTTTTGGATAGAATAATTTTTTGGATAGAATAATTTTTTGGATAGAATAATTTTTTGGATAGAATAATTTTTTGGATAGAATAATTTTTTGGATAGAATAATTTTTTGGATAGAATAATTTTTTGGATAGAATAATTTTTTTGGATAGAATAATTTTTTGGATTGAATAATTTTTTGGATTGAATAATTTTTTGGATAGAATAATTTTTTGGATAGAATAATTTTTTGGATAGAATAATTTTTTGGATAGAATCATTTTTTGGATAGAATCATTTTTTGGATAGAATCATTTTTTGGATAGAATCATTTTTTGGATAGAATCATTTTTTGGACAGAATAATTTTTTGGATAGAATAATTTTTTGGATAGAATAATTTTTTGGATAGAATAATTTTTTGGATAGAATAATTTTTTGGATAGAATAATTTTTTGGATAGAATAATTTTTTGGATAGAATAATTTTTTGGATAGAATAATTTTTTGGATAGAATAATTTTTTGGATAGAATAATTTTTTGGATAGAATAATTTTTTGGATAGAATAATTTTTTGGATAGAATAATTTTTTGGATAGAATAATTTTTTGGATAGAATAATTTTTTGGATAGAATAATTTTTTGGATAGAATAATTTTTTGGATAGAATAATTTTTTGGATAGAATAATTTTTTGGATAGAATAATTTTTTGGATAGAATAATTTTTTGGATAGAATAATTTTTTGGATAGAATAATTTTTTGGATAGAATAATTTTTTGGATAGAATAATTTTTTGGATAGAATAATTTTTTGGATAGAATAATTTTTTGGATAGAATAATTTTTTGGATAGAATAATTTTTTGGATAGAATAATTTTTTGGATAGAATAATTTTTTGGATAGAATAATTTTTTGGATAGAATAATTTTTTGGATAGAATAATTTTTTGGATAGAATAATTTTTTGGATAGAATAATTTTTTGGATAGAATAATTTTTTGGATAGAATAATTTTTTGGATAGAATAATTTTTTGGATAGAATAATTTTTTGGATAGAATAATTTTTTGGATAGAATAATTTTTTGGATAGAATAATTTTTTGGATAGAATAATTTTTTGGATAGAATAATTTTTTGGATAGAATAATTTTTTGGATAGAATAATTTTTTGGATAGAATAATTTTTTGGATAGAATAATTTTTTTGGAAATAATAATTTTTTGGATATAATAATTTTTTGGATATAATAATTTTTTGGATATAATAATTTTTTGGATAGAATAATTTTTTGGATAGAATAATTTTTTGGACAGAATAATTTTTTGGACAGAATAATTTTTTGGACAGAATAATTTTTTGGACAGAATAATTTTTTGGATAGAATAATTTTTTGGATAGAATAATTTTTTGGATAGAATAATTTTTTGGATAGAATAATTTTTTGGATAGAATAATTTTTTGGATAGAATAATTTTTTGGATAGAATAATTTTTTGGATAGAATAATTTTTTGGATAGAATAATTTTTTGGATAGAATAATTTTTTGGATAGAATAATTTTTTGGATAGAATAATTTTTTGGATAGAATAATTTTTTGGATAGAATAATTTTTTGGATAGAATAATTTTTTGGATAGAATAATTTTTTGGATAGAATAATTTTTTGGATAGAATAATTTTTTGGATAGAATAATTTTTTGGATAGAATAATTTTTTGGATAGAATAATTTTTTGGATAGAATAATTTTTTGGATAGAATAATTTTTTGGATAGAATAATTTTTTGGATAGAATAATTTTTTGGATAGAATAATTTTTTGGATAGAATAATTTTTTGGATAGAATAATTTTTTGGATAGAATAATTTTTTGGATAGAATAATTTTTTGGATAGAATAATTTTTTGGATAGAATAATTTTTTGGATAGAATAATTTTTTGGATAGAATAATTTTTTGGATAGAATAATTTTTTGGATAGAATAATTTTTTGGATAGAATAATTTTTTGGATAGAATAATTTTTTGGATAGAATAATTTTTTGGATAGAATAATTTTTTGGATAGAGTAATTTTTTGGATAGAATAATTTTTTGGATAGAATAATTTTTTGGATAGAATAATTTTTTGGATAGAATAATTTTTTGGATAGAATAATTTTTTGGATAGAATAATTTTTTGGATAGAATAATTTTTTGGATAGAATAATTTTTTGGATAGAATAATTTTTTGGATAGAATAATTTTTTGGATAGAATAATTTTTTGGATAGAATAATTTTTTGGATAGAATAATTTTTTGGATAGAATAATTTTTTGGATAGAATAATTTTTTGGATAGAATAATTTTTTGGATAGAATAATTTTTTGGATAGAATAATTTTTTGGATAGAATAATTTTTTGGATAGAATAATTTTTTGGATAGAATAATTTTTTGGATAGAATAATTTTTTGGATAGAATAATTTTTTGGATAGAATAATTTTTTGGATAGAATAATTTTTTGGATAGAATAATTTTTTGGATAGAATAATTTTTTGGATAGAATAATTTTTTGGATAGAATAATTTTTTGGATAGAATAATTTTTTGGATAGAATAATTTTTTGGATAGAATAATTTTTTGGATAGAATAATTTTTTGGATAGAATAATTTTTTGGATAGAATAATTTTTTGGATAGAATAATTTTTTGGATAGAATAATTTTTTGGATAGAATAATTTTTTGGATAGAATAATTTTTTGGATAGAATAATTTTTTGGATAGAATAATTTTTTGGATAGAATAATTTTTTGGATAGAATAATTTTTTGGATAGAATAATTTTTTGGATAGAATAATTTTTTGGATAGAATAATTTTTTGGATAGAATAATTTTTTGGATAGAATAATTTTTTGGATAGAATAATTTTTTGGATAGAATAATTTTTTGGATAGAATAATTTTTTGGATAGAATAATTTTTTGGATAGAATAATTTTTTGGATAGAATAATTTTTTGGATAGAATAATTTTTTGGATAGAATAATTTTTTGGATAGAATAATTTTTTTGGAAATAATAATTTTTTGGATAGAATAATTTTTTGGATAGAATAATTTTTTGGATAGAATAATTTTTTGGATAGAATAATTTTTTGGATAGAATAATTTTTTGGATAGAATAATTTTTTGGATTGAATAATTTTTTGGATTGAATAATTTTTTGGATTGAATAATTTTTTGGATTGAATAATTTTTTGGATAGAATAATTTTTTGGATAGAATAATTTTTTTGGATAGAATAATTTTTTGGATTGAATAATTTTTTGGATAGAATAATTTTTTGGATAGAATAATTTTTTGGATTGAATAATTTTTTGGATTGAATAATTTTTTGGATTGAATAATTTTTTGGATTGAATAATTTTTTGGAAAGAATAATTTTTTGGATAGAATAATTTTTTGGATAGAATAATTTTTTGGATAGAATAATTTTTTGGATAGAATAATTTTTTGGATAGAATAATTTTTTGGATAGAATAATTTTTTGGATAGAATAATTTTTTGGATAGAATAATTTTTTGGATAGAATAATTTTTTGGATAGAATAATTTTTTGGATAGAATAATTTTTTGGATAGAATAATTTTTTGGATAGAATAATTTTTTGGATAGAATAATTTTTTGGATAGAATAATTTTTTGGATAGAATAATTTTTTGGATAGAATAATTTTTTGGATAGAATAATTTTTTGGATAGAATAATTTTTTGGACAGAATAATTTTTTGGACAGAATAATTTTTTGGACAGAATAATTTTTTGGACAGAATAATTTTTTGGACAGAATAATTTTTTGGATAGAATAATTTTTTGGATAGAATAATTTTTTGGATAGAATAATTTTTTGGATAGAATAATTTTTTGGATAGAATAATTTTTTGGATAGAATAATTTTTTGGATAGAATAATTTTTTGGATAGAATAATTTTTTGGATAGAATAATTTTTTGGATAGAATAATTTTTTGGATAGAATAATTTTTTGGATAGAATAATTTTTTGGATAGAATAATTTTTTGGATAGAATAATTTTTTGGATAGAATAATTTTTTGGATAGAATAATTTTTTGGATAGAATAATTTTTTGGATAGAATAATTTTTTGGATAGAATAATTTTTTGGATAGAATAATTTTTTGGATAGAATAATTTTTTGGATAGAATAATTTTTTGGATAGAATAATTTTTTGGATACAATAATTTTTTGGATAGAATAATTTTTTGGATAGAATAATTTTTTGGATAGAATAATTTTTTGGATAGAATAATTTTTTGGATAGAATAATTTTTTGGATAGAATAATCTTTTGGATAGAATAATCTTTTGGATAGAATAATTTTTTGGATAGAATAATTTTTTGGATAGAATAATTTTTTGGATAGAATAATCTTTTGGATAGAATAATCTTTTGGATAGAATAATCTTTTGGATAGAATAATTTTTTGGATAGAATAATTTTTTGGATAGAATAATTTTTTGGATAGAATAATTTTTTGGATACAATAATTTTTTGGATAGAATAATTTTTTGGATAGAATAATTTTTTGGATAGAATCATTTTTTGGATTGAATAATCTTTTGGATAGAATAATCTTTTGGATAGAATAATCTTTTGGATAGAATAATCTTTTGGATAGAATAATCTTTTGGATAGAATAATTTTTTGAATAGAATAATTTTTTGGATAGAATAATTTTTTGGATAGAATAATTTTTTGGATAGAATAATTTTTTGGATAGAATAATTTTTTGGATAGAATAATTTTTTGGATAGAATAATTTTCTGGATAGAATAATTTTTTGGATAGAATAATTTTTTGGATAGAATAATTTTTTGGATAGAATAATTTTTTGGATAGAATAATTTTTTGGATAGAATAATTTTTTGGATAGAATAATTTTTTGGATAGAATAATTTTTTGGATAGAATAATTTTTTGGATAGAATAATTTTTTGGATAGAATAATTTTTTGGATAGAATAATTTTTTGGATAGAATAATTTTTTGGATAGAATAATTTTTTGGATAGAATAATTTTTTGGATAGAATAATTTTTTGGATAGAATAATTTTTTGGATAGAATAATTTTTTGGATAGAATAATTTTTTGGATAGAATAATTTTTTGGATAGAATAATTTTTTGGATAGAATAATTTTTTGGATAGAATAATTTTTTGGATAGAATAATTTTTTGGATAGAATAATTTTTTGGATAGAATAATTTTTTGGATAGAATAATTTTTTGGATAGAATAATTTTTTGGATAGAATAATTTTTTGGATAGAATAATTTTTTGGATAGAATAATTTTTTGGATAGAATAATTTTTTGGATAGAATAATTTTTTGGATAGAATAATTTTTTGGATAGAATAATTTTTTGGATAGAATAATTTTTTGGATAGAATAATTTTTTGGATAGAATAATTTTTTGGATAGAATAATTTTTTGGATAGAATAATTTTTTGGATAGAATAATTTTTTGGATAGAATAATTTTTTGGATAGAATAATTTTTTGGATAGAATAATTTTTTGGATAGAATAATTTTTTGGATAGAATAATTTTTTGGATAGAATAATTTTTTGGATAGAATAATTTTTTGGATAGAATAATTTTTTGGATAGAATAATTTTTTGGATAGAATGATTTTTTGGATAGAATAATTTTTTGGATAGAATAATTTTTTGGATAGAATAATTTTTTGGATAGAATAATTTTTTGGATAGAATAATTTTTTGGATAGAATAATTTTTTGGATAGAATAATTTTTTGGATAGAATAATTTTTTGGATAGAATAATTTTTTGGATAGAATAATTTTTTGGATAGAATAATTTTTTGGATAGAATAATTTTTTGGATAGAATAATTTTTTGGATACAATAATTTTTTGGATAGAATAATTTTTTGGATAGAATAATTTTTTGGATAGAATAATTTTTTGGATAGAATAATGTTTTGGATAGAATAATCTTTTGGATAGAATAATCTTTTGGATAGAATAATCTTTTGGATAGAATAATTTTTTGGATAGAATAATTTTTTGGATAGAATCATTTTTTGGATAGAATAATCTTTTGGATAGAATAATTTTTTGGATAGAATAATCTTTTGGATAGAATAATTTTTTGGATAGAATAATTTTTTGGATAGAATAATTTTTTGGATAGAATAATTTTTTGGATAGAATAATTTTTTGGATAGAATAATTTTTTGGATAGAATAATTTTTTGGATAGAATAATTTTTTGGATAGAATCATTTTTTGGATTGAATAATCTTTTGGATAGAATAATCTTTTGGATAGAATAATCTTTTGGATAGAATAATCTTTTGGATAGAATAATTTTTTGAATAGAATAATTTTTTGGATAGAATAATTTTTTGGATAGAATAATTTTTTGGATAGAATAATTTTTTGGATAGAATCATTTTTTGGATAGAATAATTTTTTGGATAGAATCATTTTTTGGATAGAATCATTTTTTGGATAGAATAATTTTTTGGATAGAATAATTTTTTGGATAGAATAATTTTTTGGATAGAATAATTTTTTGGATAGAATAATTTTTTGGATAGAATAATTTTTTGGATAGAATAATTTTTTGGATAGAATAATTTTTTGGATAGAATAATTTTTTGGATAGAATAATTTTTTGGATAGAATAATTTTTTGGATAGAATAATTTTTTGGATAGAATAATTTTTTGGATAGAATAATTTTTTGGATAGAATAATTTTTTGGATAGAATAATTTTTTGGATAGAATAATTTTTTGGATAGAATAATTTTTTGGATAGAATAATTTTTTGGATAGAATAATTTTTTGGATAGAATAATTTTTTGGATAGAATAATTTTTTGGATAGAATAATTTTTTGGATAGAATAATTTTTTGGATAGAATAATTTTTTGGATAGAATAATTTTTTGGATAGAATAATTTTTTGGATAGAATAATTTTTTGGATAGAATAATTTTTAGGATAGAATAATTTTTTGGATAGAATAATTTTTTGGATAGAATAATTTTTTGGATAGAATAATTTTTTGGATAGAATAATTTTTTGGATAGAATGATTTTTTGGATAGAATAATTTTTTGGATAGAATAATCTTTTGGATAGAATAATCTTTTGGATAGAATAATCTTTTGGATAGAATAATCTTTTGGATAGAATAATCTTTTGGATAGAGTAATTTTTTGGATAGAATAATTTTTTGGATAGAATAATTTTTTGGATAGAATAATCTTTTGGATAGAATAATTTTTTGGATAGAATAATCTTTTGGATAGAATAATTTTTTGGATAGAATAATTTTTTGGATAGAATAATTTTTTGGATAGAATAATTTTTTGGATAGAATAATTTTTTGGATAGAATAATTTTTTGGATAGAATAATTTTTTGGATAGAATAATTTTTTGGATAGAATAATTTTTTGGATAGAATAATTTTTTGGATAGAATAATTTTTTGGATAGAATAATTTTTTGGATAGAATCATTTTTTGGATTGAATAATCTTTTGGATAGAATAATCTGTTGGATAGAATAATCTTTTGGATAGAATAATCTTTTGGATAGAATAATTTTTTGAATAGAATAATTTTTTGGATAGAATAATTTTTTGGATAGAATAATTTTTTGGATAGAATAATTTTTTGGATAGAATAATTTTTTGGATAGAATAATTTTTTGGATAGAATAATTTTTTGGATAGAATAATTTTTTGGATAGAATAATTTTTTGGATAGAATAATTTTTTGGATAGAATAATTTTTTGGATAGAATAATTTTTTGGATAGAATAATTTTTTGGATAGAATAATTTTTTGGATAGAATAATTTTTTGGATAGAATAATTTTTTGGATAGAATAATTTTTTGGATAGAATAATTTTTTGGATAGAATAATTTTTTGGATAGAATAATTTTTTGGATAGAATAATTTTTTGGATAGAATAATTTTTAGGATAGAATAATTTTTTGGATAGAATAATTTTTTGGATAGAATAATTTTTTGGATAGAATAATTTTTTGGATAGAATAATTTTTTGGATAGAATAATTTTTTGGATAGAATAATTTTTTGGATAGAATAATTTTTTGGATAGAATAATTTTTGGGATAGAATAATTTTTTGGATAGAATAATTTTTTGGATATAATAATTTTTTGGATAGAATAATTTTTTGGATAGAATAATTTTTTGGATATAATAATTTTTTGGATAGAATAATTTTTTGGATAGAATAATTTTTTGGATAGAATAATTTTTTGGATAGAATAATTTTTTGGATAGAATAATTTTTTGGATAGAATAATTTTTTGGATAGAATAATTTTTTGGATAGAATAATTTTTTGGATAGAATAATTTTTTGGATAGAATAATTTTTTGGATAGAATAATTTTTTGGATAGAATAATTTTTTGGATAGAATAATTTTTTGGATAGAATAATTTTTTGGATAGAATAATTTTTTGGATAGAATAATTTTTTGGATAGAATAATTTTTTGGATAGAATAATTTTTTGGATAGAATCATTTTTTGGATAGAATAATTTTTTGGATAGAATCATTTTTTGGATAGAATCATTTTTTGGATAGAATCATTTTTTGGATAGAATCATTTTTTGGATAGAATAATTTTTTGGATAGAATAATTTTTTGGATAGAATAATCTTTTGGATAGAATAATCTTTTGGATAGAATAATCTTTTGGATAGAATAATCTTTTGGATAGAATAATCTTTTGGATAGAATAATCTTTTGGATAGAATAATCTTTTGGATAGAATAATTTTTTGGATAGAATAATTTTTTGGATAGAATAATCTTTTTGGATAGAATAATCTTTTGGATAGAATAATTTTTTGGATAGAATAATTTTTTGGATAGAATAATCTTTTGGATAGAATAATCTTTTGGATAGAATAATTTTTTGGATAGAATAATTTTTTGGATAGAATAATTTTTTGGATAGAATAATTTTTTGGATAGAATAATTTTTTGGATAGAATAATTTTTTGGATAGAATAATTTTTTGGATAGAATAATTTTTTGGATAGAATAATTTTTTGGATAGAATAATTTTTTGGATAGAATAATTTTTTGGATAGAATAATTTTTTGGATAGAATAATTTTTTGGATAGAATAATTTTTTTGGAAATAATAATTTTTTGGATAGAATAATTTTTTGGATAGAATAATTTTTTGGATAGAATAATTTTTTGGATAGAATAATTTTTTGGATAGAATAATTTTTTGGATAGAATAATTTTTTGGATTGAATAATTTTTTGGATTGAATAATTTTTTGGATTGAATAATTTTTTGGATTGAATAATTTTTTGGATAGAATAATTTTTTGGATAGAATAATTTTTTTGGATAGAATAATTTTTTGGATTGAATAATTTTTTGGATAGAATAATTTTTTGGATAGAATAATTTTTTGGATTGAATAATTTTTTGGATTGAATAATTTTTTGGATTGAATAATTTTTTGGAAAGAATAATTTTTTGGATAGAATAATTTTTTGGATAGAATAATTTTTTGGATAGAATAATTTTTTGGATAGAATAATTTTTTGGATAGAATAATTTTTTGGATAGAATAATTTTTTGGATAGAATAATTTTTTGGATAGAATAATTTTTTGGATAGAATAATTTTTTGGATAGAATTTTTTGGATAGAATAATTTTTTGGATAGAATAATTTTTTGGATAGAATAATTTTTTGGATAGAATAATTTTTTGGATAGAATCATTTTTTGGATAGAATCATTTTTTGGATTGAATAATGTTTTGGATAGAATAATCTTTTGGATAGAATAATCTTTTGGATAGAATAATCTTTTGGATAGAATAATCTTTTGGATAGAATAATCTTTTGGATAGAATAATTTTTTGGATAGAATAATCTTTTGGATAGAATAATTTTTTGGATAGAATAATTTTTTGGATAGAATAATTTTTTGGATAGAATAATCTTTTGGATAGAATAATTTTTTGGATAGAATAATTTTTTGGATAGAATAATCTTTTGGATAGAATAATCTTTTGGATAGAATAATTTTTTGGATAGAATAATTTTTTGGATAGAATAATTTTTTGGATAGAATAATTTTTTGGATAGAATAATTTTTTGGATAGAATAATTTTTTGGATAGAATAATCTTTTGGATAGAATAATCTTTTGGATAGAATAATTTTTTGGATAGAATAATTTTTTGGATAGAATAATTTTTTGGATAGAATAATTTTTTGGATAGAATAATTTTTTGGATAGAATAATTTTTTGGATAGAATAATTTTTTGGATAGAATAATTTTTTGGATAGCATGATTTTTTGGATAGAATAATTTTTTGGATAGAATAATTTTTTGGATAGAATAATTTTTTGGATAGAATAATTTTTTGGATAGAATAATTTTTTGGATAGAATAATTTTTTGGATAGAATAATTTTTTGGATAGAATCATTTTTTGGATAGAATCATTTTTTGGATAGAATAATTTTTTGGATAGAATAATTTTTTGGATAGAATAATTTTTTGGATAGAATAATTTTTTGGATAGAATAATTTATTGGATAGCATCATTTTTTGGATAGAATCATTTTTTGGATTGAATAATCTTTTGGATAGAATAATCTTTTGGATAGAATAATCTTTTGGATAGAATAATCTTTTGGATAGAATAATCTTTTGGATAGAATAATCTTTTGGATAGAATAATCTTTTGGATAGAATAATCTTTTGGATAGAATAATTTTTTGGATAGAATAATTTTTTGGATAGAATAATTTTTTGGATAGAATAATCTTTTGGATAGAATAATTTTTTGGATAGAATAATCTTTTGGATAGAATAATCTTTTGGATAGAATAATTTTTTGGATAGAATAATTTTTTGGATAGAATAATTTTTTGGATAGAATCATTTTTTGGATAGAATCATTTTTTGGATAGAATCATTTTTTGGATTGAATAATGTTTTGGATAGAATAATCTTTTGGATAGAATAATCTTTTGGATAGAATAATCTTTTGGATAGAATAATCTTTTGGATAGAATAATCTTTTGGATAGAATAATCTTTTGGATAGAATAATTTTTTGGATAGAATAATTTTTTGGATAGAATAATTTTTTGGATAGAATAATCTTTTGGATAGAATAATTTTTTGGATAGAATAATTTTTTGGATAGAATAATCTTTTGGATAGAATAATCTTTTGGATAGAATAATTTTTTGGATAGAATAATTTTTTGGATAGAATAATTTTTTGGATAGAATAATTTTTTGGATAGAATAATTTTTTGGATAGAATAATTTTTTGGATAGAATAATTTTTTGGATAGAATAATCTTTTGGATAGAATAATTTTTTGGATAGAATAATTTTTTGGATAGAATAATTTTTTGGATAGAATAATTTTTTGGATAGAATAATTTTTTGGATAGAATCATTTTTTGGATTGAATAATGTTTTGGATAGAATAATCTTTTGGATAGAATAATCTTTTGGATAGAATAATCTTTTGGATAGAATAATCTTTTGGATAGAATAATCTTTTGGATAGAATAATCTTTTGGATAGAATAATTTTTTGGATAGAATAATCTTTTGGATAGAATAATCTTTTGGATAGAATAATCTTTTGGATAGAATAATCTTTTGGATAGAATAATCTTTTGGATAGAATAATCTTTTGGATAGAATAATTTTTTGGATAGAATAATTTTTTGGATAGAATAATTTTTTGGATAGAATAATCTTTTGGATAGAATAATTTTTTGGATAGAATAATTTTTTGGATAGAATAATCTTTTGGATAGAATAATCTTTTGGATAGAATAATTTTTTGGATAGAATAATTTTTTGGATAGAATAATTTTTTGGATAGAATAATTTTTTGGATAGAATAATTTTTTGGATAGAATAATTTTTTGGATAGAATAATCTTTTGGATAGAATAATTTTTTGGATAGAATAATTTTTTGGATAGAATCATTTTTTGGATAGAATCATTTTTTGGATTGAATAATGTTTTGGATAGAATAATGTTTTGGATAGAATAATCTTTTGGATAGAATAATCTTTTGGATAGAATAATCTTTTGGATAGAATAATCTTTTGGATAGAATAATCTTTTGGATAGAATAACTTTTTGGATAGAATAATCTTTTGGATAGAATAATCTTTTGGATAGAATAATCTTTTGGATAGAATAATCTTTTGGATAGAATAATCTTTTGGATAGAATAATTTTTTGGATAGAATAATTTTTTGGATAGAATAATTTTTTGGATAGAATAATTTTTTGGATAGAATAATTTTTTGGATAGAATAATTTTTTGGATCGAATAATTTTTTGGATAGAATAATTTTTTGGATAGAATAATTTTTTGGATAGAATAATTTTTTGGATAGAATAATTTTTTGGATAGAATAATTTTTTGGATAGAATAATTTTTTGGATAGAATAATTTTTTGGATAGAATAATTTTTTGGATAGAATAATTTTTTGGATAGAATAATTTTTTGGATAGAATAATTTTTTGGATTGAATAATCTTTTGGATAGAATAATCTTTTCGATAGAATAATCTTTTCGATAGAATAATCTTTTGGATAGAATAATCTTTTGGATAGAATAATCTTTTGGATAGAATAATCTTTTGGATAGAATAATCTTTTGGATAGAATAATCTTTTGGATAGAATAATCTTTTGGATAGAATAATCTTTTGGATAGAATAATCTTTTTGGATAGAATAATCTTTTGGATAGAATAATTTTTTGGATAGAATAATTTTTTGGATAGAATAATTTTTTGGATAGAATAATCTTTTGGATAGAATAATTTTTTGGATAGAATAATTTTTTGGATAGAATAATTTTTTGGATAGAATAATTTTTTGGATAGAATAATTTTTTGGATAGAATAATTTTTTGGATAGAATAATTTTTTGGATAGAATAATTTTTTGGATAGAATAATTTTTTGGATAGAATAATTTTTTGGATAGAATAATTTTTTGGATACAATAATTTTTTGGATAGAATAATTTTTTGGATAGAATAATTTTTTGGATAGAATAATTTTTTGGATAGAATAATTTTTTGGATAGAATAATTTTTTGGATAGAATAATTTTTTGGATAGAATAATTTTTTGGATAGAATAATTTTTTGGATAGAATAATTTTTTGGATAGAATAATTTTTTGGATAGAATAATTTTTTGGATAGAATAATTTTTTGGATAGAATAATTTTTTGGATAGAATAATTTTTTGGATAGAATAATTTTTTGGATAGAATAATTTTTTGGATAGAATAATTTTTTGGATAGAATAATTTTTTGGATAGAATAATTTTTTGGATAGAATAATTTTTTGGATAGAATAATTTTTTGGATAGAATAATTTTTTGGATAGAATCATTTTTTGGATAGAATAATTTTTTGGATAGAATAATTTTTTGGATAGAATAATTTTTTGGATAGAATCATTTTTTGGATAGAATCATTTTTTGGATAGAATAATTTTTTGGATAGAATAATTTTTTGGATAGAATCATTTTTTGGATAGAATAATTTTTTGGATAGAATAATTTTTTGGATAGAATAATTTTTTGGATAGAATAATTTTTTGGATAGAATAATTTTTTGGATAGAATAATTTTTTGGATAGAATAATTTTTTGGATAGAATAATTTTTTGGATAGAATCATTTTTTGGATAGAATCATTTTTTGGATAGAATCATTTTTTGGATAGAATCATTTTTTGGATAGAATAATTTTTTGGATAGAATCATTTTTTGGATAGAATAATTTTTTGGATAGAATAATTTTTTGGATAGAATAATTTTTTGGATAGAATAATTTTTTGGATAGAATAATTTTTTGGATAGAATAATTTTTTGGATAGAATAATTTTTTGGATAGAATAATTTTTTGGATAGAATAATTTTTTGGATAGAATAATTTTTTGGATAGAATAATTTTTTGGATAGAATAATTTTTTGGATAGAATAATTTTTTGGATAGAATAATTTTTTGGATAGAATAATTTTTTGGATAGAATAATTTTTTGGATAGAATAATTTTTTGGATAGAATCATTTTTTGGATAGAATAATTTTTTGGATCGAATAATTTTTTGGATATAATCATTTTTTGGATATAATCATTTTTTGGATAGAATCATTTTTTGGATATAATCATTTTTTGGATAGAATCATTTTTTGGATAGAATCATTTTTTGGATAGAATCATTTTTTGGATAGAATCATTTTTTGGATAGAATAATTTTTTGGATAGAATAATTTTTTGGATTGAATAATCTTTTGGATAGAATAATCTTTTGGATAGAATAATCTTTTCGATAGAATAATCTTTTCGATAGAATAATCTTTTGGATAGAATAATCTTTTGGATAGAATAATTTTTTGGATAGAATAATTTTTTGGATAGAATAATCTTTTGGATAGAATAATCTTTTTGGATAGAATAATCTTTTGGATAGAATAATTTTTTGGATAGAATAATTTTTTGGATAGAATAATTTTTTGGATAGAATAATCTTTTGGATAGAATAATCTTTTGGATAGAATAATTTTTTGGATAGAATAATTTTTTGGATAGAATAATTTTTTGGATAGAATAATTTTTTGGATAGAATAATTTTTTGGATAGAATAATTTTTTGGATAGAATAATTTTTTGGATAGAATAATTTTTTGGATAGAATAATTTTTTGGATAGAATAATTTTTTGGATAGAATAATTTTTTGGATAGAATAATTTTTTGGATAGAATAATTTTTTGGATAGAATAATTTTTTGGATAGAATAATTTTTTGGATAGAATAATTTTTTGGATAGAATAATTTTTTGGATAGAATAATTTTTTGGATAGAATAATTTTTTGGATAGAATAATTTTTTGGATAGAATAATTTTTTGGATAGAATAATTTTTTGGATAGAATAATTTTTTGGATAGAATAATTTTTTGGATAGAATAATTTTTTGGATAGAATAATTTTTTGGATAGAATAATTTTTTGGATAGAATAATTTTTTGGATAGAATAATTTTTTGGATAGAATAATTTTTTGGATAGAATAATTTTTTGGATAGTATAATTTGATGGATAGAATAATTTTTTGGATAGAATAATTTTTTGGATAGAATAATTTTTTGGATAGAATAATTTTTTGGATAGAATAATTTTTTGGATAGAATAATTTTTTGGATAGAATAATTTTTTGGATAGAATAATTTTTTGGATAGAATAATTTTTTGGATAGAATAATTTTTTGGATAGAATAATTTTTTGGATAGAATAATTTTTTGGATAGAATAATTTTTTGGATAGAATAATTTTTTGGATAGAATAATTTTTTGGATAGAATAATTTTTTGGATAGAATAATTTTTTGGATAGAATAATTTTTTGGATAGAATAATTTTTTGGATAGAATAATTTTTTGGATAGAATAATTTTTTGGATAGAATAATTTTTTGGATAGAATAATTTTTTGGATAGAATAATTTTTTGGATAGAATAATTTTTTGGATAGAATAATTTTTTGGATAGAATAATTTTTTGGATAGAATAATTTTTTGGATAGAATAATTTTTTGGATAGAATAATTTTTTGGATAGAATAATTTTTTGGATAGAATAATTTTTTGGATAGAATAATTTTTTGGATAGAATAATTTTTTGGATAGAATAATTTTTTGGATAGAATAATTTTTTGGATAGAATAATTTTTTGGATAGAATAATTTTTTGGATAGAATCATTTTTTGGATAGAATCATTTTTTGGATAGAATCATTTTTTGGATAGAATAATTTTTTGGATAGAATAATTTTTTGGATAGAATAATTTTTTGGATAGAATCATTTTTTGGATAGAATCATTTTTTGGATTGAATAATCTTTTGGATTGAATAATCTTTTGGATAGAATAATCTTTTGGATAGAATAATCTTTTGGATAGAATAATCTTTTGGATAGAATAATCTTTTGGATAGAATAATCTTTGGATAGAATAATCTTTTGGATAGAATAATTTTTTGGATAGAATAATTTTTTGGATAGAATAATCTTTTGGATAGAATAATTTTTTGGATAGAATAATTTTTTGGATAGAATAATTTTTTGGATAGAATAATTTTTTGGATAGAATAATTTTTTGGATAGAATAATTTTTTGGATAGAATAATTTTTTGGATAGAATAATTTTTTGGATAGAATCATTTTTTGGATAGAATCATTTTTTGGATAGAATCATTTTTTGGATTGAATAATGTTTTGGATAGAATAATCTTTTGGATAGAATAATCTTTTGGATAGAATAATCTTTTGGATAGAATAATCTTTTGGATAGAATAATCTTTTGGATAGAATAATCTTTTGGATAGAATAATCTTTTGGATAGAATAATTTTTTGGATAGAATAATTTTTTGGATAGAATAATTTTTTGGATAGAATAATCTTTTGGATAGAATAATTTTTTGGATAGAATAATCTTTTGGATAGAATAATTTTTTGGATAGAATAATCTTTTGGATAGAATAATTTTTTGGATAGAATAATTTTTTGGATAGAATAATTTTTTGGATAGAATAATTTTTTGGATAGAATAATTTTTTGGATAGAATAATTTTTTGGATAGAATAATTTTTTGGATAGAATAATTTTTTGGATAGAATAATTTTTTGGATAGAATAATTTTTTGGATAGAATAATTTTTTGGATAGAATAATTTTTTGGATAGAATAATTTTTTGGATAGAATAATTTTTTGGATAGAATAATTTTTTGGATAGAATAATTTTTTGGATAGAATAATTTTTTGGATAGAATAATTTTTTGGATAGAATAATTTTTTGGATAGAATAATTTTTTGGATAGAATAATTTTTTGGATAGAATAATTTTTTGGATAGAATAATTTTTTGGATAGAATAATTTTTTGGATAGAATAATTTTTTGGATAGAATAATTTTTTGGATAGAATAATTTTTTGGATAGAATAATTTTTTGGATAGAATAATTTTTTGGATAGAATAATTTTTTGGATAGAATAATTTTTTGGATAGAATAATTTTTTGGATAGAATAATTTTTTGGATAGAATAATTTTTTGGATAGAATAATTTTTTGGATAGAATAATTTTTTGGATAGAATAATTTTTTGGATAGAATAATTTTTTGGATAGAATAATTTTTTGGATAGAATAATTTTTTGGATAGAATAATTTTTTGGATAGAATAATTTTTTGGATAGAATAATTTTTTGGATAGAATAATTTTTTGGATAGAATAATTTTTTGGATAGAATAATTTTTTGGATAGAATCATTTTTTGGATAGAATCATTTTTTGGATAGAATCATTTTTTGGATTGAATAATGTTTTGGATAGAATAATCTTTTGGATAGAATAATCTTTTGGATAGAATAATCTTTTGGATAGAATAATCTTTTGGATAGAATAATCTTTTGGATAGAATAATCTTTTGGATAGAATAATCTTTTGGATAGAATAATTTTTTGGATAGAATAATTTTTTGGATAGAATAATTTTTTGGATAGAATAATCTTTTGGATAGAATAATTTTTTGGATAGAATAATCTTTTGGATAGAATAATTTTTTGGATAGAATAATCTTTTGGATAGAATAATTTTTTGGATAGAATAATTTTTTGGATAGAATAATTTTTTGGATAGAATAATTTTTTGGATAGAATAATTTTTTGGATAGAATAATTTTTTGGATAGAATAATTTTTTGGATAGAATAATTTTTTGGATAGAATAATTTTTTGGATAGAATAATTTTTTGGATAGAATAATTTTTTGGATAGAATAATTTTTTGGATAGAATAATTTTTTGGATAGAATAATTTTTTGGATAGAATAATTTTTTGGATAGAATAATTTTTTGGATAGAATAATTTTTTGGATAGAATAATTTTTTGGATAGAATAATTTTTTGGATAGAATAATTTTTTGGATAGAATAATTTTTTGGATAGAATAATTTTTTGGATAGAATAATTTTTTGGATAGAATAATTTTTTGGATAGAATAATTTTTTGGATAGAATAATTTTTTGGATAGAATAATTTTTTGGATAGAATAATTTTTTGGATAGAATAATTTTTTGGATAGAATAATTTTTTGGATAGAATAATTTTTTGGATAGAATAATTTTTTGGATAGAATAATTTTTTGGATAGAATAATTTTTTGGATAGAATAATTTTTTGGATAGAATAATTTTTTGGATAGAATAATTTTTTGGATAGAATAATTTTTTGGATAGAATAATTTTTTGGATAGAATAATTTTTTGGATAGAATAATTTTTTGGATAGAATAATTTTTTGGATAGAATAATTTTTTGGATAGAATAATTTTTTGGATAGAATAATTTTTTGGATAGAATAATTTTTTGGATAGAATAATTTTTTGGATAGAATAATTTTTTGGATAGAATAATTTTTTGGATAGAATAATTTTTTGGATAGAATAATTTTTTGGATAGAATAATTTTTAGGATAGAATAATTTTTTGGATAGAATAATTTTTTGGATAGAATAATTTTTTGGATAGAATAATCTTTTGGATAGAATAATCTTTTGGATAGAATAATTTTTTGGATAGAATAATTTTTTGGATAGAATAATTTTTTGGATAGAATAATTTTTTGGATAGAATAATTTTTTGGATAGAATAATTTTTTGGATTGAATAATCTTTTGGATAGAATAATTTTTTGGATAGAATAATTTTTTGGATAGAATAATTTTTTGGATAGAATAATTTTTTGGATAGAATAATTTTTTGGATAGAATAATTTTTTGGATAGAATAATTTTTTGGATAGAATAATTTTTTGGATAGAATAATTTTTTGGATAGAATAATTTTTTGGATAGAATAATTTTTTGGATAGAATAATTTTTTGGATAGAATAATTTTTTGGATAGAATAATTTTTTGGATAGAATAATTTTTTGGATAGAATAATTTTTTGGATAGAATAATTTTTTGGATAGAATAATTTTTTGGATAGAATAATTTTTTGGATAGAATAATTTTTTGGATAGAATAATTTTTTGGATAGAATAATTTTTTGGATAGAATAATTTTTTGGATAGAATAATTTTTTGGATAGAATAATTTTTTGGATAGAATAATTTTTTGGATAGAATAATTTTTTGGATAGAATAATTTTTTGGATAGAATAATTTTTTGGATAGAATAATTTTTTGGATAGAATAATTTTTTGGATAGAATAATTTTTTGGATAGAATAATTTTTTGGATAGAATAATTTTTTGGATAGAATAATTTTTTGGATAGAATAATTTTTTGGATAGAATAATTTTTTGGATAGAATAATTTTTTGGATAGAATAATTTTTTGGATAGAATAATTTTTTGGATAGAATAATTTTTTGGATAGAATAATTTTTTGGATAGAATAATTTTTTGGATAGAATAATTTTTTGGATAGAATAATTTTTTGGATAGAATAATTTTTTGGATAGAATAATTTTTTGGATAGAATAATTTTTTGGATAGAATAATTTTTAGGATAGAATAATTTTTTGGATAGAATAATTTTTTGGATAGAATAATTTTTTGGATAGAATAATCTTTTGGATAGAATAATCTTTTGGATAGAATCATTTTTTGGATAGAATAATTTTTTGGATAGAATCATTTTTTGGATAGAATAATTTTTTGGATAGAATAATTTTTTGGATAGAATAATTTTTTGGATAGAATAATTTTTTGGATTGAATAATCTTTTGGATAGAATAATTTTTTGGATAGAATAATTTTTTGGATAGAATAATTTTTTGGATAGAATAATTTTTTGGATAGAATAATTTTTTGGATAGAATAATTTTTTGGATAGAATAATTTTTTGGATAGAATAATTTTTTGGATAGAATAATTTTTTGGATAGAATAATTTTTTGGATAGAATAATTTTTTGGATAGAATAATTTTTTGGATAGAATAATTTTTTGGATAGAATAATTTTTTGGATAGAATAATTTTTTGGATAGAATAATTTTTTGGATAGAATAATTTTTTGGATAGAATAATTTTTTGGATAGAATAATTTTTTGGATAGAATAATTTTTTGGATAGAATAATTTTTTGGATAGAATAATTTTTTGGATAGAATAATTTTTTGGATAGAATAATTTTTTGGATAGAATAATTTTTTGGATAGAATAATTTTTTGGATAGAATCATTTTTTGGATAGAATCATTTTTTGGATAGAATAATTTTTTGGATAGAATCATTTTTTGGATAGAATCATTTTTTGGATAGAATAATTTTTTGGATAGAATCATTTTTTGGATAGAATCATTTTTTGGATAGAATAATTTATTGGATAGCATCATTTTTTGGATAGAATCATTTTTTGGATTGAATAATCTTTTGGATAGAATAATCTTTTGGATAGAATAATCTTTTGGATAGAATAATCTTTTGGATAGAATAATCTTTTGGATAGAATAATCTTTTGGATAGAATAATCTTTTGGATAGAATAATTTTTTGGATAGAATAATTTTTTGGATAGAATAATTTTTTGGATAGAATAATCTTTTGGATAGAATAATTTTTTGGATAGAATAATCTTTTGGATAGAATAATCTTTTGGATAGAATAATTTTTTGGATAGAATAATTTTTTGGATAGAATAATTTTTTGGATAGAATAATTTTTTGGATAGAATCATTTTTTGGATAGAATCATTTTTTGGATTGAATAATGTTTTGGATAGAATAATCTTTTGGATAGAATAATCTTTTGGATAGAATAATCTTTTGGATAGAATAATCTTTTGGATAGAATAATTTTTTGGATAGAATAATTTTTTGGATAGAATAATTTTTTGGATAGAATAATTTTTTGGATAGAATAATCTTTTGGATAGAATAATTTTTTGGATAGAATAATTTTTTGGATAGAATAATCTTTTGGATAGAATAATCTTTTGGATAGAATAATTTTTTGGATAGAATAATTTTTTGTATAGAATAATTTTTTGGATAGAATAATTTTTTGGATAGAATAATTTTTTGGATAGAATAATTTTTTGGATAGAATAATTTTTTGGATAGAATAATTTTTTGGATAGAATAATTTTTTGGATAGAATAATTTTTTGGATAGAATAATTTTTTGGATAGAATAATTTTTTGGATAGAATAATTTTTTGGATAGAATCATTTTTTGGATTGAATAATGTTTTGGATAGAATAATCTTTTGGATAGAATAATCTTTTGGATAGAATAATCTTTTGGATAGAATAATCTTTTGGATAGAATAATCTTTTGGATAGAATAATCTTTTGGATAGAATAATTTTTTGGATAGAATAATTTTTTGGATAGAATAATTTTTTGGATAGAATAATTTTTTGGATAGAATAATCTTTTGGATAGAATAATTTTTTGGATAGAATAATTTTTTGGATAGAATAATCTTTTGGATAGAATAATCTTTTGGATAGAATAATTTTTTGGATAGAATAATTTTTTGGATAGAATAATTTTTTGGATAGAATAATTTTTTGGATAGAATAATTTTTTGGATAGAATAATTTTTTGGATAGAATAATTTTTTGGATAGAATAATTTTTTGGATAGAATAATTTTTTGGATAGAATAATTTTTTGGATAGAATAATTTTTTGGATAGAATCATTTTTTGGATAGAATCATTTTTTGGATAGAATAATTTTTTGGATAGAATAATTTTTTGGATAGAATAATTTTTTGGATAGAATCATTTTTTGGATAGAATCATTTTTTGGATTGAATAATCTTTTGGATTGAATAATCTTTTGGATAGAATAATCTTTTGGATAGAATAATCTTTTGGATAGAATAATCTTTTGGATAGAATAATCTTTTGGATAGAATAATCTTTGGATAGAATAATCTTTTGGATAGAATAATTTTTTGGATAGAATAATTTTTTGGATAGAATAATCTTTTGGATAGAATAATTTTTTGGATAGAATAATTTTTTGGATAGAATAATTTTTTGGATAGAATAATTTTTTGGATAGAATAATTTTTTGGATAGAATAATTTTTTGGATAGAATAATTTTTTGGATAGAATAATTTTTTGGATAGAATCATTTTTTGGATAGAATCATTTTTTGGATAGAATCATTTTTTGGATTGAATAATGTTTTGGATAGAATAATCTTTTGGATAGAATAATCTTTTGGATAGAATAATCTTTTGGATAGAATAATCTTTTGGATAGAATAATCTTTTGGATAGAATAATCTTTTGGATAGAATAATTTTTTGGATAGAATAATTTTTTGGATAGAATAATTTTTTGGATAGAATAATCTTTTGGATAGAATAATTTTTTGGATAGAATAATCTTTTGGATAGAATAATTTTTTGGATAGAATAATCTTTTGGATAGAATAATTTTTTGGATAGAATAATTTTTTGGATAGAATAATTTTTTGGATAGAATAATTTTTTGGATAGAATAATTTTTTGGATAGAATAATTTTTTGGATAGAATAATTTTTTGGATAGAATAATTTTTTGGATAGAATAATTTTTTGGATAGAATCATTTTTTGGATAGAATCATTTTTTGGATAGAATCATTTTTTGGATTGAATAATGTTTTGGATAGAATAATCTTTTGGATAGAATAATCTTTTGGATAGAATAATCTTTTGGATAGAATAATCTTTTGGATAGAATAATCTTTTGGATAGAATAATCTTTTGGATAGAATAATTTTTTGGATAGAATAATTTTTTGGATAGAATAATTTTTTGGATAGAATAATCTTTTGGATAGAATAATTTTTTGGATAGAATAATCTTTTGGATAGAATAATTTTTTGGATAGAATAATCTTTTGGATAGAATAATTTTTTGGATAGAATAATTTTTTGGATAGAATAATTTTTTGGATAGAATAATTTTTTGGATAGAATAATTTTTTGGATAGAATAATTTTTTGGATAGAATAATTTTTTGGATAGAATAATTTTTTGGATAGAATAATTTTTTGGATAGAATAATTTTTTGGATAGAATAATTTTTTGGATAGAATAATTTTTTGGATAGAATAATTTTTTGGATAGAATAATTTTTTGGATAGAATAATTTTTTGGATAGAATAATTTTTTGGATAGAATAATTTTTTGGATAGAATAATTTTTTGGATAGAATAATTTTTTGGATAGAATAATTTTTTGGATAGAATAATTTTTTGGATAGAATAATTTTTTGGATAGAATAATTTTTTGGATAGAATAATTTTTTGGATAGAATAATTTTTTGGATAGAATAATTTTTTGGATAGAATAATTTTTTGGATAGAATAATTTTTTGGATAGAATAATTTTTTGGATAGAATAATTTTTTGGATAGAATAATTTTTTGGATAGAATAATTTTTTGGATAGAATAATTTTTTGGATAGAATAATTTTTTGGATAGAATAATTTTTTGGATAGAATAATTTTTTGGATAGAATAATTTTTTGGATAGAATAATTTTTTGGATAGAATAATTTTTTGGATAGAATAATTTTTTGGATAGAATAATTTTTTGGATAGAATAATTTTTTGGATAGAATAATTTTTTGGATAGAATAATTTTTTGGATAGAATAATTTTTTGGATAGAATAATTTTTTGGATAGAATAATTTTTAGGATAGAATAATTTTTTGGATAGAATAATTTTTTGGATAGAATAATTTTTTGGATAGAATAATCTTTTGGATAGAATAATCTTTTGGATAGAATAATTTTTTGGATAGAATAATTTTTTGGATAGAATAATTTTTTGGATAGAATAATTTTTTGGATAGAATAATTTTTTGGATAGAATAATTTTTTGGATTGAATAATCTTTTGGATAGAATAATTTTTTGGATAGAATAATTTTTTGGATAGAATAATTTTTTGGATAGAATAATTTTTTGGATAGAATAATTTTTTGGATAGAATAATTTTTTGGATAGAATAATTTTTTGGATAGAATAATTTTTTGGATAGAATAATTTTTTGGATAGAATAATTTTTTGGATAGAATAATTTTTTGGATAGAATAATTTTTTGGATAGAATAATTTTTTGGATAGAATAATTTTTTGGATAGAATAATTTTTTGGATAGAATAATTTTTTGGATAGAATAATTTTTTGGATAGAATAATTTTTTGGATAGAATAATTTTTTGGATAGAATAATTTTTTGGATAGAATAATTTTTTGGATAGAATAATTTTTTGGATAGAATAATTTTTTGGATAGAATAATTTTTTGGATAGAATAATTTTTTGGATAGAATAATTTTTTGGATAGAATAATTTTTTGGATAGAATAATTTTTTGGATAGAATAATTTTTTGGATAGAATAATTTTTTGGATAGAATAATTTTTTGGATAGAATAATTTTTTGGATAGAATAATTTTTTGGATAGAATAATTTTTTGGATAGAATAATTTTTTGGATAGAATAATTTTTTGGATAGAATAATTTTTTGGATAGAATAATTTTTTGGATAGAATAATTTTTTGGATAGAATAATTTTTTGGATAGAATAATTTTTTGGATAGAATAATTTTTTGGATAGAATAATTTTTTGGATAGAATAATTTTTTGGATAGAATAATTTTTTGGATAGAATAATTTTTTGGATAGAATAATTTTTTGGATAGAATAATTTTTTGGATAGAATAATTTTTTGGATAGAATAATTTTTTGGATAGAATAATTTTTTGGATAGAATAATTTTTTGGATAGAATAATTTTTTGGATAGAATAATTTTTTGGATAGAATAATTTTTTGGATAGAATAATTTTTTGGATAGAATAATTTTTTGGATAGAATAATTTTTTGGATAGAATAATTTTTTGGATAGAATAATTTTTTGGATAGAATAATTTTTAGGATAGAATAATTTTTTGGATAGAATAATTTTTTGGATAGAATAATTTTTTGGATAGAATAATCTTTTGGATAGAATAATCTTTTGGATAGAATCATTTTTTGGATAGAATAATTTTTTGGATAGAATCATTTTTTGGATAGAATAATTTTTTGGATAGAATAATTTTTTGGATAGAATAATTTTTTGGATAGAATAATTTTTTGGATTGAATAATCTTTTGGATAGAATAATTTTTTGGATAGAATAATTTTTTGGATAGAATAATTTTTTGGATAGAATAATTTTTTGGATAGAATAATTTTTTGGATAGAATAATTTTTTGGATAGAATAATTTTTTGGATAGAATAATTTTTTGGATAGAATAATTTTTTGGATAGAATAATTTTTTGGATAGAATAATTTTTTGGATAGAATAATTTTTTGGATAGAATAATTTTTTGGATAGAATAATTTTTTGGATAGAATAATTTTTTGGATAGAATAATTTTTTGGATAGAATAATTTTTTGGATAGAATAATTTTTTGGATAGAATAATTTTTTGGATAGAATCATTTTTTGGATAGAATAATTTTTTGGATAGAATCATTTTTTGGATAGAATCATTTTTTGGATAGAATAATTTTTTGGATAGAATCATTTTTTGGATAGAATCATTTTTTGGATAGAATAATTTTTTGGATAGAATAATTTATTGGATAGCATCATTTTTTGGATAGAATCATTTTTTGGATTGAATAATCTTTTGGATAGAATAATCTTTTGGATAGAATAATCTTTTGGATAGAATAATCTTTTGGATAGAATAATCTTTTGGATAGAATAATCTTTTGGATAGAATAATCTTTTGGATAGAATAATTTTTTGGATAGAATAATTTTTTGGATAGAATAATTTTTTGGATAGAATAATTTTTTGGATAGAATAATTTTTTGGATAGAATAATCTTTTGGATAGAATAATCTTTTGGATAGAATAATTTTTTGGATAGAATAATTTTTTGGATAGAATAATTTTTTGGATAGAATAATTTTTTGGATAGAATCATTTTTTGGATAGAATCATTTTTTGGATAGAATCATTTTTTGGATTGAATAATGTTTTGGATAGAATAATCTTTTGGATAGAATAATCTTTTGGATAGAATAATCTTTTGGATAGAATAATCTTTTGGATAGAATAATCTTTTGGATAGAATAATCTTTTGGATAGAATAATTTTTTGGATAGAATAATTTTTTGGATAGAATAATTTTTTGGATAGAATAATCTTTTGGATAGAATAATTTTTTGGATAGAATAATTTTTTGGATAGAATAATCTTTTGGATAGAATAATCTTTTGGATAGAATAATTTTTTGGATAGAATAATTTTTTGTATAGAATAATTTTTTGGATAGAATAATTTTTTGGATAGAATAATTTTTTGGATAGAATAATTTTTTGGATAGAATAATTTTTTGGATAGAATAATTTTTTGGATAGAATAATTTTTTGGATAGAATAATTTTTTGGATAGAATAATTTTTTGGATAGAATAATTTTTTGGATAGAATAATTTTTTGGATAGAATAATTTTTTGGATAGAATAATTTTTTGGATAGAATAATCTTTTGGATAGAATAATCTTTTGGATAGAATAATCTTTTGGATAGAATAATCTTTTGGATAGAATAATCTTTTGGATAGAATAATCTTTTGGATAGAATAATCTTTTGGATAGAATAATTTTTTGGATAGAATAATTTTTTGGATAGAATAATTTTTTGGATAGAATAATTTTTTGGATAGAATAATCTTTTGGATAGAATAATTTTTTGGATAGAATAATTTTTTGGATAGAATAATCTTTTGGATAGAATAATCTTTTGGATAGAATAATTTTTTGGATAGAATAATTTTTTGGATAGAATAATTTTTTGGATAGAATAATTTTTTGGATAGAATAATTTTTTGGATAGAATAATTTTTTGGATAGAATAATTTTTTGGATAGAATAATTTTTTGGATAGAATAATTTTTTGGATAGAATAATTTTTTGGATAGAATAATTTTTTGGATAGAATAATTTTTTGGATAGAATAATTTTTTGGATAGAATAATTTTTTGGATAGAATAATTTTTTGGATAGAATAATTTTTTGGATAGAATAATTTTTTGGATAGAATAATTTTTTGGATAGAATAATTTTTTGGATAGAATAATTTTTTGGATAGAATAATTTTTTGGATAGAATAATTTTTTGGATAGAATAATTTTTTGGATAGAATAATTTTTTGGATAGAATAATTTTTTGGATAGAATAATTTTTTGGATAGAATAATTTTTTGGATAGAATAATTTTTTGGATAGAATCATTTTTTGGATAGAATCATTTTTTGGATAGAATCATTTTTTGGATAGAATCATTTTTTGGATAGAATCATTTTTTGGATAGAATCATTTTTTGGATAGAATCATTTTTTGGATAGAATCATTTTTTGGATAGAATAATTTTTTGGATAGAATAATTTTTTGGATAGAATAATTTTTTGGATAGAATCATTTTTTGGATAGAATCATTTTTTGGATAGAATAATTTTTTGGATAGAATCATTTTTTGGATAGAATCATTTTTTGGATAGAATCATTTTTTGGATAGAATAATTTTTTGGATAGAATCATTTTTTGGATAGAATCATTTTTTGGATAGAATCATTTTTTGGATTGAATAATCTTTTGGATAGAATAATCTTTTGGATAGAATAATCTTTTGGATAGAATAATCTTTTGGATAGAATAATCTTTTGGATAGAATAATCTTTTGGATAGAATAATTTTTTGGATAGAATAATTTTTTGTATAGAATAATTTTTTGGATAGAATAATTTTTTGGATAGAATAATTTTTTGGATAGAATAATTTTTTGGATAGAATAATTTTTTGGATAGAATAATTTTTTGGATAGAATAATTTTTTGGATAGAATAATTTTTTGGATAGAATAATTTTTTGGATAGAATAATTTTTTGGATAGAATAATTTTTTGGATAGAATAATTTTTTGGATAGAATAATTTTTTGGATAGAATAATTTTTTGGATAGAATAATTTTTTGGATAGAATAATTTTTTGGATAGAATAATTTTTTGGATAGAATAATTTTTTGGATAGAATAATTTTTTGGATAGAATAATTTTTTGGATAGAATAATTTTTTGGATAGAATAATTTTTTGGATAGAATAATTTTTTGGATAGAATAATTTTTTGGATAGAATAATTTTTTGGATAGAATAATTTTTTGGATAGAATAATTTTTTGGATAGAATAATTTTTTGGATAGAATAATTTTTTGGATAGAATAATCTTTTGGATAGAATAATTTTTTGGATAGAATAATTTTTTGGATAGAATAATCTTTTGGATAGAATAATCTTTTGGATAGAATAATTTTTTGGATAGAATAATTTTTTGTATAGAATCATTTTTTGGATTGAATAATCTTTTGGATAGAATAATCTTTTGGATAGAATAATCTTTTGGATAGAATAATTTTTTGGATAGAATAATTTTTTGGATAGAATAATTTTTTGGATAGAATAATTTTTTGGATAGAATAATTTTTTGGATAGAATAATTTTTTGGATAGAATAATTTTTTGGATAGAATAATTTTTTGGATAGAATAATTTTTTGGATAGAATAATTTTTTGGATAGAATAATTTTTTGGATAGAATAATTTTTTGGATAGAATAATTTTTTGGATAGAATAATTTTTTGGATAGAATAATTTTTTGGATAGAATAATTTTTTGGATAGAATAATTTTTTGGATAGAATAATTTTTTGGATAGAATAATTTTTTGGATAGAATAATTTTTTGGATAGAATAATTTTTTGGATAGAATAATTTTTTGGATAGAATAATTTTTTGGATAGAATAATTTTTTGGATAGAATAATTTTTTGGATAGAATAATTTTTTGGATAGAATAATTTTTTGGATAGAATAATTTTTTGGATAGAATAATTTTTTGGATAGAATAATTTTTTGGATAGAATAATTTTTTGGATAGAATAATTTTTTGGATAGAATAATTTTTTGGATAGAATAATTTTTTGGATAGAATAATTTTTTGGATAGAATAATTTTTTGGATAGAATAATTTTTTGGATAGAATAATTTTTTGGATAGAATAATTTTTTGGATAGAATAATTTTTTGGATAGAATAATTTTTTGGATAGAATAATTTTTTGGATAGAATAATTTTTTGGATAGAATAATTTTTTGGATAGAATAATTTTTTGGATAGAATAATTTTTTGGATAGAATAATTTTTTGGATAGAATAATTTTTTGGATAGAATAATTTTTTGGATAGAATCATTTTTTGGATAGAATCATTTTTTGGATAGAATAATTTTTTGGATAGAATCATTTTTTGGATAGAATCATTTTTTGGATAGAATCATTTTTTGGATAGAATAATTTTTTGGATAGAATAATTTTTTGGATAGAATAATTTTTTGGATAGAATAATTTTTTGGATAGAATCATTTTTTGGATAGAATCATTTTTTGGATTGAATAATCTTTTGGATAGAATAATCTTTTGGATAGAATAATCTTTTGGATAGAATAATCTTTTGGATAGAATAATCTTTTGGATAGAATAATCTTTTGGATAGAATAATCTTTGGATAGAATAATCTTTTGGATAGAATAATTTTTTGGATAGAATAATTTTTTGGATAGAATAATCTTTTGGATAGAATAATTTTTTGGATAGAATAATTTTTTGGATAGAATAATTTTTTGGATAGAATAATTTTTTGGATAGAATAATTTTTTGGATAGAATAATTTTTTGGATAGAATAATTTTTTGGATAGAATAATTTTTTGGATAGAATCATTTTTTGGATAGAATCATTTTTTGGATAGAATCATTTTTTGGATTGAATAATGTTTTGGATAGAATAATCTTTTGGATAGAATAATCTTTTGGATAGAATATTCTTTTGGATAGAATAATCTTTTGGATAGAATAATCTTTTGGATAGAATAATTTTTTGGATAGAATAATTTTTTGGATAGAATAATTTTTTGGATAGAATAATCTTTTGGATAGAATAATTTTTTGGATAGAATAATCTTTTGGATAGAATAATTTTTTGGATAGAATAATCTTTTGGATAGAATAATTTTTTGGATAGAATAATTTTTTGGATAGAATAATTTTTTGGATAGAATAATTTTTTGGATAGAATAATTTTTTGGATAGAATAATTTTTTGGATAGAATAATTTTTTGGATAGAATAATTTTTTGGATAGAATAATTTTTTGGATAGAATAATTTTTTGGATAGAATAATTTTTTGGATAGAATAATTTTTTGGATAGAATAATTTTTTGGATAGAATAATTTTTTGGATAGAATAATTTTTTGGATAGAATAATTTTTTGGATAGAATAATTTTTTGGATAGAATAATTTTTTGGATAGAATAATTTTTTGGATAGAATAATTTTTTGGATAGAATCATTTTTTGGATAGAATCATTTTTTGGATTGAATAATGTTTTGGATAGAATAATCTTTTGGATAGAATAATCTTTTGGATAGAATAATCTTTTGGATAGAATAATCTTTTGGATAGAATAATCTTTTGGATAGAATAATTTTTTGGATAGAATAATCTTTTGGATAGAATAATTTTTTGGATAGAATAATTTTTTGGATAGAATAATTTTTTGGATAGAATAATCTTTTGGATAGAATAATTTTTTGGATAGAATAATTTTTTGGATAGAATAATCTTTTGGATAGAATAATCTTTTGGATAGAATAATTTTTTGGATAGAATAATTTTTTGGATAGAATAATTTTTTGGATAGAATAATTTTTTGGATAGAATAATTTTTTGGATAGAATAATTTTTTGGATAGAATAATCTTTTGGATAGAATAATCTTTTGGATAGAATAATTTTTTGGATAGAATAATTTTTTGGATAGAATAATTTTTTGGATAGAATAATTTTTTGGATAGAATAATTTTTTGGATAGAATAATTTTTTGGATAGAATAATTTTTTGGATAGAATAATTTTTTGGATAGAATGATTTTTTGGATAGAATAATTTTTTGGATAGAATAATTTTTTGGATAGAATAATTTTTTGGATAGAATAATTTTTTGGATAGAATAATTTTTTGGATAGAATCATTTTTTGGATAGAATAATTTTTTGGATAGAATCATTTTTTGGATAGAATCATTTTTTGGATAGAATAATTTTTTGGATAGAATAATTTTTTGGATAGAATCATTTTTTGGATAGAATAATTTTTTGGATAGAATAATTTATTGGATAGCATCATTTTTTGGATAGAATCATTTTTTGGATTGAATAATCTTTTGGATAGAATAATCTTTTGGATAGAATAATCTTTTGGATAGAATAATCTTTTGGATAGAATAATCTTTTGGATAGAATAATCTTTTGGATAGAATAATCTTTTGGATAGAATAATCTTTTGGATAGAATAATTTTTTGGATAGAATAATTTTTTGGATAGAATAATTTTTTGGATAGAATAATCTTTTGGATAGAATAATTTTTTGGATAGAATAATCTTTTGGATAGAATAATCTTTTGGATAGAATAATTTTTTGGATAGAATAATTTTTTGGATAGAATAATTTTTTGGATAGAATCATTTTTTGGATAGAATCATTTTTTGGATAGAATCATTTTTTGGATTGAATAATGTTTTGGATAGAATAATCTTTTGGATAGAATAATCTTTTGGATAGAATAATCTTTTGGATAGAATAATCTTTTGGATAGAATAATCTTTTGGATAGAATAATCTTTTGGATAGAATAATTTTTTGGATAGAATAATTTTTTGGATAGAATAATTTTTTGGATAGAATAATCTTTTGGATAGAATAATTTTTTGGATAGAATAATTTTTTGGATAGAATAATCTTTTGGATAGAATAATCTTTTGGATAGAATAATTTTTTGGATAGAATAATTTTTTGGATAGAATAATTTTTTGGATAGAATAATTTTTTGGATAGAATAATTTTTTGGATAGAATAATTTTTTGGATAGAATAATTTTTTGGATAGAATAATTTTTTGGATAGAATAATTTTTTGGATAGAATAATTTTTTGGATAGAATAATTTTTTGGATAGAATAATTTTTTGGATAGAATCATTTTTTGGATTGAATAATGTTTTGGATAGAATAATCTTTTGGATAGAATAATCTTTTGGATAGAATAATCTTTTGGATAGAATAATCTTTTGGATAGAATAATCTTTTGGATAGAATAATCTTTTGGATAGAATAATTTTTTGGATAGAATAATCTTTTGGATAGAATAATCTTTTGGATAGAATAATCTTTTGGATAGAATAATCTTTTGGATAGAATAATCTTTTGGATAGAATAATCTTTTGGATAGAATAATTTTTTGGATAGAATAATTTTTTGGATAGAATAATTTTTTGGATAGAATAATCTTTTGGATAGAATAATTTTTTGGATAGAATAATTTTTTGGATAGAATAATCTTTTGGATAGAATAATCTTTTGGATAGAATAATTTTTTGGATAGAATAATTTTTTGGATAGAATAATTTTTTGGATAGAATAATTTTTTGGATAGAATAATTTTTTGGATAGAATAATCTTTTGGATAGAATAATTTTTTGGATAGAATAATTTTTTGGATAGAATAATTTTTTGGATAGAATCATTTTTTGGATAGAATCATTTTTTGGATTGAATAATGTTTTGGATAGAATAATGTTTTGGATAGAATAATCTTTTGGATAGAATAATCTTTTGGATAGAATAATCTTTTGGATAGAATAATCTTTTGGATAGAATAATCTTTTGGATAGAATAATTTTTTGGATAGAATAATCTTTTGGATAGAATAATCTTTTGGATAGAATAATCTTTTGGATAGAATAATCTTTTGGATAGAATAATCTTTTGGATAGAATAATTTTTTGGATAGAATAATTTTTTGGATAGAATAATTTTTTGGATAGAATAATTTTTTGGATAGAATAATTTTTTGGATAGAATAATTTTTTGGATCGAATAATTTTTTGGATAGAATAATTTTTTGGATAGAATAATTTTTTGGATAGAATAATTTTTTGGATAGAATAATTTTTTGGATAGAATAATTTTTTGGATAGAATAATTTTTTGGATAGAATAATTTTTTGGATAGAATAATTTTTTGGATAGAATAATTTTTTGGATAGAATAATTTTTTGGATAGAATAATTTTTTGGATAGAATAATTTTTTGGATTGAATAATCTTTTGGATAGAATAATCTTTTGGATAGAATAATCTTTTCGATAGAATAATCTTTTGGATAGAATAATCTTTTGGATAGAATAATCTTTTGGATAGAATAATCTTTTGGATAGAATAATCTTTTGGATAGAATAATCTTTTGGATAGAATAATCTTTTGGATAGAATAATCTTTTGGATAGAATAATCTTTTTGGATAGAATAATCTTTTGGATAGAATAATTTTTTGGATAGAATAATTTTTTGGATAGAATAATTTTTTGGATAGAATAATCTTTTGGATAGAATAATTTTTTGGATAGAATAATTTTTTGGATAGAATAATTTTTTGGATAGAATAATTTTTTGGATAGAATAATTTTTTGGATAGAATAATTTTTTGGATAGAATAATTTTTTGGATAGAATAATTTTTTGGATAGAATAATTTTTTGGATAGAATAATTTTTTGGATACAATAATTTTTTGGATAGAATAATTTTTTGGATAGAATAATTTTTTGGATAGAATAATTTTTTGGATAGAATAATTTTTTGGATAGAATAATTTTTTGGATAGAATAATTTTTTGGATAGAATAATTTTTTGGATAGAATAATTTTTTGGATAGAATAATTTTTTGGATAGAATAATTTTTTGGATAGAATAATTTTTTGGATAGAATAATTTTTTGGATAGAATAATTTTTTGGATAGAATAATTTTTTGGATAGAATAATTTTTTGGATAGAATAATTTTTTGGATAGAATAATTTTTTGGATAGAATAATTTTTTGGATAGAATAATTTTTTGGATAGAATAATTTTTTGGATAGAATAATTTTTTGGATAGAATAATTTTTTGGATAGAATAATTTTTTGGATAGAATAATTTTTTGGATAGAATAATTTTTTGGATAGAATAATTTTTTGGATAGAATCATTTTTTGGATAGAATAATTTTTTGGATAGAATAATTTTTTGGATAGAATAATTTTTTGGATAGAATCATTTTTTGGATAGAATCATTTTTTGGATAGAATAATTTTTTGGATAGAATAATTTTTTGGATAGAATCATTTTTTGGATAGAATAATTTTTTGGATAGAATAATTTTTTGGATAGAATAATTTTTTGGATAGAATAATTTTTTGGATAGAATAATTTTTTGGATAGAATAATTTTTTGGATAGAATAATTTTTTGGATAGAATAATTTTTTGGATAGAATCATTTTTTGGATAGAATCATTTTTTGGATAGAATCATTTTTTGGATAGAATCATTTTTTGGATAGAATAATTTTTTGGATAGAATCATTTTTTGGATAGAATAATTTTTTGGATAGAATAATTTTTTGGATAGAATAATTTTTTGGATAGAATAATTTTTTGGATAGAATAATTTTTTGGATAGAATAATTTTTTGGATAGAATAATTTTTTGGATAGAATAATTTTTTGGATAGAATAATTTTTTGGATAGAATAATATTTAGGATAGAATAATTTTTTGGATAGAATAATTTTTTGGATAGAATAATTTTTTGGATAGAATAATTTTTTGGATAGAATAATTTTTTGGATAGAATCATTTTTTGGATAGAATAATTTTTTGGATCGAATAATTTTTTGGATATAATCATTTTTTGGATATAATCATTTTTTGGATAGAATCATTTTTTGGATATAATCATTTTTTGGATAGAATCATTTTTTGGATAGAATCATTTTTTGGATAGAATCATTTTTTGGATAGAATCATTTTTTGGATAGAATAATTTTTTGGATAGAATAATTTTTTGGATTGAATAATCTTTTGGATAGAATAATCTTTTGGATAGAATAATCTTTTCGATAGAATAATCTTTTCGATAGAATAATCTTTTGGATAGAATAATCTTTTGGATAGAATAATCTTTTGGATAGAATAATTTTTTGGATAGAATAATCTTTTGGATAGAATAATCTTTTTGGATAGAATAATCTTTTGGATAGAATAATTTTTTGGATAGAATAATTTTTTGGATAGAATAATTTTTTGGATAGAATAATCTTTTGGATAGAATAATCTTTTGGATAGAATAATTTTTTGGATAGAATAATTTTTTGGATAGAATAATTTTTTGGATAGAATAATTTTTTGGATAGAATAATTTTTTGGATAGAATAATTTTTTGGATAGAATAATTTTTTGGATAGAATAATTTTTTGGATAGAATAATTTTTTGGATAGAATAATTTTTTGGATAGAATAATTTTTTGGATAGAATAATTTTTTGGATAGAATAATTTTTTGGATAGAATAATTTTTTGGATAGAATAATTTTTTGGATAGAATAATTTTTTGGATAGAATAATTTTTTGGATAGAATCATTTTTTGGATAGAATCATTTTTTGGATTGAATAATCTTTTGGATTGAATAATCTTTTGGATAGAATAATCTTTTGGATAGAATAATCTTTTGGATAGAATAATCTTTTGGATAGAATAATCTTTTGGATAGAATAATCTTTGGATAGAATAATCTTTTGGATAGAATAATTTTTTGGATAGAATAATTTTTTGGATAGAATAATCTTTTGGATAGAATAATTTTTTGGATAGAATAATTTTTTGGATAGAATAATTTTTTGGATAGAATAATTTTTTGGATAGAATAATTTTTTGGATAGAATAATTTTTTGGATAGAATAATTTTTTGGATAGAATCATTTTTTGGATAGAATCATTTTTTGGATAGAATCATTTTTTGGATTGAATAATGTTTTGGATAGAATAATGTTTTGGATAGAATAATGTTTTGGATAGAATAATCTTTTGGATAGAATAATCTTTTGGATAGAATAATCTTTTGGATAGAATAATCTTTTGGATAGAATAATTTTTTGGATAGAATAATTTTTTGGATAGAATAATTTTTTGGATAGAATAATCTTTTGGATAGAATAATTTTTTGGATAGAATAATCTTTTGGATAGAATAATTTTTTGGATAGAATAATCTTTTGGATAGAATAATTTTTTGGATAGAATAATTTTTTGGATAGAATAATTTTTTGGATAGAATAATTTTTTGGATAGAATAATTTTTTGGATAGAATAATTTTTTGGATAGAATAATTTTTTGGATAGAATAATTTTTTGGATAGAATAATTTTTTGGATAGAATAATTTTTTGGATAGAATAATTTTTTGGATAGAATAATTTTTTGGATAGAATAATTTTTTGGATAGAATAATTTTTTGGATAGAATAATTTTTTGGATAGAATAATTTTTTGGATAGAATAATTTTTTGGATAGAATAATTTTTTGGATAGAATAATTTTTTGGATAGAATAATTTTTTGGATAGAATAATTTTTTGGATAGAATAATTTTTTGGATAGAATAATTTTTTGGATAGAATAATTTTTTGGATAGAATAATTTTTTGGATAGAATAATTTTTTGGATAGAATAATTTTTTGGATAGAATAATTTTTTGGATAGAATAATTTTTTGGATAGAATAATTTTTTGGATAGAATAATTTTTTGGATAGAATAATTTTTTGGATAGAATAATTTTTTGGATAGAATAATTTTTTGGATAGAATAATTTTTTGGATAGAATAATTTTTTGGATAGAATAATTTTTTGGATAGAATAATTTTTTGGATAGAATAATTTTTTGGATAGAATAATTTTTTGGATAGAATAATTTTTTGGATAGAATAATTTTTTGGATAGAATAATTTTTTGGATAGAATAATTTTTTGGATAGAATAATTTTTTGGATAGAATAATTTTTTGGATAGAATAATTTTTTGGATAGAATAATTTTTTGGATAGAATAATATATAGGATAGAATAATTTTTTGGATAGAATAATTTTTTGGATAGAATAATTTTTTGGATAGAATAATCTTTTGGATAGAATAATCTTTTGGATAGAATAATTTTTTGGATAGAATAATTTTTTGGATAGAATAATTTTTTGGATAGAATAATTTTTTGGATAGAATAATTTTTTGGATAGAATAATTTTTTGGATTGAATAATCTTTTGGATAGAATAATTTTTTGGATAGAATAATTTTTTGGATAGAATAATTTTTTGGATAGAATAATTTTTTGGATAGAATAATTTTTTGGATAGAATAATTTTTTGGATAGAATAATTTTTTGGATAGAATAATTTTTTGGATAGAATAATTTTTTGGATAGAATAATTTTTTGGATAGAATAATTTTTTGGATAGAATAATTTTTTGGATAGAATAATTTTTTGGATAGAATAATTTTTTGGATAGAATAATTTTTTGGATAGAATAATTTTTTGGATAGAATAATTTTTTGGATAGAATAATTTTTTGGATAGAATAATTTTTTGGATAGAATAATTTTTTGGATAGAATAATTTTTTGGATAGAATAATTTTTTGGATAGAATAATTTTTTGGATAGAATAATTTTTTGGATAGAATAATTTTTTGGATAGAATAATTTTTTGGATAGAATAATTTTTTGGATAGAATAATTTTTTGGATAGAATAATTTTTTGGATAGAATAATTTTTTGGATAGAATAATTTTTTGGATAGAATAATTTTTTGGATAGAATAATTTTTTGGATAGAATAATTTTTTGGATAGAATAATTTTTTGGATAGAATAATTTTTTGGATAGAATAATTTTTTGGATAGAATAATTTTTTGGATAGAATAATTTTTTGGATAGAATAATTTTTTGGATAGAATAATTTTTTGGATAGAATAATTTTTTGGATAGAATAATTTTTTGGATAGAATAATTTTTTGGATAGAATAATTTTTTGGATAGAATAATTTTTTGGATAGAATAATTTTTTGGATAGAATAATTTTTTGGATAGAATAATTTTTTGGATAGAATAATTTTTTGGATAGAATAATTTTTTGGATAGAATAATTTTTTGGATAGAATAATTTTTTGGATAGAATAATTTTTTGGATAGAATAATTTTTTGGATAGAATAATTTTTAGGATAGAATAATTTTTTGGATAGAATAATTTTTTGGATAGAATAATCTTTTGGATAGAATAATCTTTTGGATAGAATAATCTTTTGGATAGAATCATTTTTTGGATAGAATAATTTTTTGGATAGAATCATTTTTTGGATAGAATAATTTTTTGGATAGAATAATTTTTTGGATAGAATAATTTTTTGGATAGAATAATTTTTTGGATTGAATAATCTTTTGGATAGAATAATTTTTTGGATAGAATAATTTTTTGGATAGAATAATTTTTTGGATAGAATAATTTTTTGGATAGAATAATTTTTTGGATAGAATAATTTTTTGGATAGAATAATTTTTTGGATAGAATAATTTTTTGGATAGAATAATTTTTTGGATAGAATAATTTTTTGGATAGAATAATTTTTTGGATAGAATAATTTTTTGGATAGAATAATTTTTTGGATAGAATAATTTTTTGGATAGAATAATTTTTTGGATAGAATAATTTTTTGGATAGAATAATTTTTTGGATAGAATAATTTTTTGGATAGAATAATTTTTTGGATAGAATAATTTTTTGGATAGAATAATTTTTTGGATAGAATAATTTTTTGGATAGAATAATTTTTTGGATAGAATAATTTTTTGGATAGAATAATTTTTTGGATAGAATAATTTTTTGGATAGAATAATTTTTTGGATAGAATAATTTTTTGGATAGAATCATTTTTTGGATAGAATAATTTTTTGGATAGAATAATTTTTTGGATAGAATCATTTTTTGGATAGAATCATTTTTTGGATAGAATAATTTTTTGGATAGAATCATTTTTTGGATAGAATCATTTTTTGGATAGAATAATTTTTTGGATAGAATAATTTATTGGATAGCATCATTTTTTGGATAGAATCATTTTTTGGATTGAATAATCTTTTGGATAGAATAATCTTTTGGATAGAATAATCTTTTGGATAGAATAATCTTTTGGATAGAATAATCTTTTGGATAGAATAATCTTTTGGATAGAATAATCTTTTGGATAGAATAATTTTTTGGATAGAATAATTTTTTGGATAGAATAATTTTTTGGATAGAATAATCTTTTGGATAGAATAATTTTTTGGATAGAATAATCTTTTGGATAGAATAATCTTTTGGATAGAATAATTTTTTGGATAGAATAATTTTTTGGATAGAATAATTTTTTGGATAGAATAATTTTTTGGATAGAATCATTTTTTGGATAGAATCATTTTTTGGATAGAATCATTTTTTGGATTGAATAATGTTTTGGATAGAATAATCTTTTGGATAGAATAATCTTTTGGATAGAATAATCTTTTGGATAGAATAATCTTTTGGATAGAATAATCTTTTGGATAGAATAATTTTTTGGATAGAATAATTTTTTGGATAGAATAATTTTTTGGATAGAATAATCTTTTGGATAGAATAATTTTTTGGATAGAATAATTTTTTGGATAGAATAATCTTTTGGATAGAATAATCTTTTGGATAGAATAATCTTTTGGATAGAATAATTTTTTGTATAGAATAATTTTTTGGATAGAATAATTTTTTGGATAGAATAATTTTTTGGATAGAATAATTTTTTGGATAGAATAATTTTTTGGATAGAATAATTTTTTGGATAGAATAATTTTTTGGATAGAATAATTTTTTGGATAGAATAATTTTTTGGATAGAATAATTTTTTGGATAGAATCATTTTTTGGATTGAATAATGTTTTGGATAGAATAATCTTTTGGATAGAATAATCTTTTGGATAGAATAATCTTTTGGATAGAATAATCTTTTGGATAGAATAATCTTTTGGATAGAATAATCTTTTGGATAGAATAATCTTTTGGATAGAATAATTTTTTGGATAGAATAATTTTTTGGATAGAATAATTTTTTGGATAGAATAATTTTTTGGATAGAATAATCTTTTGGATAGAATAATTTTTTGGATAGAATAATTTTTTGGATAGAATAATCTTTTGGATAGAATAATCTTTTGGATAGAATAATTTTTTGGATAGAATAATTTTTTGGATAGAATAATTTTTTGGATAGAATAATTTTTTGGATAGAATAATTTTTTGGATAGAATAATTTTTTGGATAGAATAATTTTTTGGATAGAATAATTTTTTGGATAGAATAATTTTTTGGATAGAATAATTTTTTGGATAGAATAATTTTTTGGATAGAATAATTTTTTGGATAGAATAATTTTTTGGATAGAATAATTTTTTGGATAGAATAATTTTTTGGATAGAATAATTTTTTGGATAGAATAATTTTTTGGATAGAATAATTTTTTGGATAGAATAATTTTTTGGATAGAATAATTTTTTGGATAGAATAATTTTTTGGATAGAATAATTTTTTGGATAGAATAATTTTTTGGATAGAATAATTTTTTGGATAGAATAATTTTTTGGATAGAATAATTTTTTGGATAGAATAATTTTTTGGATAGAATCATTTTTTGGATAGAATCATTTTTTGGATAGAATCATTTTTTGGATAGAATCATTTTTTGGATAGAATCATTTTTTGGATAGAATCATTTTTTGGATAGAATCATTTTTTGGATAGAATCATTTTTTGGATAGAATAATTTTTTGGATAGAATCATTTTTTGGATAGAATCATTTTTTGGATAGAATAATTTTTTGGATAGAATCATTTTTTGGATAGAATCATTTTTTGGATAGAATCATTTTTTGGATAGAATAATTTTTTGGATAGAATCATTTTTTGGATAGAATCATTTTTTGGATAGAATCATTTTTTGGATTGAATAATCTTTTGGATAGAATAATCTTTTGGATAGAATAATCTTTTGGATAGAATAATCTTTTGGATAGAATAATCTTTTGGATAGAATAATCTTTTGGATAGAATAATTTTTTGGATAGAATAATTTTTTGGATAGAATAATTTTTTGGATAGAATAATTTTTTGGATAGAATAATTTTTTGGATAGAATAATTTTTTGGATAGAATAATTTTTTGGATAGAATAATTTTTTGGATAGAATAATTTTTTGGATAGAATAATTTTTTGGATAGAATAATTTTTTGGATAGAATAATTTTTTGGATAGAATAATTTTTTGGATAGAATAATTTTTTGGATAGAATAATTTTTTGGATAGAATAATTTTTTGGATAGAATAATTTTTTGGATAGAATAATTTTTTGGATAGAATAATTTTTTGGATAGAATAATTTTTTGGATAGAATAATTTTTTGGATAGAATAATTTTTTGGATAGAATAATTTTTTGGATAGAATAATTTTTTGGATAGAATAATTTTTTGGATAGAATCATTTTTTGGATAGAATCATTTTTTGGATAGAATCATTTTTTGGATAGAATCATTTTTTGGATAGAATCATTTTTTGGATAGAATCATTTTTTGGATAGAATCATTTTTTGGATAGAATCATTTTTTGGATAGAATCATTTTTTGGATAGAATAATTTTTTGGATAGAATCATTTTTTGGATAGAATCATTTTTTGGATAGAATAATTTTTTGGATAGAATCATTTTTTGGATAGAATCATTTTTTGGATAGAATCATTTTTTGGATAGAATAATCTTTTGGATAGAATAATCTTTTGGATAGAATAATCTTTTGGATAGAATAATCTTTTGGATAGAATAATCTTTTGGATAGAATAATCTTTTGGATAGAATAATTTTTTGGATAGAATAATTTTTTGGATAGAATAATTTTTTGGATAGAATAATCTTTTGGATAGAATAATTTTTTGGATAGAATAATCTTTTGGATAGAATAATTTTTTGGATAGAATAATTTTTTGGATAGAATAATTTTTTGGATAGAATAATTTTTTGGATAGAATCATTTTTTGGATAGAATAATTTTTTGGATAGAATCATTTTTTGGATAGAATCATTTTTTGGATAGAATCATTTTTTGGATTGAATAATGTTTTGGATAGAATAATCTTTTGGATAGAATAATTTTTTGGATAGAATAATCTTTTGGATAGAATAATCTTTTGGATAGAATAATTTTTTGGATAGAATAATCTTTTGGATAGAATAATTTTTTGGATAGAATAATTTTTTGGATAGAATAATTTTTTGGATAGAATAATATTTTGGATAGAATAATTTTTTGGATAGAATAATTTTTTGGATAGAATAATTTTTTGGATAGAATAATTTTTTGGATAGAATAATTTTTTGGATAGAATAATTTTTTGGATAGAATAATTTTTTGGATAGAATAATTTTTTGGATAGAATAATTTTTTGGATAGAATAATTTTTTGGATAGAATAATTTTTTGGATAGAATAATTTTTTGGATAGAATAATTTTTTGGATAGAATAAGTTTTTGGATAGAATAATTTTTTGGATAGAATAATTTTTTGGATAGAATAATTTTTTGGATAGAATAATTTTTTGGATAGAATAATTTTTTGGATAGAATAATTTTTTGGATAGAATAATTTTTTGGATAGAATAATTTTTTGGATAGAATAATTTTTTGGATAGAATAATTTTTTGGATAGAATAATTTTTTGGATAGAATAATTTTTTGGATAGAATAATTTTTTGGATAGAATAATTTTTTGGATAGAATAATTTTTTGGATAGAATAATTTTTTGGATAGAATAATTTTTTGGATAGAATAATTTTTTGGATAGAATAATTTTTTGGATAGAATAATTTTTTGGATAGAATAATTTTTTGGATAGAATAATTTTTTGGATAGAATAATTTTTTGGATAGAATAATTTTTTGGATAGAATAATTTTTTGGATAGAATAATCTTTTGGATAGAATAATTTTTTGGATAGAATAATTTTTTGGATAGAATAATTTTTTGGATAGAATAATTTTTTGGATAGAATAATTTTATGGATAGAATAATTTTTTGGATAGAATAATTTTTTGGATAGAATAATTTTTTGGATAGAATAATTTTTTGGATAGAATAATTTTTTGGATAGAATAATTTTTTGGATAGAATAATTTTTTGGATAGAATAATTTTTTGGATAGAATAATTTTTTGGATAGAATAATTTTTTGGATAGAATAATTTTTTGGATAGAATAATTTTTTGGATAGAATAATTTTTTGGATAGAATAATTTTTTGGATAGAATAATTTTTTGGATAGAATAATTTTTTGGATAGAATAATTTTTTGGATAGAATAATTTTTTGGATAGAATAATTTTTTGGATAGAATAATTTTTTGGATAGAATAATTTTTTGGATAGAATAATTTTTTGGATAGAATAATTTTTTGGATAGAATAATTTTTTGGATAGAATAATTTTTTGGATAGAATCATTTTTTGGATAGAATAATTTTTTGGATAGAATAATTTTTTGGATAGAATAATTTTTTGGATAGAATCATTTTTTGGATAGAATAATTTGTTGGATAGAATAATTTTTTGGATAGAATAATTTTTTGGATAGAATAATTTTTTGGATAGAATAATTTTTTGGATAGAATAATTTTTTGGATAGATTAATTTTTTGGATAGAATAATTTTTTGGATGGAATAATTTTTTGGATGGAATAATTTTTTGGATGGAATAATTTTTTGGATGGAATAATTTTTTGGATGGAATAATTTTTTGGATGGAATAATTTTTTGGATGGAATAATTTTTTGGATGGAATAATTTTTTGGATGGAATAATTTTTTGGATGGAATAATTTTTTGGATAGAATAATTTTTTGGATGGAATAATTTTTTGGATGGAATAATTTTTTGGATAGAATAATTTTTTGGATAGAATAATTTTTTGGATAGAATAATTTTTTGGATAGAATAATTTTTTGGATAGAATAATTTTTTGGATAGAATAATTTTTTGGATAGAATAATTTTTTGGATAGAATAATTTTTTGGATAGAATAATTTTTTGGATAGAATAATTTTTTGGATAGAATAATTTTTTGGATAGAATCATTTTTTGGATAGAATAATTTTTTGGATAGAATAATTTTTTGGATAGAATCATTTTTTGGATAGAATAATTTTTTGGATAGAATAATTTTTTGGATAGAATAATTTTTTGGATAGAATAATTTTTTGGATAGAATAATTTTTTGGATAGAATAATTTTTTGGATAGAATAATTTTTTGGATAGATTAATTTTTTGGATAGAATAATTTTTTGGATGGAATAATTTTTTGGATGGAATAATTTTTTGGATGGAATAATTTTTTGGATGGAATAATTTTTTGGATGGAATAATTTTTTGGATGGAATAATTTTTTGGATGGAATAATTTTTTGGATGGAATAATTTTTTGGATGGAATAATTTTTTGGATGGAATAATTTTTTGGATGGAATAATTTTTTGGATGGAATAATTTTTTGGATGGAATAATTTTTTGGATGGAATAATTTTTTGGATGGAATAATTTTTTGGATGGAATAATTTTTTGGATGGAATAATTTTTTGGATGGAATAATTTTTTGGATGGAATAATTTTTTGGATGGAATAATTTTTTGGATGGAATAATTTTTTGGATGGAATAATTTTTTGGATGGAATAATTTTTTGGATGGAATAATTTTTTGGATGGAATAATTTTTTGGATGGAATAATTTTTTGGATGGAATAATTTTTTGGATGGAATAATTTTTTGGATGGAATAATTTTTTGGATGGAATAATTTTTTGGATGGAATAATTTTTTGGATGGAATCATTTTTTGGATGGAATAATTTTTTGGATGGAATAATTTTTTGGATGGAATAATTTTTTGGATGGAATAATTTTTTGGATGGAATAATTTTTTGGATGGAATAATTTTTTGGATGGAATAATTTTTTGGATGGAATAATTTTTTGGATGGAATAATTTTTTGGATGGAATAATTTTTTGGATGGAATAATTTTTTGCATGGAATAATTTTTTGGATGGAATAATTTTTTGGATGGAATAATTTTTTGGATGGAATAATTTTTTGGATGGAATAATTTTTTGGATAGAATAATTTTTTGGATAGAATAATTTTTTGGATAGAATAATTTTTTGGATAGAATAATTTTTTGGATAGAATAATTTTTTGGATAGAATAATTTTTTGGATAGAATAATTTTTTGGATAGAATAATTTTTTGGATAGAATAATTTTTTGGATAGAATAATTTTTTGGATAGAATAATTTTTTGGATGGAATAATTTTTTGGATGGAATAATTTTTTGGATGGAATAATTTTTTGGATGGAATAATTTTTTGGATGGAATAATTTTTTGGATGGAATAATTTTTTGGATGGAATAATTTTTTGGATGGAATAATTTTTTGGATGGAATAATTTTTTGGATGGAATAATTTTTTGGATAGAATAATTTTTTGGATGGAATAATTTTTTGGATAGAATAATTTTTTGGATAGAATAATTTATTGGATAGAATAATTTTTTGGATAGAATAATTTTTTGGATAGAATAATTTTTTGGATAGAATAATTTTTTGGATAGAATAATTTTTTGGATAGAATAATTTTTTGGATAGAATAATTTTTTGGATAGAATCATTTTTTGGATGGAATAATTTTTTGGATGGAATAATTTTTTGGATGGAATAATTTTTTGGATGGAATAATTTTTTGGATGGAATAATTTTTTGGATGGAATAATTTTTTGGATGGAATAATTTTTTGGATGGAATAATTTTTTGGATGGAATAATTTTTTGGATGGAATAATTTTTTGGATGGAATAATTTTTTGGATGGAATAATTTTTTGGATGGAATAATTTTTTGGATGGAATAATTTTTTGGATGGAATAATTTTTTGGATGGAATAATTTTTTGGATGGAATAATTTTTTGGATGGAATAATTTTTTGGATGGAATAATTTTTTGGATGGAATAATTTTTTGGATGGAATAATTTTTTGGATGGAATAATTTTTTGGATGGAATAATTTTTTGGATGGAATAATTTTTTGGATGGAATAATTTTTTGGATGGAATAATTTTTTGGATGGAATAATTTTTTGGATGGAATAATTTTTTGGATGGAATAATTTTTTGGATGGAATAATTTTTTGGATGGAATAATTTTTTGGATGGAATAATTTTTTGGATGGAATAATTTTTTGGATGGAATAATTTTTTGGATGGAATAATTTTTTGGATGGAATAATTTTTTGGATGGAATAATTTTTTGGATGGAATAATTTTTTGGATGGAATAATTTTTTGGATGGAATAATTTTTTGGATGGAATAATTTTTTGGATGGAATAATTTTTTGGATGGAATAATTTTTTGGATGGAATAATTTTTTGGATGGAATAATTTTTTGGATGGAATAATTTTTTGGATGGAATAATTTTTTGGATGGAATAATTTTTTGGATAGAATAATTTTTTGGATAGAATAATTTTTTGGATAGAATAATTTTTTGGATAGAATAATTTTTTGGATAGAATAATTTTTTGGATAGAATAATTTTTTGGATAGAATAATTTTTTGGATAGAATAATTTTTTGGATAGAATAATTTTTTGGATAGAATAATTTTTTGGATAGAATAATTTTTTGGATAGAATAATTTTTTGGATAGAATAATTTTTTGGATAGTGTAACGGCCCTGCATTGCATATAAGAGGACGATTCGAATGAGAGAAGCATATAGGTGACATTAGCGCAGTGGTTAGCGCTCTTACTCAGTAACCGATTAATCCGGGTTCGAATCCCGGTGATCACCATATGTTTTCTCTCTTCGATACTTCGCCCGTCCATCTGCAATACTAATATCTACAAGTCCCCAAACTCTCCGCTCGATCATTACATGGTGTCAGAAGTTATCGAACCAAAAACAACACGTCCACACAACGCATCTGAAGCAACCACGGTACGACTCTTAGGTAAGGCGGCATGAGACACAGTCCTAGAAGACCGCATATACAGGACGGCACGCAAAGCGATAAGACCGACGACGAGAGCAAGGGCCTGGCACTGAAGAGCTGCGACGAGGGATTCAACGGGCGAGGGAAGAGCTCCGACGAGGGACATAGGCACCGGTACCATGGCTGTATTAGTTATCACGTAATGTGCGATCCGCAACTCTACACAGTCGACGAGGACGTCGATTTCAGTAAGAGGGGGTGTGTAACGGCCCTGCATTGCATATAAGAGGACGATTCGAATGAGAGAAGCATATAGGTGACATTAGCGCAGTGGTTAGCGCTCTTACTCAGTAACCGATTAATCCGGGTTCGAATCCCGGTGATCACCATATGTTTTCTCTCTTCGATACTTCGCCCGTCCATCTGCAATACTAATATCTACAAGTCCCCAAACTCTCCGCTCGATCATTACAATAGAATAATTTTTTGGATAGAATAATTTTTTGGATAGAATAATTTTTTGGATAGAATAATTTTTTGGATAGAATAATTTTTTGGATAGAATAATTTTTTGGATAGAATAATTTTTTGGATAGAATAATTTTTTGGATAGAATAATTTTTTGGATAGAATAATTTTTTGGATAGAATAATTTTTTGGATAGAATAATTTTTTGGATAGAATAATTTTTTGGATAGAATAATTTTTTGGATAGAATAATTTTTTGGATAGAATAATTTTTTGGATAGAATAATTTTTTGGATAGAATAATTTTTTGGATAGAATAATTTTTTGGATAGAATAATTTTTTGGATAGAATAATTTTTTGGATAGAATAATTTTTTGGATAGAATAATTTTTTGGATAGAATAATTTTTTGGATAGAATAATTTTTTGGATAGAATAATTTTTTGGATAGAATAATTTTTTGGATAGAATAATTTTTTGGATAGAATAATTTTTTGGATAGAATAATTTTTTGGATAGAATAATTTTTTGGATAGAATAATTTTTTGGATAGAATAATTTTTTGGATAGAATAATTTTTTGGATAGAATAATTTTTTGGATAGAATAATTTTTTGGATAGAATAATTTTTTGGATAGAATAATTTTTTGGATAGAATAATTTTTTGGATAGAATAATTTTTTGGATAGAATAATTTTTTGGATAGAATAATTTTTTGGATAGAATAATTTTTTGGATAGAATAATTTTTTGGATAGAATAATTTTTTGGATAGAATAATTTTTTGGATAGAATAATTTTTTGGATAGAATAATTTTTTGGATAGAATAATTTTTTGGATAGAATAATTTTTTGGATAGAATAATTTTTTGGATAGAATAATTTTTTGGATAGAATAATTTTTTGGATAGAATAATTTTTTGGATAGAATAATTTTTTGGATAGAATAATTTTTTGGATAGAATAATTTTTTGGATAGAATAATTTTTTGGATAGAATAATTTTTTGGATAGAATAATTTTTTGGATAGAATAATTTTTTGGATAGAATAATTTTTTGGATAGAATAATTTTTTGGATAGAATAATTTTTTGGATAGAATAATTTTTTGGATAGAATAATTTTTTGGATAGAATAATTTTTTGGATAGAATAATTTTTTGGACAGAATAATTTTTTGGACAGAATAATTTTTTGGATAGAATAATTTTTTGGATAGAATAATTTTTTGGATAGAATAATTTTTTGGATAGAATAATTTTTTGGATAGAATAATTTTTTGGATAGAATAATTTTTTGGATAGAATAATTTTTTGGATAGAATAATTTTTTGGATAGAATAATTTTTTGGATAGAATAATTTTTTGGATAGAATAATTTTTTGGATAGAATAATTTTTTGGATAGAATAATTTTTTGGATAGAATAATTTTTTGGATAGAATAATTTTTTGGATAGAATAATTTTTTGGATAGAATAATTTTTTGGATAGAATAATTTTTTGGATAGAATAATTTTTTGGATAGAATAATTTTTTGGATAGAATAATTTTTTGGATAGAATAATTTTTTGGATAGAATAATTTTTTGGATAGAATAATTTTTTGGATAGAATAATTTTTTGGATAGAATAATTTTTTGGATAGAATAATTTTTTGGATAGAATAATTTTTTGGATAGAATAATTTTTTGGATAGAATAATTTTTTGGATAGAATAATTTTTTGGATAGAATAATTTCTTGGATAGAATAATTTTTTGGATAGAATAATTTTTTGGATAGAATAATTTTTTGGATAGAATAATTTTTTGGATAGAATAATTTTTTGGATAGAATAATTTTTTGGATAGAATAATTTTTTGGATAGAATAATTTTTTGGATAGAATAATTTTTTGGATAGAATAATTTTTTGGATAGAATAATTTTTTGGATAGAATAATTTTTTGGATAGAATAATTTTTTGGATAGAATAATTTTTTGGATAGAATAATTTTTTGGATAGAATAATTTTTTGGATAGAATAATTTTTTGGATAGAATAATTTTTTGGATAGAATAATTTTTTGGATAGAATAATTTTTTGGATAGAATAATTTTTTGGATAGAATAATTTTTTGGATAGAATAATTTTTTGGATAGAATAATTTTTTGGATAGAATAATTTTTTGGATAGAATAATTTTTTGGATAGAATAATTTTTTGGATAGAATCATTTTTTGGATAGAATAATTTTTTGGATAGAATAATTTTTTGGATAGAATAATTTTTTGGATAGAATAATTTTTTGGATAGAATAATTTTTTGGATAGAATAATTTGTTGGATAGAATAATTTTTTGGATAGAATAATTTTTTGGATAGAATAATTTTTTGGATAGAATAATTTTTTGGATAGAATAATTTTTTGGATAGAATAATTTTTTGGATAGAATAATTTTTTGGATAGAATAATTTTTTGGATAGAATAATTTTTTGGATAGAATAATTTTTTGGATAGAATAATTTTTTGGATAGAATAATTTTTTGGATGGAATAATTTTTTGGATGGAATAATTTTTTGGATGGAATAATTTTTTGGATGGAATAATTTTTTGGATGGAATAATTTTTTGGATGGAATAATTTTTTGGATGGAATAATTTTTTGGATGGAATAATTTTTTGGATGGAATAATTTTTTGGATGGAATAATTTTTTGGATAGAATAATTTTTTGGATGGAATAATTTTTTGGATGGAATAATTTTTTGGATAGAATAATTTTTTGGATAGAATAATTTTTTGGATAGAATAATTTTTTGGATAGAATAATTTTTTGGATAGAATAATTTTTTGGATAGAATAATTTTTTGGATAGAATAATTTTTTGGATAGAATAATTTTTTGGATAGAATAATTTTTTGGATAGAATAATTTTTTGGATAGAATAATTTTTTGGATGGAATAATTTTTTGGATGGAATAATTTTTTGGATGGAATAATTTTTTGGATGGAATAATTTTTTGGATAGAATAATTTTTTGGATGGAATAATTTTTTGGATGGAATAATTTTTTGGATGGAATAATTTTTTGGATGGAATAATTTTTTGGATGGAATAATTTTTTGGATGGAATAATTTTTTGGATGGAATAATTTTTTGGATGGAATAATTTTTTGGATGGAATAATTTTTTGGATGGAATAATTTTTTGGATGGAATAATTTTTTGGATGGAATAATTTTTTGGATGGAATAATTTTTTGGATGGAATAATTTTTTGGATGGAATAATTTTTTGGATGGAATAATTTTTTGGATGGAATAATTTTTTGGATGGAATAATTTTTTGGATGGAATAATTTTTTGGATGGAATAATTTTTTGGATGGAATAATTTTTTGGATGGAATAATTTTTTGGATGGAATAATTTTTTGGATGGAATAATTTTTTGGATGGAATAATTTTTTGGATGGAATAATTTTTTGGATGGAATAATTTTTTGGATGGAATAATTTTTTGGATGGAATAATTTTTTGGATGGAATAATTTTTTGGATGGAATAATTTTTTGGATGGAATAATTTTTTGGATAGAATAATTTTTTGGATAGAATAATTTTTTGGATAGAATAATTTTTTGGATAGAATAATTTTTTGGATAGAATAATTTTTTGGATAGAATAATTTTTTGGATAGAATAATTTTTTGGATAGAATAATTTTTTGGATAGAATAATTTTTTGGATAGTGTAACGGCCCTGCATTGCATATAAGAGGACGATTCGAATGAGAGAAGCATATAGGTGACATTAGCGCAGTGGTTAGCGCTCTTACTCAGTAACCGATTAATCCGGGTTCGAATCCCGGTGATCACCATATGTTTTCTCTCTTCGATACTTCGCCCGTCCATCTGCAATACTAATATCTACAAGTCCCCAAACTCTCCGCTCGATCATTACATGGTGTCAGAAGTTATCGAACCAAAAACAACACGTCCACACAACGCATCTGAAGCAACCACGGTACGACTCTTAGGTAAGGCGGCATGAGACACAGTCCTAGAAGACCGCATATACAGGACGGCACGCAAAGCGATAAGACCGACGACGAGAGCAAGGGCCTGGCACTGAAGAGCTGCGACGAGGGATTCAACGGGCGAGGGAAGAGCTCCGACGAGGGACATAGGCACCGGTACCATGGCTGTATTAGTTATCACGTAATGTGCGATCCGCAACTCTACACAGTCGACGAGGACGTCGATTTCAGTAAGAGGGGGTGTGTAACGGCCCTGCATTGCATATAAGAGGACGATTCGAATGAGAGAAGCATATAGGTGACATTAGCGCAGTGGTTAGCGCTCTTACTCAGTAACCGATTAATCCGGGTTCGAATCCCGGTGATCACCATATGTTTTCTCTCTTCGATACTTCGCCCGTCCATCTGCAATACTAATATCTACAAGTCCCCAAACTCTCCGCTCGATCATTACAATAGAATAATTTTTTGGATAGAATAATTTTTTGGATAGAATAATTTTTTGGATAGAATAATTTTTTGGATAGAATAATTTTTTGGATAGAATAATTTTTTGGATAGAATAATTTTTTGGATAGAATAATTTTTTGGATAGAATAATTTTTTGGATAGAATAATTTTTTGGATAGAATAATTTTTTGGATAGAATAATTTTTTGGATAGAATAATTTTTTGGATAGAATAATTTTTTGGATAGAATAATTTTATGGATAGAATAATTTTTTGGATAGAATAATTTTTTGGATAGAATAATTTTTTGGATAGAATAATTTTTTGGATAGAATAATTTTTTGGATAGAATAATTTTTTGGATAGAATAATTTTTTGGATAGAATAATTTTTTGGATAGAATAATTTTTTGGATAGAATAATTTTTTGGATAGAATAATTTTTTGGATAGAATAATTTTTTGGATAGAATAATTTTTTGGATAGAATAATTTTTTGGATAGAATAATTTTTTGGATAGAATAATTTTTTGGATAGAATAATTTTTTGGATACAATAATTTTTTGGATAGAATAATTTTTTGGATAGAATAATTTTTTGGATAGAATAATTTTTTGGATAGAATAATTTTTTGGATAGAATAATTTTTTGGATAGAATAATTTTTTGGATACAATAATTTTTTGGATAGAATAATTTTTTGGATAGAATAATTTTTTGGATAGAATAATTTTTTGGATAGAATAATTTTTTGGATAGAATAATTTTTTGGATAGAATAATTTTTTGGATAGAATAATTTTTTGGATAGAATAATTTTTTGGATAGAATAATCTTTTGGATAGAATAATCTTTTGGATAGAATAATCTTTTGGATAGAATAATTTTTTGGATAGAATAATTTTTTGGATAGAATAATTTTTTGGATAGAATAATCTTTTGGATAGAATAATTTTTTGGATAGAATAATCTTTTGGATAGAATAATTTTTTGGATAGAATAATTTTTTGGATAGAATCATTTTTTGGATAGAATAATTTTTTGGATAGAATAATTTTTTGGATAGAATAATTTTTTGGATAGAATCATTTTTTGGATAGAATCATTTTTTGGATTGAATAATGTTTTGGATAGAATAATCTTTTGGATAGAATAATCTTTTGGATAGAATAATCTTTTGGATAGAATAATCTTTTGGATAGAATAATCTTTTGGATAGAATAATTTTTTGGATAGAATAATCTTTTGGATAGAATAATTTTTTGGATAGAATAATTTTTTGGATAGAATAATTTTTTGGATAGAATAATCTTTTGGATAGAATAATTTTTTGGATAGAATAATTTTTTGGATAGAATAATCTTTTGGATAGAATAATCTTTTGGATAGAATAATTTTTTGGATAGAATAATTTTTTGGATAGAATAATTTTTTGGATAGAATAATTTTTTGGATAGAATAATTTTTTGGATAGAATAATTTTTTGGATAGAATAATTTTTTGGATAGAATAATCTTTTGGATAGAATAATCTTTTGGATAGAATAATTTTTTGGATAGAATAATTTTTTGGATAGAATAATTTTTTGGATAGAATAATTTTTTGGATAGAATAATTTTTTGGATAGAATAATTTTTTGGATAGAATAATTTTTTGGATAGAATAATTTTTTGGATAGAATGATTTTTTGGATAGAATAATTTTTTGGATAGAATAATTTTTTGGATAGAATAATTTTTTGGATAGAATAATTTTTTGGATAGAATAATTTTTTGGATAGAATAATTTTTTGGATAGAATCATTTTTTGGATAGAATCATTTTTTGGATAGAATAATTTTTTGGATAGAATCATTTTTTGGATAGAATCATTTTTTGGATAGAATAATTTATTGGATAGCATCATTTTTTGGATAGAATCATTTTTTGGATTGAATAATCTTTTGGATAGAATAATCTTTTGGATAGAATAATCTTTTGGATAGAATAATCTTTTGGATAGAATAATCTTTTGGATAGAATAATCTTTTGGATAGAATAATCTTTTGGATAGAATAATTTTTTGGATAGAATAATTTTTTGGATAGAATAATTTTTTGGATAGAATAATCTTTTGGATAGAATAATTTTTTGGATAGAATAATCTTTTGGATAGAATAATCTTTTGGATAGAATAATTTTTTGGATAGAATAATTTTTTGGATAGAATAATTTTTTGGATAGAATAATTTTTTGGATAGAATAATTTTTTGGATAGAATCATTTTTTGGATAGAATCATTTTTTGGATAGAATCATTTTTTGGATTGAATAATGTTTTGGATAGAATAATCTTTTGGATAGAATAATCTTTTGGATAGAATAATCTTTTGGATAGAATAATCTTTTGGATAGAATAATCTTTTGGATAGAATAATCTTTTGGATAGAATAATTTTTTGGATAGAATAATTTTTTGGATAGAATAATTTTTTGGATAGAATAATCTTTTGGATAGAATAATTTTTTGGATAGAATAATTTTTTGGATAGAATAATCTTTTGGATAGAATAATCTTTTGGATAGAATAATTTTTTGGATAGAATAATTTTTTGGATAGAATAATTTTTTGGATAGAATAATTTTTTGGATAGAATAATTTTTTGGATAGAATAATTTTTTGGATAGAATAATTTTTTGGATAGAATAATTTTTTGGATAGAATAATTTTTTGGATAGAATCATTTTTTGGATAGAATCATTTTTTGGATTGAATAATGTTTTGGATAGAATAATCTTTTGGATAGAATAATCTTTTGGATAGAATAATCTTTTGGATAGAATAATCTTTTGGATAGAATAATCTTTTGGATAGAATAATCTTTTGGATAGAATAATTTTTTGGATAGAATAATCTTTTGGATAGAATAATCTTTTGGATAGAATAATCTTTTGGATAGAATAATCTTTTGGATAGAATAATCTTTTGGATAGAATAATCTTTTGGATAGAATAATTTTTTGGATAGAATAATTTTTTGGATAGAATAATTTTTTGGATAGAATAATCTTTTGGATAGAATAATTTTTTGGATAGAATAATTTTTTGGATAGAATAATCTTTTGGATAGAATAATCTTTTGGATAGAATAATTTTTTGGATAGAATAATTTTTTGGATAGAATAATTTTTTGGATAGAATAATTTTTTGGATAGAATAATTTTTTGGATAGAATAATTTTTTGGATAGAATAATTTTTTGGATAGAATAATTTTTTGGATAGAATAATTTTTTGGATAGAATAATTTTTTGGATAGAATAATTTTTTGGATAGAATCATTTTTTGGATTGAATAATGTTTTGGATAGAATAATCTTTTGGATAGAATAATCTTTTGGATAGAATAATCTTTTGGATAGAATAATCTTTTGGATAGAATAATCTTTTGGATAGAATAATTTTTTGGATAGAATAATCTTTTGGATAGAATAATCTTTTGGATAGAATAATTTTTTGGATAGAATAATCTTTTGGATAGAATAATTTTTTGGATAGAATAATTTTTTGGATAGAATAATTTTTTGGATAGAATAATTTTTTGGATAGAATAATTTTTTGGATAGAATAATTTTTTGGATAGAATAATTTTTAGGATAGAATAATTTTTTGGATAGAATAATTTTTTGGATAGAATAATTTTTTGGATAGAATAATTTTTTGGATAGAATAATTTTTTGGATAGAATAATTTTTTGGATAGAATAATTTTTTGGATAGAATCATTTTTTGGATAGAATCATTTTTTGGATAGAATAATTTTTTGGATAGAATAATTTTTTGGATAGAATAATTTTTTGGATAGAATAATTTTTTGGATATAATCATTTTTTGGATAGAATCATTTTTTGGATAGAATCATTTTTTGGATAGAATCATTTTTTGGATAGAATCATTTTTTGGATAGAATCATTTTTTGGATAGAATCATTTTTTGGATAGAATAATTTTTTGGATAGAATAATTTTTTGGATAGAATAATCTTTTGGATTGAATAATCTTTTGGATAGAATAATCTTTTGGATAGAATAATCTTTTCGATAGAATAATCTTTTCGATAGAATAATCTTTTCGATAGAATAATCTTTTGGATAGAATAATCTTTTGGATAGAATAATCTTTTGGATAGAATAATTTTTTGGATAGAATAATCTTTTGGATAGAATAATTTTTTGGATAGAATAATTTTTTGGATAGAATAATTTTTTGGATAGAATAATTTTTTGGATAGAATAATTTTTTGGATAGAATAATTTTTTGGATAGAATAATTTTTTGGATAGAATAATTTTTAGGATAGAATAATTTTTTGGATAGAATAATTTTTTGGATAGAATAATTTTTTGGATAGAATAATTTTTTGGATAGAATAATTTTTTGGATAGAATAATTTTTTGGATAGAATAATTTTTTGGATAGAATAATTTTTTGGATAGAATAATTTTTTGGATAGAATAATTTTTTGGATAGAATAATTTTTTGGATAGAATAATTTTTTGGATATAATCATTTTTTGGATAGAATCATTTTTTGGATAGAATCATTTTTTGGATAGAATCATTTTTTGGATAGAATCATTTTTTGGATAGAATCATTTTTTGGATAGAATCATTTTTTGGATAGAATCATTTTTTGGATAGAATAATTTTTTGGATAGAATAATCTTTTGGATTGAATAATCTTTTGGATAGAATAATCTTTTGGATAGAATAATCTTTTCGATAGAATAATCTTTTCGATAGAATAATCTTTTCGATAGAATAATCTTTTGGATAGAATAATCTTTTGGATAGAATAATCTTTTGGATAGAATAATTTTTTGGATAGAATAATCTTTTGGATAGAATAATCTTTTTGGATAGAATAATCTTTTGGATAGAATAATTTTTTGGATAGAATAATTTTTTGGATAGAATAATTTTTTGGATAGAATAATCTTTTGGATAGAATAATCTTTTGGATAGAATAATTTTTTGGATAGAATAATTTTTTGGATAGAATAATTTTTTGGATAGAATAATTTTTTGGATAGAATAATTTTTTGGATAGAATAATTTTTTGGATAGAATAATTTTTTGGATAGAATAATTTTTTGGATAGAATAATTTTTTGGATAGAATAATTTTTTGGATAGAATAATTTTTTGGATAGAATAATTTTTTGAATAGAATAATTTTTTGGATAGAATAATTTTTTGGATAGAATAATTTTTTGGATAGAATAATTTTTTGGATAGAATAATTTTTTGGATAGAATAATTTTTTGGATAGAATAATTTTTTGGATAGAATAATTTTTTGGATAGAATAATTTTTTGGATAGAATAATTTTTTGGATAGAATAATTTTTTGGATAGAATAATTTTTTGGATAGAATAATTTTTTGGATAGAATAATTTTTTGGATAGAATAATTTTTTGGATAGAATAATTTTTTGGATAGAATAATTTTTTGGATAGAATAATTTTTTGGATAGAATAATTTTTTGGATAGAATAATTTTTTGGATAGAATAATTTTTTGGATAGAATAATTTTTTGGATAGTATAATTTGATGGATAGAATAATTTTTTGGATAGAATAATTTTTTGGATAGAATAATTTTTTGGATAGAATAATTTTTTGGATAGAATAATTTTTTGGATAGAATAATTTTTTGGATAGAATAATTTTTTGGATAGAATAATTTTTTGGATAGAATAATTTTTTGGATAGAATAATTTTTTGGATAGAATAATTTTTTGGATAGAATAATTTTTTGGATAGAATAATTTTTTGGATAGAATAATTTTTTGGATAGAATAATTTTTTGGATAGAATAATTTTTTGGATAGAATAATTTTTTGGATAGAATAATTTTTTGGATAGAATAATTTTTTGGATAGAATAATTTTTTGGATAGAATAATTTTTTGGATAGAATAATTTTTTGGATAGAATAATTTTTTGGATAGAATAATTTTTTGGATAGAATAATTTTTTGGATAGAATAATTTTTTGGATAGAATAATTTTTTGGATAGAATAATTTTTTGGATAGAATAATTTTTTGGATAGAATAATTTTTTGGATAGAATAATTTTTTGGATAGAATAATTTTTTGGATAGAATAATTTTTTGGATAGAATAATTTTTTGGATAGAATAATTTTTTGGATAGAATAATTTTTTGGATAGAATAATTTTTTGGATAGAATAATTTTTTGGATTGAATAATCTTTTGGATAGAATAATCTTTTGGATAGAATAATCTTTTCGATAGAATAATCTTTTGGATAGAATAATCTTTTGGATAGAATAATCTTTTGGATAGAATAATCTTTTGGATAGAATAATCTTTTGGATAGAATAATCTTTTGGATAGAATAATTTTTTGGATAGAATAATCTTTTGGATAGAATAATCTTTTTGGATAGAATAATCTTTTGGATAGAATAATTTTTTGGATAGAATAATTTTTTGGATAGAATAATTTTTTGGATAGAATAATCTTTTGGATAGAATAATTTTTTGGATAGAATAATTTTTTGGATAGAATAATTTTTTGGATAGAATAATTTTTTGGATAGAATAATTTTTTGGATAGAATAATTTTTTGGATAGAATAATTTTTTGGATAGAATAATTTTTTGGATAGAATAATTTTTTGGATAGAATCATTTTTTGGATAGAATCATTTTTTGGATTGAATAATGTTTTGGATAGAATAATGTTTTGGATAGAATAATCTTTTGGATAGAATAATCTTTTGGATAGAATAATCTTTTGGATAGAATAATCTTTTGGATAGAATAATCTTTTGGATAGAATAATTTTTTGGATAGAATAATCTTTTGGATAGAATAATCTTTTGGATAGAATAATCTTTTGGATAGAATAATCTTTTGGATAGAATAATCTTTTGGATAGAATAATTTTTTGGATAGAATAATTTTTTGGATAGAATAATTTTTTGGATAGAATAATTTTTTGGATAGAATAATTTTTTGGATAGAATAATTTTTTGGAACGAATAATTTTTTGGATAGAATAATTTTTTGGATAGAATAATTTTTTGGATAGAATAATTTTTTGGATAGAATAATTTTTTGGATAGAATAATTTTTTGGATAGAATAATTTTTTGGATAGAATAATTTTTTGGATAGAATAATTTTTTGGATAGAATAATTTTTTGGATAGAATAATTTTTTGGATAGAATAATTTTTTGGATAGAATAATTTTTTGGATTGAATAATCTTTTGGATAGAATAATCTTTTGGATAGAATAATCTTTTCGATAGAATAATCTTTTGGATAGAATAATCTTTTGGATAGAATAATCTTTTGGATAGAATAATCTTTTGGATAGAATAATCTTTTGGATAGAATAATCTTTTGGATAGAATAATCTTTTGGATAGAATAATCTTTTTGGATAGAATAATCTTTTGGATAGAATAATTTTTTGGATAGAATAATTTTTTGGATAGAATAATCTTTTGGATAGAATAATCTTTTGGATAGAATAATTTTTTGGATAGAATAATTTTTTGGATAGAATAATTTTTTGGATAGAATAATTTTTTGGATAGAATAATTTTTTGGATAGAATAATTTTTTGGATAGAATAATTTTTTGGATAGAATAATTTTTTGGATAGAATAATTTTTTGGATAGAATAATTTTTTGGATAGAATAATTTTTTGGATAGAATAATTTTTTGGATAGAATAATTTTTTGGATACAATAATTTTTTGGATAGAATAATTTTTTGGATAGAATAATTTTTTGGATAGAATAATTTTTTGGATAGAATAATTTTTTGGATAGAATAATTTTTTGGATAGAATAATTTTTTGGATAGAATAATTTTTTGGATAGAATAATTTTTTGGATAGAATAATTTTTTGGATAGAATAATTTTTTGGATAGAATAATTTTTTGGATAGAATAATTTTTTGGATAGAATAATTTTTTGGATAGAATAATTTTTTGGATAGAATAATTTTTTGGATAGAATAATTTTTTGGATAGAATAATTTTTTGGATAGAATAATTTTTTGGATAGAATAATTTTTTGGATAGAATAATTTTTTGGATAGAATAATCTTTTGGATAGAATAATCTTTTGGATAGAATAATCTTTTGGATAGAATAATCTTTTGGATAGAATAATCTTTTGGATAGAATAATCTTTTGGATAGAATAATTTTTTGGATAGAATAATTTTTTGGATAGAATAATTTTTTGGATAGAATAATCTTTTGGATAGAATAATTTTTTGGATAGAATAATTTTTTGGATAGAATAATCTTTTGGATAGAATAATCTTTTGGATAGAATAATTTTTTGGATAGAATAATTTTTTGGATAGAATAATTTTTTGGATAGAATAATTTTTTGGATAGAATAATTTTTTGGATAGAATAATTTTTTGGATAGAATAATTTTTTGGATAGAATAATTTTTTGGATAGAATCATTTTTTGGATAGAATCATTTTTTGGATTGAATAATGTTTTGGATAGAATAATGTTTTGGATAGAATAATCTTTTGGATAGAATAATCTTTTGGATAGAATAATCTTTTGGATAGAATAATCTTTTGGATAGAATAATCTTTTGGATAGAATAATTTTTTGGATAGAATAATCTTTTGGATAGAATAATCTTTTGGATAGAATAATCTTTTGGATAGAATAATCTTTTGGATAGAATAATTTTTTGGATAGAATAATTTTTTGGATAGAATAATTTTTTGGATAGAATAATTTTTTGGATAGAATAATTTTTTGGATAGAATAATTTTTTGGATAGAATAATTTTTTGGATCGAATAATTTTTTGGATAGAATAATTTTTTGGATAGAATAATTTTTTGGATAGAATAATTTTTTGGATAGAATAATTTTTTGGATAGAATAATTTTTTGGATAGAATAATTTTTTGGATAGAATAATTTTTTGGATAGAATAATTTTTTGGATAGAATAATTTTTTGGATAGAATAATTTTTTGGATAGAATAATTTTTTGGATAGAATAATTTTTTGGATAGAATAATTTTTTGGATTGAATAATCTTTTGGATAGAATAATCTTTTGGATAGAATAATCTTTTCGATAGAATAATCTTTTGGATAGAATAATCTTTTGGATAGAATAATCTTTTGGATAGAATAATCTTTTGGATAGAATAATCTTTTGGATAGAATAATCTTTTGGATAGAATAATCTTTTGGATAGAATAATCTTTTTGGATAGAATAATCTTTTGGATAGAATAATTTTTTGGATAGAATAATTTTTTGGATAGAATAATTTTTTGGATAGAATAATCTTTTGGATAGAATAATTTTTTGGATAGAATAATTTTTTGGATAGAATAATTTTTTGGATAGAATAATTTTTTGGATAGAATAATTTTTTGGATAGAATAATTTTTTGGATAGAATAATTTTTTGGATAGAATAATTTTTTGGATAGAATAATTTTTTGGATAGAATAATTTTTTGGATAGAATAATTTTTTGGATAGAATAATTTTTTGGATAGAATAATTTTTTGGATAGAATAATTTTTTGGATAGAATAATTTTTTGGATAGAATAATTTTTTGGATAGAATAATTTTTTGGATAGAATAATTTTTTGGATAGAATAATTTTTTGGATAGAATAATTTTTTGGATAGAATAATTTTTTGGATAGAATAATTTTTTGGATAGAATAATTTTTTGGATAGAATAATTTTTTGGATAGAATAATTTTTTGGATAGAATAATTTTTTGGATAGAATAATTTTTTGGATAGAATAATTTTTTGGATAGAATAATTTTTTGGATAGAATAATTTTTTGGATAGAATAATTTTTTGGATAGAATAATTTTTTGGATAGAATAATTTTTTGGATAGAATAATTTTTTGGATAGAATAATTTTTTGGATAGAATAATTTTTTGGATAGAATAATTTTTTGGATAGAATAATTTTTTGGATAGAATAATTTTTTGGATAGAATAATTTTTTGGATAGAATCATTTTTTGGATAGAATCATTTTTTGGATAGAATAATTTTTTGGATAGAATAATTTTTTGGATAGAATAATTTTTTGGATAGAATAATTTTTTGGATAGAATAATTTTTTGGATAGAATAATTTTTTGGATAGAATAATTTTTTGGATAGAATAATTTTTTGGATAGAATAATTTTTTGGATAGAATAATTTTTTGGATAGAATAATTTTTTGGATAGAATCATTTTTTGGATAGAATCATTTTTTGGATAGAATCATTTTTTGGATAGAATAATTTTTTGGATAGAATAATTTTTTGGATAGAATCATTTTTTGGATAGAATAATTTTTTGGATAGAATAATTTTTTGGATAGAATAATTTTTTGGATAGAATAATTTTTTGGATAGAATAATTTTTTGGATAGAATAATTTTTTGGATAGAATAATTTTTTGGATAGAATAATTTTTTGGATAGAATAATTTTTTGGATAGAATAATTTTTAGGATAGAATAATTTTTTGGATAGAATAATTTTTTGGATAGAATAATTTTTTGGATAGAATAATTTTTTGGATAGAATAATTTTTTGGATAGAATCATTTTTTGGATAGAATAATTTTTTGGATCGAATAATTTTTTGGATATAATCATTTTTTGGATATAATCATTTTTTGGATAGAATCATTTTTTGGATATAATCATTTTTTGGATAGAATCATTTTTTGGATAGAATCATTTTTTGGATAGAATCATTTTTTGGATAGAATCATTTTTTGGATAGAATAATTTTTTGGATAGAATAATTTTTTGGATTGAATAATCTTTTGGATAGAATAATCTTTTGGATAGAATAATCTTTTCGATAGAATAATCTTTTCGATAGAATAATCTTTTGGATAGAATAATCTTTTGGATAGAATAATCTTTTGGATAGAATAATTTTTTGGATAGAATAATCTTTTGGATAGAATAATCTTTTTGGATAGAATAATCTTTTGGATAGAATAATTTTTTGGATAGAATAATTTTTTGGATAGAATAATTTTTTGGATAGAATAATCTTTTGGATAGAATAATCTTTTGGATAGAATAATTTTTTGGATAGAATAATTTTTTGGATAGAATAATTTTTTGGATAGAATAATTTTTTGGATAGAATAATTTTTTGGATAGAATAATTTTTTGGATAGAATAATTTTTTGGATAGAATAATTTTTTGGATAGAATAATTTTTTGGATAGAATAATTTTTTGGATAGAATAATTTTTTGGATAGAATAATTTTTTGGATAGAATAATTTTTTGGATAGAATAATTTTTTGGATAGAATAATTTTTTGGATAGAATAATTTTTTGGATAGAATAATTTTTTGGATAGAATAATTTTTTGGATAGAATAATTTTTTGGATAGAATAATTTTTTGGATAGAATAATTTTTTGGATAGAATAATTTTTTGGATAGAATAATTTTTTGGATAGAATAATTTTTTGGATAGAATAATTTTTTGGATAGAATAATTTTTTGGATAGAATAATTTTTTGGATAGAATAATTTTTTGGATAGAATAATTTTTTGGATAGAATAATTTTTTGGATAGAATAATTTTTTGGATAGAATAATTTTTTGGATAGAATAATTTTTTGGATAGAATAATTTTTTGGATAGAATAATTTTTTGGATAGAATAATTTTTTGGATAGAATAATTTTTTGGATAGTATAATTTGATGGATAGAATAATTTTTTGGATAGAATAATTTTTTGGATAGAATAATTTTTTGGATAGAATAATTTTTTGGATAGAATAATTTTTTGGATAGAATAATTTTTTGGATAGAATAATTTTTTGGATAGAATAATTTTTTGGATAGAATAATTTTTTGGATAGAATAATTTTTTGGATAGAATAATTTTTTGGATAGAATAATTTTTTGGATAGAATAATTTTTTGGATAGAATAATTTTTTGGATAGAATAATTTTTTGGATAGAATAATTTTTTGGATAGAATAATTTTTTGGATAGAATAATTTTTTGGATAGAATAATTTTTTGGATAGAATAATTTTTTGGATAGAATAATTTTTTGGATAGAATAATTTTTTGGATAGAATAATTTTTTGGATAGAATAATTTTTTGGATAGAATAATTTTTTGGATAGAATAATTTTTTGGATAGAATAATTTTTTGGATAGAATAATTTTTTGGATAGAATAATTTTTTGGATAGAATAATTTTTTGGATAGAATAATTTTTTGGATAGAATAATTTTTTGGATAGAATAATTTTTTGGATAGAATAATTTTTTGGATAGAATAATTTTTTGGATAGAATAATTTTTTGGATAGAATAATTTTTTGGATAGAATCATTTTTTGGATAGAATCATTTTTTGGATAGAATAATTTTTTGGATAGAATAATTTTTTGGATAGAATCATTTTTTGGATAGAATCATTTTTTGGATTGAATAATCTTTTGGATTGAATAATCTTTTGGATAGAATAATCTTTTGGATAGAATAATCTTTTGGATAGAATAATCTTTTGGATAGAATAATCTTTTGGATAGAATAATCTTTGGATAGAATAATCTTTTGGATAGAATAATTTTTTGGATAGAATAATTTTTTGGATAGAATAATTTTTTGGATAGAATAATCTTTTGGATAGAATAATTTTTTGGATAGAATAATTTTTTGGATAGAATAATTTTTTGGATAGAATAATTTTTTGGATAGAATAATTTTTTGGATAGAATAATTTTTTGGATAGAATAATTTTTTGGATAGAATAATTTTTTGGATAGAATCATTTTTTGGATAGAATCATTTTTTGGATAGAATCATTTTTTGGATTGAATAATGTTTTGGATAGAATAATCTTTTGGATAGAATAATCTTTTGGATAGAATAATCTTTTGGATAGAATAATCTTTTGGATAGAATAATCTTTTGGATAGAATAATCTTTTGGATAGAATAATCTTTTGGATAGAATAATTTTTTGGATAGAATAATTTTTTGGATAGAATAATTTTTTGGATAGAATAATCTTTTGGATAGAATAATTTTTTGGATAGAATAATCTTTTGGATAGAATAATTTTTTGGATAGAATAATCTTTTGGATAGAATAATTTTTTGGATAGAATAATTTTTTGGATAGAATAATTTTTTGGATAGAATAATTTTTTGGATAGAATAATTTTTTGGATAGAATAATTTTTTGGATAGAATAATTTTTTGGATAGAATCATTTTTTGGATAGAATCATTTTTTGGATAGAATCATTTTTTGGATAGAATAATTTTTTGGATAGAATAATTTTTTGGATAGAATCATTTTTTGGATAGAATAATTTTTTGGATAGAATAATTTTTTGGATAGAATAATTTTTTGGATAGAATAATTTTTTGGATAGAATAATTTTTTGGATAGAATAATTTTTTGGATAGAATAATTTTTTGGATAGAATAATTTTTTGGATAGAATAATTTTTTGGATAGAATAATTTTTTGGATAGAATAATTTTTTGGATAGAATAATTTTTTGGATAGAATAATTTTTTGGATAGAATAATTTTTTGGATAGAATAATTTTTTGGATAGAATAATTTTTTGGATAGAATAATTTTTTGGATAGAATAATTTTTTGGATAGAATAATTTTTTGGATAGAATAATTTTTTGGATAGAATAATTTTTTGGATAGAATAATTTTTTGGATAGAATAATTTTTTGGATAGAATAATTTTTTGGATAGAATAATTTTTTGGATAGAATAATTTTTTGGATAGAATAATTTTTTGGATAGAATAATTTTTTGGATAGAATAATTTTTTGGATAGAATAATTTTTTGGATAGAATAATTTTTTGGATAGAATAATTTTTTGGATAGAATAATTTTTTGGATAGAATAATTTTTTGGATAGAATAATTTTTTGGATAGAATAATTTTTTGGATAGAATAATTTTTTTGATAGAATAATTTTTAGGATAGAATAATTTTTTGGATAGAATAATTTTTTGGATAGAATAATTTTTTGGATAGAATAATCTTTTGGATAGAATAATCTTTTGGATAGAATAATTTTTTGGATAGAATAATTTTTTGGATAGAATAATTTTTTGGATAGAATAATTTTTTGGATAGAATAATTTTTTGGATAGAATAATTTTTTGGATTGAATAATGTTTTGGATAGAATAATTTTTTGGATAGAATAATTTTTTGGATAGAATAATTTTTTGGATAGAATAATTTTTTGGATAGAATAATTTTTTGGATAGAATAATTTTTTGGATAGAATAATTTTTTGGATAGAATAATTTTTTGGATAGAATAATTTTTTGGATAGAATAATTTTTTGGATAGAATAATTTTTTGGATAGAATAATTTTTTGGATAGAATAATTTTTTGGATAGAATAATTTTTTGGATAGAATAATTTTTTGGATAGAATAATTTTTTGGATAGAATAATTTTTTGGATAGAATAATTTTTTGGATAGAATAATTTTTTGGATAGAATAATTTTTTGGATAGAATAATTTTTTGGATAGAATAATTTTTTGGATAGAATAATTTTTTGGATAGAATAATTTTTTGGATAGAATAATTTTTTGGATAGAATAATTTTTTGGATAGAATAATTTTTTGGATAGAATAATTTTTTGGATAGAATAATTTTTTGGATAGAATAATTTTTTGGATAGAATAATTTTTTGGATAGAATAATTTTTTGGATAGAATAATTTTTTGGATAGAATAATTTTTTGGATAGAATAATTTTTTGGATAGAATAATTTTTTGGATAGAATAATTTTTTGGATAGAATAATTTTTTGGATAGAATAATTTTTTGGATAGAATAATTTTTTGGATAGAATAATTTTTTGGATAGAATAATTTTTTGGATAGAATAATTTTTTGGATAGAATAATTTTTTGGATAGAATAATTTTTTGGATAGAATAATTTTTTGGATAGAATAATTTTTTGGATAGAATAATTTTTTGGATAGAATAATTTTTTGGATAGAATAATTTTTTGGATAGAATAATTTTTTGGATAGAATAATTTTTTGGATAGAATAATTTTTTGGATAGAATAATTTTTTGGATAGAATAAATTTTAGGATAGAATAATTTTTTGGATAGAATAATTTTTTGGATAGAATAATTTTTTGGATAGAATAATCTTTTGGATAGAATAATCTTTTGGATAGAATCATTTTTTGGATAGAATCATTTTTTGGATAGAATCATTTTTTGGATAGAATAATTTTTTGGATAGAATAATTTTTTGGATAGAATAATTTTTTGGATAGAATAATTTTTTGGATTGAATAATCTTTTGGATAGAATAATTTTTTGGATAGAATAATTTTTTGGATAGAATAATTTTTTGGATAGAATAATTTTTTGGATAGAATAATTTTTTGGATAGAATAATTTTTTGGATAGAATAATTTTTTGGATAGAATAATTTTTTGGATAGAATAATTTTTTGGATAGAATAATTTTTTGGATAGAATAATTTTTTGGATAGAATAATTTTTTGGATAGAATAATTTTTTGGATAGAATAATTTTTTTGATAGAATAATTTTTTGGATAGAATAATTTTTTGGATAGAATAATTTTTTGGATAGAATAATTTTTTGGATAGAATAATTTTTTGGATAGAATAATTTTTTGGATAGAATAATTTTTTGGATAGAATAATTTTTTGGATAGAATAATTTTTTGGATAGAATAATTTTTTGGATAGAATAATTTTTTGGATAGAATAATTTTTTGGATAGAATAATTTTTTGGATAGAATAATTTTTTGGATAGAATAATTTTTTGGATAGAATCATTTTTTGGATAGAATCATTTTTTGGATAGAATAATTTTTTGGATAGAATCATTTTTTGGATAGAATAATTTTTTGGATAGAATAATTTTTTGGATAGAATCATTTTTTGGATAGAATCATTTTTTGGATAGAATAATTTTTTGGATAGAATAATTTATTGGATAGCATCATTTTTTGGATAGAATCATTTTTTGGATTGAATAATCTTTTGGATAGAATAATCTTTTGGATAGAATAATCTTTTGGATAGAATAATCTTTTGGATAGAATAATCTTTTGGATAGAATAATCTTTTGGATAGAATAATCTTTTGGATAGAATAATTTTTTGGATAGAATAATTTTTTGGATAGAATAATTTTTTGGATAGAATAATCTTTTGGATAGAATAATTTTTTGGATAGAATAATCTTTTGGATAGAATAATCTTTTGGATAGAATAATTTTTTGGATAGAATAATTTTTTGGATAGAATAATTTTTTGGATAGAATCATTTTTTGGATAGAATCATTTTTTGGATAGAATAATCTTTTGGATAGAATCATTTTTTGGATTGAATAATGTTTTGGATAGAATAATCTTTTGGATAGAATAATCTTTTGGATAGAATAATCTTTTGGATAGAATAATCTTTTGGATAGAATAATCTTTTGGATAGAATAATTTTTTGGATAGAATAATTTTTTGGATAGAATAATTTTTTGGATAGAATAATCTTTTGGATAGAATAATTTTTTGGATAGAATAATTTTTTGGATAGAATAATCTTTTGGATAGAATAATCTTTTGGATAGAATAATTTTTTGGATAGAATAATTTTTTGTATAGAATAATTTTTTGGATAGAATAATTTTTTGGATAGAATAATTTTTTGGATAGAATAATTTTTTGGATAGAATAATTTTTTGGATAGAATAATTTTTTGGATAGAATAATTTTTTGGATAGAATAATTTTTTGGATAGAATAATTTTTTGGATAGAATCATTTTTTGGATTGAATAATGTTTTGGATAGAATAATCTGTTGGATAGAATAATCTTTTGGATAGAATAATCTTTTGGATAGAATAATCTTTTGGATAGAATAATCTTTTGGATAGAATAATCTTTTGGATAGAATAATTTTTTGGATAGAATAATTTTTTGGATAGAATAATTTTTTGGATAGAATAATTTTTTGGATAGAATAATCTTTTGGATAGAATAATTTTTTGGATAGAATAATTTTTTGGATAGAATAATCTTTTGGATAGAATAATCTTTTGGATAGAATAATTTTTTGGATAGAATAATTTTTTGGATAGAATAATTTTTTGGATAGAATAATTTTTTGGATAGAATAATTTTTTGGATAGAATAATTTTTTGGATAGAATAATTTTTTGGATAGAATAATTTTTTGGATAGAATAATTTTTTGGATAGAATAATTTTTTGGATAGAATAATTTTTTGGATAGAATAATTTTTTGGATAGAATAATTTTTTGGATAGAATAATTTTTTGGATAGAATAATTTTTTGGATAGAATAATTTTTTGGATAGAATAATTTTTTGGATAGAATAATTTTTTGGATAGAATAATTTTTTGGATAGAATAATTTTTTGGATAGAATAATTTTTTGGATAGAATAATTTTTTGGATAGAATAATTTTTTGGATAGAATAATTTTTTGGATAGAATAATTTTTTGGATAGTATAATTTTTTGGATAGAATAATTTTTTGGATAGAATCATTTTTTGGATAGAATCATTTTTTGGATAGAATCATTTTTTGGATAGAATCATTTTTTGGATAGAATCATTTTTTGGATAGAATCATTTTTTGGATAGAATCATTTTTTGGATAGAATCATTTTTTGGATAGAATCATTTTTTGGATAGAATAATTTTTTGGATAGAATCATTTTTTGGATAGAATCATTTTTTGGATAGAATAATTTTTTGGATAGAATCATTTTTTGGATAGAATCATTTTTTGGATAGAATCATTTTTTGGATAGAATAATTTTTTGGATAGAATCATTTTTTGGATAGAATCATTTTTTGGATAGAATCATTTTTTGGATTGAATAATCTTTTGGATTGAATAATCTTTTGGATAGAATAATCTTTTGGATAGAATAATCTTTTGGATAGAATAATCTTTTGGATAGAATAATCTTTTGGATAGAATAATTTTTTGGATAGAATAATTTTTTGGATAGAATAATTTTTTGGATAGAATAATTTTTTGGATAGAATAATTTTTTGGATAGAATAATTTTTTGGATAGAATAATTTTTTGGATAGAATAATTTTTTGGATAGAATAATTTTTTGGATAGAATAATTTTTTGGATAGAATAATTTTTTGGATAGAATAATTTTTTGGATAGAATAATTTTTTGGATAGAATAATTTTTTGGATAGAATAATTTTTTGGATAGAATAATTTTTTGGATAGAATAATTTTTTGGATAGAATAATTTTTTGGATAGAATAATTTTTTGGATAGAATAATTTTTTGGATAGAATAATTTTTTGGATAGAATAATTTTTTGGATAGAATAATTTTTTGGATAGAATAATTTTTTGGATAGAATCATTTTTTGGATAGAATCATTTTTTGGATAGAATCATTTTTTGGATAGAATCATTTTTTGGATAGAATCATTTTTTGGATAGAATCATTTTTTGGATAGAATCATTTTTTGGATAGAATCATTTTTTGGATAGAATCATTTTTTGGATAGAATAATTTTTTGGATAGAATCATTTTTTGGATAGAATAATTTTTTGGATAGAATAATTTTTTGGATAGAATCATTTTTTGGATAGAATCATTTTTTGGATAGAATCATTTTTTGGATTGAATAATCTTTTGGATAGAATAATCTTTTGGATAGAATAATCTTTTGGATAGAATAATCTTTTGGATAGAATAATCTTTTGGATAGAATAATCTTTTGGATAGAATAATTTTTTGGATAGAATAATTTTTTGGATAGAATAATTTTTTGGATAGAATAATCTTTTGGATAGAATAATTTTTTGGATAGAATAATCTTTTGGATAGAATAATTTTTTGGATAGAATAATTTTTTGGATAGAATAATTTTTTGGATAGAATAATTTTTTGGATAGAATCATTTTTTGGATAGAATAATTTTTTGGATAGAATCATTTTTTGGATAGAATCATTTTTTGGATAGAATCATTTTTTGGATATAATAATGTTTTGGATAGAATAATCTTTTGGATAGAATAATTTTTTGGATAGAATAATCTTTTGGATAGAATAATCTTTTGGATAGAATAATCTTTTGGATAGAATAATCTTTTGGATAGAATAATTTTTTGGATAGAATAATTTTTTGGATAGAATAATTTTTTGGATAGAATAATTTTTTGGATAGAATAATTTTTTGGATAGAATAATTTTTTGGATAGAATAATTTTTTGGATAGAATAATTTTTTGGATAGAATAATTTTTTGGATAGAATAATTTTTTGGATGGAATAATTTTTTGGATGGAATAATTTTTTGGATGGAATAATTTTTTGGATGGAATAATTTTTTGGATGGAATAATTTTTTGGATGGAATAATTTTTTGGATGGAATAATTTTTTGGATGGAATAATTTTTTGGATGGAATAATTTTTTGGATGGAATAATTTTTTGGATGGAATAATTTTTTGGATGGAATAATTTTTTGGATGGAATAATTTTTTGGATGGAATAATTTTTTGGATGGAATAATTTTTTGGATGGAATAATTTTTTGGATGGAATAATTTTTTGGATGGAATAATTTTTTGGATGGAATAATTTTTTGGATGGAATAATTTTTTGGATGGAATAATTTTTTGGATGGAATAATTTTTTGGATGGAATAATTTTTTGGATGGAATAATTTTTTGGATGGAATAATTTTTTGGATGGAATAATTTTTTGGATGGAATAATTTTTTGGATGGAATAATTTTTTGGATGGAATAATTTTTTGGATGGAATAATTTTTTGGATGGAATAATTTTTTGGATGGAATAATTTTTTGGATGGAATAATTTTTTGGATGGAATAATTTTTTGGATGGAATAATTTTTTGGATGGAATAATTTTTTGGATGGAATAATTTTTTGGATGGAATAATTTTTTGGATGGAATAATTTTTTGGATGGAATAATTTTTTGGATGGAATAATTTTTTGGATGGAATAATTTTTTGGATGGAATAATTTTTTGGATAGAATAATTTTTTGGATAGAATAATTTTTTGGATAGAATAATTTTTTGGATAGAATAATTTTTTGGATAGAATAATTTTTTGGATAGAATAATTTTTTGGATAGAATAATTTTTTGGATAGAATAATTTTTTGGATAGAATAATTTTTTGGATAGAATAATTTTTTGGATAGAATAATTTTTTGGATAGAATAATTTTTTGGATAGAATAATTTTTTGGATAGAATAATTTTTTGGATAGTGTAACGGCCCTGCATTGCATATAAGAGGACGATTCGAATGAGAGAAGCATATAGGTGACATTAGCGCAGTGGTTAGCGCTCTTACTCAGTAACCGATTAATCCGGGTTCGAATCCCGGTGATCACCATATGTTTTCTCTCTTCGATACTTCGCCCGTCCATCTGCAATACTAATATCTACAAGTCCCCAAACTCTCCGCTCGATCATTACATGGTGTCAGAAGTTATCGAACCAAAAACAACACGTCCACACAACGCATCTGAAGCAACCACGGTACGACTCTTAGGTAAGGCGGCATGAGACACAGTCCTAGAAGACCGCATATACAGGACGGCACGCAAAGCGATAAGACCGACGACGAGAGCAAGGGCCTGGCACTGAAGAGCTGCGACGAGGGATTCAACGGGCGAGGGAAGAGCTCCGACGAGGGACATAGGCACCGGTACCATGGCTGTATTAGTTATCACGTAATGTGCGATCCGCAACTCTACACAGTCGACGAGGACGTCGATTTCAGTAAGAGGGGGTGTGTAACGGCCCTGCATTGCATATAAGAGGACGATTCGAATGAGAGAAGCATATAGGTGACATTAGCGCAGTGGTTAGCGCTCTTACTCAGTAACCGATTAATCCGGGTTCGAATCCCGGTGATCACCATATGTTTTCTCTCTTCGATACTTCGCCCGTCCATCTGCAATACTAATATCTACAAGTCCCCAAACTCTCCGCTCGATCATTACAATAGAATAATTTTTTGGATAGAATAATTTTTTGGATAGAATAATTTTTTGGATAGAATAATTTTTTGGATAGAATAATTTTTTGGATAGAATAATTTTTTGGATAGAATAATTTTTTGGATAGAATAATTTTTTGGATAGAATAATTTTTTGGATAGAATAATTTTTTGGATAGAATAATTTTTTGGATAGAATAATTTTTTGGATAGAATAATTTTTTGGATAGAATAATTTTTTGGATAGAATAATTTTTTGGATAGAATAATTTTTTGGATAGAATAATTTTTTGGATAGAATAATTTTTTGGATAGAATAATTTTTTGGATAGAATAATTTTTTGGATAGAATAATTTTTTGGATAGAATAATTTTTTGGATAGAATAATTTTTTGGATAGAATAATTTTTTGGATAGAATAATTTTTTGGATAGAATAATTTTTTGGATAGAATAATTTTTTGGATAGAATAATTTTTTGGATAGAATAATTTTTTGGATAGAATAATTTTTTGGATAGAATAATTTTTTGGATAGAATAATTTTTTGGATAGAATAATTTTTTGGATAGAATAATTTTTTGGATAGAATAATTTTTTGGATAGAATAATTTTTTGGATAGAATAATTTTTTGGATAGAATAATTTTTTGGATAGAATAATTTTTTGGATAGAATAATTTTTTGGATAGAATAATTTTTTGGATAGAATAATTTTTTGGATAGAATAATTTTTTGGATAGAATAATTTTTTGGATAGAATAATTTTTTGGATAGAATAATTTTTTGGATAGAATAATTTTTTGGATAGAATAATTTTTTGGATAGAATAATTTTTTGGATAGAATAATTTTTTGGATAGAATAATTTTTTGGATAGAATAATTTTTTGGATAGAATAATTTTTTGGATAGAATAATTTTTTGGATAGAATAATTTTTTGGATAGAATAATTTTTTGGATAGAATAATTTTTTGGATAGAATAATTTTTTGGATAGAATAATTTTTTGGATAGAATAATTTTTTGGATAGAATAATTTTTTGGATAGAATAATTTTTTGGATAGAATAATTTTTTGGATAGAATAATTTTTTGGATAGAATAATTTTTTGGATAGAATAATTTTTTGGATAGAATAATTTTTTGGATAGAATAATTTTTTGGATAGAATAATTTTTTGGATAGAATAATTTTTTGGATAGAATAATTTTTTGGATAGAATAATTTTTTGGATAGAATAATTTTTTGGATAGAATAATTTTTTGGATAGAATAATTTTTTGGATAGAATAATTTTTTGGATAGAATAATTTTTTGGATAGAATAATTTTTTGGACAGAATAATTTTTTGGACAGAATAATTTTTTGGATAGAATAATTTTTTGGATAGAATAATTTTTTGGATAGAATAATTTTTTGGATAGAATAATTTTTTGGATAGAATAATTTTTTGGATAGAATAATTTTTTGGATAGAATAATTTTTTGGATAGAATAATTTTTTGGATAGAATAATTTTTTGGATAGAATAATTTTTTGGATAGAATAATTTTTTGGATAGAATAATTTTTTGGATAGAATAATTTTTTGGATAGAATAATTTTTTGGATAGAATAATTTTTTGGATAGAATAATTTTTTGGATAGAATAATTTTTTGGATAGAATAATTTTTTGGATAGAATAATTTTTTGGATAGAATAATTTTTTGGATAGAATAATTTTTTGGATAGAATAATTTTTTGGATAGAATAATTTTTTGGATAGAATAATTTTTTGGATAGAATAATTTTTTGGATAGAATAATTTTTTGGATAGAATAATTTTTTGGATAGAATAATTTTTTGGATAGAATAATTTTTTGGATAGAATAATTTTTTGGATAGAATAATTTTTTGGATAGAATAATTTTTTGGATAGAATAATTTCTTGGATAGAATAATTTTTTGGATAGAATAATTTTTTGGATAGAATAATTTTTTGGATAGAATAATTTTTTGGATAGAATAATTTTTTGGATAGAATAATTTTTTGGATAGAATAATTTTTTGGATAGAATAATTTTTTGGATAGAATAATTTTTTGGATAGAATAATTTTTTGGATAGAATAATTTTTTGGATAGAATAATTTTTTGGATAGAATAATTTTTTGGATAGAATAATTTTTTGGATAGAATAATTTTTTGGATAGAATAATTTTTTGGATAGAATAATTTTTTGGGTAGAATAATTTTTTGGATAGAATGATTTTTTGGATAGAATAATTTTTTGGATAGAATGATTTTTTGGATAGAATCATTTTTTGGATAGAATCATTTTTTGGATAGAATCATTTTTTGGATAGAATCATTTTTTGGATAGAATCATTTTTTGGATAGAATCATTTTTTGGATAGAATCATTTTTTGGATAGAATCATTTTTTGGATAGAATCATTTTTTGGATAGAATCATTTTTTGGATAGAATCATTTTTTGGATAGAATCATTTTTTGGATAGAATCATTTTTTGGATAGAATCATTTTTTGGATAGAATCATTTTTTGGATAGAATCATTTTTTGGATAGAATCATTTTTTGGATAGAATCATTTTTTGGATAGAATCATTTTTTGGATAGAATCATTTTTTGGATAGAATCATTTTTTGGATTGAATAATCTTTTGGATAGAATAATCTTTTGGATAGAATAATCTTTTGGATAGAATAATCTTTTGGATAGAATCATCTTTTGGATAGAATAATCTTTTGGATAGAATAATCTTTTGGATAGAATAATTTTTTGGATAGAATAATTTTTTGGATAGAATGATTTTTTGGATAGAATAATTTTTTGGATAGAATAATTTTTTGGATAGAATAATTTTTTGGATAGAATAATTTTTTGGATAGAATAATTTTTTGGATAGAATAATTTTTTGGATAGAATAATTTTTTGGATAGAATAATTTTTTGGATAGAATAATTTTTTGGATAGAATAATTTTTTGGATAGAATAATTTTTTGGATAGAATAATTTTTTGGATAGAATAATTTTTTGGATAGAATAATTTTTTGGATAGAATAATTTTTTGGATAGAATAATTTTTTGGATAGAATAATTTTTTGGATAGAATAATTTTTTGGATAGAATAATTTTTTGGATAGAATAATTTTTTGGATAGAATAATTTTTTGGATAGAATAATTTTTTGGATAGAATAATTTTTTGGATAGAATAATTTTTTGGATAGAATAATTTTTTGGATAGAATAATTTTTTGGATAGAATAATTTTTTGGATAGAATAATTTTTTGGATAGAATAATTTTTTGGATAGAATAATTTTTTGGATAGAATAATTTTTTGGATAGAATAATTTTTTGGATAGAATAATTTTTTGGATAGAATAATTTTTTGGATAGAATAATTTTTTGGATAGAATAATTTTTTGGATAGAATAATTTTTTGGATAGAATAATTTTTTGGATAGAATAATTTTTTGGATAGAATAATTTTTTGGATAGAATAATTTTTTGGATAGAATAATTTTTGGATAGAATAATTTTTTGGATAGAATAATTTTTTGGATAGAATAATTTTTTGGATAGAATAATTTTTTGGATAGAATAATTTTTTCGATAGAATAATTTTTTGGATAGAATAATTTTTTGCATAGAATAATTTTTTGGATAGAATAATTTTTTGGATAGAATAATTTTTTGGATAGAATAATTTTTTGGATAGAATAATTTTTTGGATAGAATAATTTTTTGGATAGAATAATTTTTTGGATAGAATAATTTTTTGGATAGAATAATTTTTTGGATAGAATAATTTTTTGGATAGAATAATTTTTTGGATAGAATAATTTTTTGGATAGAATAATTTTTTGGATAGAATAATTTTTTGGATAGAATAATTTTTTGGATAGAATAATTTTTTGGATAGAATAATTTTTTGGATAGAATAATTTTTTGGATAGAATAATTTTTTGGATAGAATAATTTTTTGGATAGAATAATTTTTTGGATAGAATAATTTTTTGGATAGAATAATTTTTTGGATAGAATAATTTTTTGGATAGAATAATTTTTTGGATAGAATAATTTTAGGGATAGAATAATTTTTTGGATAGAATAATTTTTTGGATAGAATAATTTTTTGGATAGAATAATTTTTTGGATAGAATAATTTTTTGGATAGAATAATTTTTTGGATAGAATAATTTTTTGGATAGAATAATTTTTTGGATAGAATAATTTTTTGGATAGAATAATTTTTTGGATAGAATAATTTTTTGGATAGAATAATTTTTTGGATAGAATAATTTTTTGGATAGAATAATTTTTTGGATAGAATAATTTTTTGGATAGAATAATTTTTTGGATAGAATAATTTTTTGGATAGAATAATTTTTTGGATACAATAATTTTTTGGATAGAATAATTTTTTGGATAGAATAATTTTTTGGATAGAATAATTTTTTGGATAGAATAATTTTTTGGATAGAATAATTTTTTGGATAGAATAATTTTTTGGATAGAATAATTTTTTGGATAGAATAATTTTTTGGATAGAATAATTTTTTGGATAGAATAATTTTTTGGATAGAATAATTTTTTGGATAGAATAATTTTTTGGATAGAATAATTTTTTGGATAGAATAATTTTTTGGATAGAATAATCTTTTGGATAGAATAATCTTTTGGATAGAATAATCTTTTGGATAGAATAATTTTTTGGATAGAATAATTTTTTGGATAGAATAATTTTTTGGATAGAATAATCTTTTGGATAGAATAATTTTTTGGATAGAATAATCTTTTGGATAGAATAATTTTTTGGATAGAATAATTTTTTGGATAGAATCATTTTTTGGATAGAATAATTTTTTGGATAGAATAATTTTTTGGATAGAATAATTTTTTGGATAGAATCATTTTTTGGATAGAATCATTTTTTGGATTGAATAATGTTTTGGATAGAATAATCTTTTGGATAGAATAATCTTTTGGATAGAATAATCTTTTGGATAGAATAATCTTTTGGATAGAATAATCTTTTGGATAGAATAATTTTTTGGATAGAATAATCTTTTGGATAGAATAATTTTTTGGATAGAATAATTTTTTGGATAGAATAATTTTTTGGATAGAATAATCTTTTGGATAGAATAATTTTTTGGATAGAATAATTTTTTGGATAGAATAATCTTTTGGATAGAATAATCTTTTGGATAGAATAATTTTTTGGATAGAATAATTTTTTGGATAGAATAATTTTTTGGATAGAATAATTTTTTGGATAGAATAATTTTTTGGATAGAATAATTTTTTGGATAGAATAATCTTTTGGATAGAATAATCTTTTGGATAGAATAATTTTTTGGATAGAATAATTTTTTGGATAGAATAATTTTTTGGATAGAATAATTTTTTGGATAGAATAATTTTTTGGATAGAATAATTTTTTGGATAGAATAATTTTTTGGATAGAATAATTTTTTGGATAGAATGATTTTTTGGATAGAATAATTTTTTGGATAGAATAATTTTTTGGATAGAATAATTTTTTGGATAGAATAATTTTTTGGATAGAATAATTTTTTGGATAGAATAATTTTTTGGATAGAATAATTTTTTGGATAGAATCATTTTTTAGATAGAATCATTTTTTGGATAGAATCATTTTTTGGATAGAATAATTTTTTGGATAGAATCATTTTTTGGATAGAATCATTTTTTGGATAGAATAATTTTTTGGATAGAATAATTTATTGTATAGCATCATTTTTTGGATAGAATCATTTTTTGGATTGAATAATCTTTTGGATAGAATAATCTTTTGGATAGAATAATCTTTTGGATAGAATAATCTTTTGGATAGAATAATCTTTTGGATAGAATAATCTTTTGGATAGAATAATCTTTTGGATAGAATAATTTTTTGGATAGAATAATTTTTTGGATAGAATAATTTTTTGGATAGAATAATCTTTTGGATAGAATAATTTTTTGGATAGAATAATCTTTTGGATAGAATAATCTTTTGGATAGAATAATTTTTTGGATAGAATAATTTTTTGGATAGAATAATTTTTTGGATAGAATAATTTTTTGGATAGAATCATTTTTTGGATAGAATCATTTTTTGGATAGAATCATTTTTTGGATAGAATCATTTTTTGGATTGAATAATGTTTTGGATAGAATAATCTTTTGGATAGAATAATCTTTTGGATAGAATAATCTTTTGGATAGAATAATCTTTTGGATAGAATAATCTTTTGGATAGAATAATCTTTTGGATAGAATAATCTTTTGGATAGAATAATTTTTTGGATAGAATAATTTTTTGGATAGAATAATTTTTTGGATAGAATAATCTTTTGGATAGAATAATTTTTTGAATAGAATAATTTTTTGGATAGAATAATCTTTTGGATAGAATAATCTTTTGGATAGAATAATTTTTTGGATAGAATAATTTTTTGGATAGAATAATTTTTTGGATAGAATAATTTTTTGGATAGAATAATTTTTTGGATAGAATAATTTTTTGGATAGAATAATTTTTTGGATAGAATAATTTTTTGGATAGAATCATTTTTTGGATAGAATCATTTTTTGGATAGAATCATTTTTTGGATAGAATCATTTTTTGGATTGAATAATGTTTTGGATAGAATAATCTTTTGGATAGAATAATCTTTTGGATAGAATAATCTTTTGGATAGAATAATCTTTTGGATAGAATAATCTTTTGGATAGAATAATCTTTTGGATAGAATAATTTTTTGGATAGAATAATCTTTTGGATAGAATAATCTTTTGGATAGAATAATCTTTTGGATAGAATAATCTTTTGGATAGAATAATCTTTTGGATAGAATAATCTTTTGGATAGAATAATTTTTTGGATAGAATAATTTTTTGGATAGAATAATTTTTTGGATAGAATAATTTTTTGGATAGAATAATTTTTTGGATAGAATAATTTTTTGGATAGAATAATCTTTTGGATAGAATAATCTTTTGGATAGAATAATTTTTTGGATAGAATAATTTTTTGGATAGAATAATTTTTTGGATAGAATAATTTTTTGGATAGAATAATTTTTTGGATAGAATAATTTTTTGGATAGAATAATTTTTTGGATAGAATAATTTTTTGGATAGAATAATTTTTTGGATAGAATAATTTTTTGGATAGAATAATTTTTTGGATAGAATCATTTTTTGGATAGAATAATTTTTTGGATAGAATAATTTTTTGGATAGAATAATTTTTTGGATAGAATAATCTTTTGGATAGAATAATCTTTTGGATAGAATAATCTTTTGGATAGAATAATCTTTTGGATAGAATAATTTTTTGGATAGAATAATTTTTTGGATAGAATAATCTTTTGGATAGAATAATTTTTTGGATAGAATAATCTTTTGGATAGAATAATTTTTTGGATAGAATAATTTTTTGGATAGAATCATTTTTTGGATAGAATAATTTTTTGGATAGAATAATTTTTTGGATAGAATAATTTTTTGGATAGAATCATTTTTTGGATAGAATCATTTTTTGGATTGAATAATGTTTTGGATAGAATAATCTTTTGGATAGAATAATCTTTTGGATAGAATAATCTTTTGGATAGAATAATCTTTTGGATAGAATAATTTTTTGGATAGAATAATCTTTTGGATAGAATAATCTTTTGGATAGAATAATTTTTTGGATAGAATAATTTTTTGGATAGAATAATCTTTTGGATAGAATAATTTTTTGGATAGAATAATTTTTTGGATAGAATAATCTTTTGGATAGAATAATCTTTTGGATAGAATAATTTTTTGGATAGAATAATTTTTTGGATAGAATAATTTTTTGGATAGAATAATTTTTTGGATAGAATAATTTTTTGGATAGAATAATCTTTTGGATAGAATAATCTTTTGGATAGAATAATTTTTTGGATAGAATAATTTTTTGGATAGAATAATTTTTTGGATAGAATAATTTTTTGGATAGAATAATTTTTTGGATAGAATAATTTTTTGGATAGAATAATTTTTTGGATAGAATAATTTTTTGGATAGAATGATTTTTTGGATAGAATAATTTTTTGGATAGAATAATTTTTTGGATAGAATAATTTTTTGGATAGAATAATTTTTTGGATAGAATAATTTTTTGGATAGAATAATTTTTTGGATAGAATCATTTTTTGGATAGAATCATTTTTTGGATAGAATAATTTTTTGGATAGAATCATTTTTTGGATAGAATCATTTTTTGGATAGAATCATTTTTTGGATAGAATAATTTTTTGGATAGAATAATTTATTGGATAGCATCATTTTTTGGATAGAATCATTTTTTGGATTGAATAATCTTTTGGATAGAATAATCTTTTGGATAGAATAATCTTTTGGATAGAATAATCTTTTGGATAGAATAATCTTTTGGATAGAATAATCTTTTGGATAGAATAATCTTTTGGATAGAATAATTTTTTGGATAGAATAATTTTTTGGATAGAATAATTTTTTGGATAGAATAATCTTTTGGATAGAATAATTTTTTGGATAGAATAATCTTTTGGATAGAATAATCTTTTGGATAGAATAATTTTTTGGATAGAATAATTTTTTGGATAGAATAATTTTTTGGATAGAATAATTTTTTGGATAGAATCATTTTTTGGATAGAATCATTTTTTGGATAGAATCATTTTTTGGATAGAATCATTTTTTGGATTGAATAATGTTTTGGATAGAATAATCTTTTGGATAGAATAATCTTTTGGATAGAATAATCTTTTGGATAGAATAATCTTTTGGATAGAATAATCTTTTGGATAGAATAATCTTTTGGATAGAATAATTTTTTGGATAGAATAATTTTTTGGATAGAATAATTTTTTGGATAGAATAATCTTTTGGATAGAATAATTTTTTGGATAGAATAATTTTTTGGATAGAATAATCTTTTGGATAGAATAATCTTTTGGATAGAATAATTTTTTGGATAGAATAATTTTTTGGATAGAATAATTTTTTGGATAGAATAATTTTTTGGATAGAATAATTTTTTGGATAGAATAATTTTTTGGATAGAATAATTTTTTGGATAGAATAATTTTTTGGATAGAATAATTTTTTGGATAGAATCATTTTTTGGATAGAATCATTTTTTGGATTGAATAATGTTTTGGATAGAATAATCTTTTGGATAGAATAATCTTTTGGATAGAATAATCTTTTGGATAGAATAATCTTTTGGATAGAATAATCTTTTGGATAGAATAATCTTTTGGATAGAATAATTTTTTGGATAGAATAATCTTTTGGATAGAATAATCTTTTGGATAGAATAATCTTTTGGATAGAATAATCTTTTGGATAGAATAATCTTTTGGATAGAATAATCTTTTGGATAGAATAATTTTTTGGATAGAATAATTTTTTGGATAGAATAATTTTTTGGATAGAATAATCTTTTGGATAGAATAATTTTTTGGATAGAATAATTTTTTGGATAGAATAATCTTTTGGATAGAATAATCTTTTGGATAGAATAATTTTTTGGATAGAATAATTTTTTGGATAGAATAATTTTTTGGATAGAATAATTTTTTGGATAGAATAATTTTTTGGATAGAATAATTTTTTGGATAGAATAATTTTTTGGATAGAATAATTTTTTGGATAGAATAATTTTTTGGATAGAATAATTTTTTGGATAGAATAATTTTTTGGATAGAATAATTTTTTGGATAGAATAATTTTTTGGATAGAATAATTTTTTGGATAGAATCATTTTTTGGATAGAATAATTTTTTGGATTGAATAATCTTTTGGATAGAATAATCTTTTGGATAGAATAATCTTTTGGATAGAATAATCTTTTGGATAGAATAATCTTTTGGATAGAATAATCTTTTGGATAGAATAATTTTTTGGATAGAATAATCTTTTGGATAGAATAATCTTTTGGATAGAATAATTTTTTGGATAGAATAATCTTTTGGATAGAATAATTTTTTGGATAGAATAATTTTTTGGATAGAATAATTTTTTGGATAGAATAATTTTTTGGATAGAATAATTTTTTGGATAGAATAATTTTTTGGATAGAATAATTTTTTGGATAGAATAATTTTTTGGATAGAATAATTTTTTGGATCTAATAATTTTTTGGATAGAATAATTTTTTGGATCGAATAATTTTTTGGATAGAATAATTTTTTGGATAGAATAATTTTTTGGATAGAATAATTTTTTGGATAGAATAATTTTTTGGATAGAATAATTTTTTGGATAGAATAATTTTTTGGATAGAATAATTTTTTGGATAGAATAATTTTTTGGATAGAATAATTTTTTGGATAGAATAATTTTTTGGATTGAATAATCTTTTGGATAGAATAATCTTTTGGATAGAATAATCTTTTCGATAGAATAATCTTTTGGATAGAATAATCTTTTGGATAGAATAATCTTTTGGATAGAATAATCTTTTGGATAGAATAATCTTTTGGATAGAATAATCTTTTGGATAGAATAATTTTTTGGATAGAATAATCTTTTGGATAGAATAATCTTTTTGGATAGAATAATCTTTTGGATAGAATAATTTTTTGGATAGAATAATTTTTTGGATAGAATAATTTTTTGGATAGAATAATCTTTTGGATAGAATAATTTTTTGGATAGAATAATTTTTTGGATAGAATAATTTTTTGGATAGAATAATTTTTTGGATAGAATAATTTTTTGGATAGAATAATTTTTTGGATAGAATAATTTTTTGGATAGAATAATTTTTTGGATAGAATAATTTTTTGGATAGAATAATTTTTTGGATAGAATAATTTTTTGGATAGAATAATTTTTTGGATAGAATAATTTTTTGGATAGAATAATTTTTTGGATAGAATAATTTTTTGGATAGAATAATTTTTTGGATAGAATAATTTTTTGGATAGAATAATTTTTTGGATAGAATAATTTTTTGGATAGAATAATTTTTTGGATAGAATAATTTTTTGGATAGAATAATTTTTTGGATAGAATAATTTTTTGGATAGAATAATTTTTTGGATAGAATAATTTTTTGGATAGAATAATTTTTTGGATAGAATAATTTTTTGGATCGAATAATTTTTTGGATAGAATAATTTTTTGGATAGAATAATTTTTTGGATAGAATAATTTTTTGGATAGAATAATTTTTTGGATAGAATAATTTTTTGGATAGAATAATTTTTTGGATAGAATAATTTTTTGGATAGAATAATTTTTTGGATAGAATAATTTTTTGGATAGAATAATTTTTTGGATAGAATAATTTTTTGGATAGAATAATTTTTTGGATAGAATAATTTTTTGGATAGAATAATTTTTTGGATAGAATAATTTTTTGGATTGAATAATCTTTTGGATAGAATAATCTTTTGGATAGAATAATCTTTTCGATAGAATAATCTTTTGGATAGAATAATCTTTTGGATAGAATAATCTTTTGGATAGAATAATCTTTTGGATAGAATAATCTTTTGGATAGAATAATCTTTTGGATAGAATAATCTTTTGGATAGAATAATCTTTTTGGATAGAATAATCTTTTGGATAGAATAATTTTTTGGATAGAATAATTTTTTGGATAGAATAATTTTTTGGATAGAATAATCTTTTGGATAGAATAATTTTTTGGATAGAATAATTTTTTGGATAGAATAATTTTTTGGATAGAATAATTTTTTGGATAGAATAATTTTTTGGATAGAATAATTTTTTGGATAGAATAATTTTTTGGATAGAATAATTTTTTGGATAGAATAATTTTTTGGATAGAATAATTTTTTGGATAGAATAATTTTTTGGATAGAATAATTTTTTGGATACAATAATTTTTTGGATAGAATAATTTTTTGGATAGAATAATTTTTTGGATAGAATAATTTTTTGGATAGAATAATTTTTTGGATAGAATAATTTTTTGGATAGAATAATTTTTTGGATAGAATAATTTTTTGGATAGAATAATTTTTTGGATAGAATAATTTTTTGGATAGAATAATTTTTTGGATAGAATAATTTTTTGGATAGAATAATTTTTTGGATAGAATAATTTTTTGGATAGAATAATTTTTTGGATAGAATAATTTTTTGGATAGAATAATTTTTTGGATAGAATAATTTTTTGGATAGAATAATTTTTTGGATAGAATAATTTTTTGGATAGAATAATTTTTTGGATAGAATAATTTTTTGGATAGAATAATTTTTTGGATAGAATAATTTTTTGGATAGAATAATTTTTTGGATAGAATCATTTTTTGGATAGAATAATTTTTTGGATAGAATAATTTTTTGGATAGAATCATTTTTTGGATAGAATCATTTTTTGGATAGAATCATTTTTTGGATAGAATAATTTTTTGGATAGAATAATTTTTTGGATAGAATAATTTTTTGGATAGAATAATTTTTTGGATAGAATAATTTTTTGGATAGAATAATTTTTTGGATAGAATCATTTTTTGGATAGAATCATTTTTTGGATAGAATAATTTTTTGGATAGAATCATTTTTTGGATAGAATAATTTTTTGGATAGAATAATTTTTTGGATAGAATAATTTTTTGGATAGAATAATTTTTTGGATAGAATAATTTTTTGGATAGAATAATTTTTTGGATAGAATAATTTTTTGGATAGAATAATTTTTTGGATAGAATAATTTTTTGGATAGAATAATTTTTAGGATAGAATAATTTTTTGGATAGAATAATTTTTTGGATAGAATAATTTTTTGGATAGAATAATCTTTTGGATAGAATAATCTTTTGGATAGAATCATTTTTTGGATAGAATCATTTTTTGGATAGAATCATTTTTTGGATAGAATAATTTTTTGGATAGAATAATTTTTTGGATAGAATAATTTTTTGGATTGAATAATCTTTTGGATAGAATAATTTTTTGGATAGAATAATTTTTTGGATAGAATAATTTTTTGGATAGAATAATTTTTTGGATAGAATAATTTTTTGGATAGAATAATTTTTTGGATAGAATAATTTTTTGGATAGAATAATTTTTTGGATAGAATAATTTTTTGGATAGAATAATTTTTTGGATAGAATAATTTTTTGGATAGAATAATTTTTTGGATAGAATAATTTTTTGGATAGAATAATTTTTTGGATAGAATAATTTTTTGGATAGAATAATTTTTTGGATAGAATAATTTTTTGGATAGAATAATTTTTTGGATAGAATAATTTTTTGGATAGAATAATTTTTTGGATAGAATAATTTTTTGGATAGAATAATTTTTTGGATAGAATAATTTTTTGGATAGAATAATTTTTTGGATAGAATAATTTTTTGGATAGAATAATTTTTTGGATAGAATAATTTTTTGGATAGAATAATTTTTTGGATAGAATCATTTTTTGGATAGAATCATTTTTTGGATAGAATAATTTTTTGGATAGAATAATTTTTTGGATAGAATCATTTTTTGGATAGAATCATTTTTTGGATAGAATAATTTTTTGGATAGAATCATTTTTTGGATAGAATCATTTTTTGGATAGAATAATTTTTTGGATAGAATAATTTATTGGATAGCATCATTTTTTGGATAGAATCATTTTTTGGATTGAATAATCTTTTGGATAGAATAATCTTTTGGATAGAATAATCTTTTGGATAGAATAATCTTTTGGATAGAATAATCTTTTGGATAGAATAATCTTTTGGATAGAATAATCTTTTGGATAGAATAATTTTTTGGATAGAATAATTTTTTGGATAGAATAATTTTTTGGATAGAATAATCTTTTGGATAGAATAATTTTTTGGATAGAATAATCTTTTGGATAGAATAATCTTTTGGATAGAATAATTTTTTGGATAGAATAATTTTTTGGATAGAATAATTTTTTGGATAGAATCATTTTTTGGATAGAATAATTTTTTGGATAGAATCATTTTTTGGATAGAATCATTTTTTGGATTGAATAATGTTTTGGATAGAATAATCTTTTGGATAGAATAATCTTTTGGATAGAATAATCTTTTGGATAGAATAATCTTTTGGATAGAATAATCTTTTGGATAGAATAATTTTTTGGATAGAATAATTTTTTGGATAGAATAATTTTTTGGATAGAATAATCTTTTGGATAGAATAATTTTTTGGATAGAATAATTTTTTGGATAGAATAATCTTTTGGATAGAATAATCTTTTGGATAGAATAATTTTTTGGATAGAATAATTTTTTGTATAGAATAATTTTTTGGATAGAATAATTTTTTGGATAGAATAATTTTTTGGATAGAATAATTTTTTGGATAGAATAATTTTTTGGATAGAATAATTTTTTGGATAGAATAATTTTTTGGATAGAATAATTTTTTGGATAGAATAATTTTTTGGATAGAATCATTTTTTGGATTGAATAATCTTTTGGATAGAATAATCTTTTGGATAGAATAATCTTTTGGATAGAATAATCTTTTGGATAGAATAATCTTTTGGATAGAATAATCTTTTGGATAGAATAATCTTTTGGATAGAATAATCTTTTGGATAGAATAATTTTTTGGATAGAATAATTTTTTGGATAGAATAATTTTTTGGATAGAATAATCTTTTGGATAGAATAATTTTTTGGATAGAATAATTTTTTGGATAGAATAATCTTTTGGATAGAATAATCTTTTGGATAGAATAATTTTTTGGATAGAATAATTTTTTGGATAGAATAATTTTTTGGATAGAATAATTTTTTGGATAGAATAATTTTTTGGATAGAATAATTTTTTGGATAGAATAATTTTTTGGATAGAATAATTTTTTGGATAGAATAATTTTTTGGATAGAATAATTTTTTGGATAGAATAATTTTTTGGATAGAATAATTTTTTGGATAGAATAATTTTTTGGATAGAATAATTTTTTGGATAGAATAATTTTTTGGATAGAATAATTTTTTGGATAGAATAATTTTTTGGATAGAATAATTTTTTGGATAGAATAATTTTTTGGATAGAATAATTTTTTGGATAGAATAATTTTTTGGATAGAATAATTTTTTGGATAGAATAATTTTTTGGATAGAATAATTTTTTGGATAGAATAATTTTTTGGATAGAATAATTTTTTGGATAGAATAATTTTTTGGATAGAATAATTTTTTGGATAGAATAATTTTTTGGATAGAATAATTTTTTGGATAGAATAATTTTTTGGATAGAATCATTTTTTGGATAGAATCATTTTTTGGATAGAATCATTTTTTGGATAGAATCATTTTTTGGATAGAATCATTTTTTGGATAGAATCATTTTTTGGATAGAATCATTTTTTGGATAGAATAATTTTTTGGATAGAATAATTTTTTGGATAGAATCATTTTTTGGATAGAATCATTTTTTGGATAGAATAATTTTTTGGATAGAATCATTTTTTGGATAGAATCATTTTTTGGATAGAATCATTTTTTGGATAGAATAATTTTTTGGATAGAATCATTTTTTGGATAGAATCATTTTTTGGATAGAATCATTTTTTGGATTGAATAATCTTTTGGATAGAATAATCTTTTGGATAGAATAATCTTTTGGATAGAATAATCTTTTGGATAGAATAATCTTTTGGATAGAATAATCTTTTGGATAGAATAATTTTTTGGATAGAATAATTTTTTGGATAGAATAATTTTTTGGATAGAATAATTTTTTGGATAGAATAATTTTTTGGATAGAATAATTTTTTGGATAGAATAATTTTTTGGATAGAATAATTTTTTGGATAGAATAATTTTTTGGATAGAATAATTTTTTGGATAGAATAATTTTTTGGATAGAATAATTTTTTGGATAGAATAATTTTTTGGATAGAATAATTTTTTGGATAGAATAATTTTTTGGATAGAATAATTTTTTGGATAGAATAATTTTTTGGATAGAATAATTTTTTGGATAGAATAATTTTTTGGATAGAATAATTTTTTGGATAGAATAATTTTTTGGATAGAATAATTTTTTGGATAGAATAATTTTTTGGATAGAATCATTTTTTGGATAGAATCATTTTTTGGATAGAATCATTTTTTGGATAGAATCATTTTTTGGATAGAATCATTTTTTGGATAGAATCATTTTTCGGATAGAATCATTTTTTGGATAGAATCATTTTTTGGATAGAATCATTTTTTGGATAGAATCATTTTTTGGATAGAATCATTTTTTGGATAGAATAATTTTTTGGATAGAATCATTTTTTGGATAGAATCATTTTTTGGATAGAATAATTTTTTGGATAGAATCATTTTTTGGATAGAATCATTTTTTGGATAGAATCATTTTTTGGATTGAATAATCTTTTGGATAGAATAATCTTTTGGATAGAATAATCTTTTGGATAGAATAATCTTTTGGATAGAATAATCTTTTGGATAGAATAATCTTTTGGATAGAATAATTTTTTGGATAGAATAATTTTTTGGATAGAATAATTTTTTGGATAGAATAATCTTTTGGATAGAATAATTTTTTGGATAGAATAATCTTTTGGATAGAATAATCTTTTGGATAGAATAATTTTTTGGATAGAATAATTTTTTGGATAGAATAATTTTTTGGATAGAATCATTTTTTGGATAGAATAATTTTTTGGATAGAATCATTTTTTGGATAGAATCATTTTTTGGATAGAATCATTTTTTGGATTGAATAATGTTTTGGATAGAATAATCTTTTGGATAGAATAATTTTTTGGATAGAATAATCTTTTGGATAGAATAATCTTTTGGATAGAATAATCTTTTGGATAGAATAATCTTTTGGATAGAATAATTTTTTGGATAGAATAATTTTTTGGATAGAATAATTTTTTGGATAGAATAATTTTTTGGATAGAATAATTTTTTGGATAGAATAATTTTTTGGATAGAATAATTTTTTGGATAGAATAATTTTTTGGATAGAATAATTTTTTGGATAGAATAATTTTTTGGATAGAATAATTTTTTGGATGGAATAATTTTTTGGATGGAATAATTTTTTGGATGGAATAATTTTTTGGATGGAATAATTTTTTGGATGGAATAATTTTTTGGATGGAATAATTTTTTGGATGGAATAATTTTTTGGATGGAATAATTTTTTGGATGGAATAATTTTTTGGATGGAATAATTTTTTGGATGGAATAATTTTTTGGATGGAATAATTTTTTGGATGGAATAATTTTTTGGATGGAATAATTTTTTGGATGGAATAATTTTTTGGATGGAATAATTTTTTGGATGGAATAATTTTTTGGATGGAATAATTTTTTGGATGGAATAATTTTTTGGATGGAATAATTTTTTGGATGGAATAATTTTTTGGATGGAATAATTTTTTGGATGGAATAATTTTTTGGATGGAATAATTTTTTGGATGGAATAATTTTTTGGATGGAATAATTTTTTGGATGGAATAATTTTTTGGATGGAATAATTTTTTGGATGGAATAATTTTTTGGATGGAATAATTTTTTGGATGGAATAATTTTTTGGATGGAATAATTTTTTGGATGGAATAATTTTTTGGATGGAATAATTTTTTGGATGGAATAATTTTTTGGATGGAATAATTTTTTGGATGGAATAATTTTTTGGATGGAATAATTTTTTGGATGGAATAATTTTTTGGATAGAATAATTTTTTGGATAGAATAATTTTTTGGATAGAATAATTTTTTGGATAGAATAATTTTTTGGATAGAATAATTTTTTGGATAGAATAATTTTTTGGATAGAATAATTTTTTGGATAGAATAATTTTTTGAATAGAATAATTTTTTGGATAGAATAATTTTTTGGATAGAATAATTTTTTGGATAGAATAATTTTTTGGATAGAATAATTTTTTGGATAGTGTAACGGCCCTGCATTGCATATAAGAGGACGATTCGAATGAGAGAAGCATATAGGTGACATTAGCGCAGTGGTTAGCGCTCTTACTCAGTAACCGATTAATCCGGGTTCGAATCCCGGTGATCACCATATGTTTTCTCTCTTCGATACTTCGCCCGTCCATCTGCAATACTAATATCTACAAGTCCCCAAACTCTCCGCTCGATCATTACATGGTGTCAGAAGTTATCGAACCAAAAACAACACGTCCACACAACGCATCTGAAGCAACCACGGTACGACTCTTAGGTAAGGCGGCATGAGACACAGTCCTAGAAGACCGCATATACAGGACGGCACGCAAAGCGATAAGACCGACGACGAGAGCAAGGGCCTGGCACTGAAGAGCTGCGACGAGGGATTCAACGGGCGAGGGAAGAGCTCCGACGAGGGACATAGGCACCGGTACCATGGCTGTATTAGTTATCACGTAATGTGCGATCCGCAACTCTACACAGTCGACGAGGACGTCGATTTCAGTAAGAGGGGGTGTGTAACGGCCCTGCATTGCATATAAGAGGACGATTCGAATGAGAGAAGCATATAGGTGACATTAGCGCAGTGGTTAGCGCTCTTACTCAGTAACCGATTAATCCGGGTTCGAATCCCGGTGATCACCATATGTTTTCTCTCTTCGATACTTCGCCCGTCCATCTGCAATACTAATATCTACAAGTCCCCAAACTCTCCGCTCGATCATTACAATAGAATAATTTTTTGGATAGAATAATTTTTTGGATAGAATAATTTTTTGGATAGAATAATTTTTTGGATAGAATAATTTTTTGGATAGAATAATTTTTTGGATAGAATAATTTTTTGGATAGAATAATTTTTTGGATAGAATAATTTTTTGGATAGAATAATTTTTTGGATAGAATAATTTTTTGGATAGAATAATTTTTTGGATAGAATAATTTTTTGGATAGAATAATTTTTTGGATAGAATAATTTTTTGGATAGAATAATTTTTTGGATAGAATAATTTTTTGGATAGAATAATTTTTTGGATAGAATAATTTTTTGGATAGAATAATTTTTTGGATAGAATAATTTTTTGGATAGAATAATTTTTTGGATAGAATAATTTTTTGGATAGAATAATTTTTTGGATAGAATAATTTTTTGGATAGAATAATTTTTTGGATAGAATAATTTTTTGGATAGAATAATTTTTTGGATAGAATAATTTTTTGGATAGAATAATTTTTTGGATAGAATAATTTTTTGGATAGAATAATTTTTTGGATAGAATAATTTTTTGGATAGAATAATTTTTTGGATAGAATAATTTTTTGGATAGAATAATTTTTTGGATAGAATAATTTTTTGGATAGAATAATTTTTTGGATAGAATAATTTTTTGGATAGAATAATTTTTTGGATAGAATAATTTTTTGGATAGAATAATTTTTTGGATAGAATAATTTTTTGGATAGAATAATTTTTTGGATAGAATAATTTTTTGGATAGAATAATTTTTTGGATAGAATAATTTTTTGGATAGAATAATTTTTTGGATAGAATAATTTTTTGGATAGAATAATTTTTTGGATAGAATAATTTTTTGGATAGAATAATTTTTTGGATAGAATAATTTTTTGGATAGAATAATTTTTTGGATAGAATAATTTTTTGGATAGAATAATTTTTTGGATAGAATAATTTTTTGGATAGAATAATTTTTTGGATAGAATAATTTTTTGGATAGAATAATTTTTTGGATAGAATAATTTTTTGGACAGAATAATTTTTTGGACAGAATAATTTTTTGGATAGAATAATTTTTTGGATAGAATAATTTTTTGGATAGAATAATTTTTTGGATAGAATAATTTTTTGGATAGAATAATTTTTTGGATAGAATAATTTTTTGGATAGAATAATTTTTTGGATAGAATAATTTTTTGGATAGAATAATTTTTTGGATAGAATAATTTTTTGGATAGAATAATTTTTTGGATAGAATAATTTTTTGGATAGAATAATTTTTTGGATAGAATAATTTTTTGGATAGAATAATTTTTTGGATAGAATAATTTTTTGGATAGAATAATTTTTTGGATAGAATAATTTTTTGGATAGAATAATTTTTTGGATAGAATAATTTTTTGGATAGAATAATTTTTTGGATAGAATAATTTTTTGGATAGAATAATTTTTTGGATAGAATAATTTTTTGGATAGAATAATTTTTTGGATAGAATAATTTTTTGGATAGAATAATTTTTTGGATAGAATAATTTTTTGGATAGAATAATTTTTTGGATAGAATAATTTTTTGGATAGAATAATTTTTTGGATAGAATAATTTTTTGGATAGAATAATTTTTTGGATAGAATAATTTCTTGGATAGAATAATTTTTTGGATAGAATAATTTTTTGGATAGAATAATTTTTTGGATAGAATAATTTTTTGGATAGAATAATTTTTTGGATAGAATAATTTTTTGGATAGAATAATTTTTTGGATAGAATAATTTTTTGGATAGAATAATTTTTTGGATAGAATAATTTTTTGGATAGAATAATTTTTTGGATAGAATAATTTTTTGGATAGAATAATTTTTTGGATAGAATAATTTTTTGGATAGAATAATTTTTTGGATAGAATAATTTTTTGGATAGAATAATTTTTTGGATAGAATAATTTTTTGGGTAGAATAATTTTTTGGATAGAATGATTTTTTGGATAGAATAATTTTTTGGATAGAATGATTTTTTGGATAGAATCATTTTTTGGATAGAATCATTTTTTGGATAGAATCATTTTTTGGATAGAATCATTTTTTGGATAGAATCATTTTTTGGATAGAATCATTTTTTGGATAGAATCATTTTTTGGATAGAATCATTTTTTGGATAGAATCATTTTTTGGATAGAATCATTTTTTGGATAGAATCATTTTTTGGATAGAATCATTTTTTGGATAGAATCATTTTTTGGATAGAATCATTTTTTGGATAGAATCATTTTTTGGATAGAATCATTTTTTGGATAGAATCATTTTTTGGATAGAATCATTTTTTGGATAGAATCATTTTTTGGATAGAATCATTTTTTGGATAGAATCATTTTTTGGATAGAATCATTTTTTGGATAGAATCATTTTTTGGATTGAATAATCTTTTGGATAGAATAATCTTTTGGATAGAATAATCTTTTGGATAGAATAATCTTTTGGATAGAATCATCTTTTGGATAGAATAATCTTTTGGATAGAATAATCTTTTGGATAGAATAATTTTTTGGATAGAATAATTTTTTGGATAGAATGATTTTTTGGATAGAATAATTTTTTGGATAGAATAATTTTTTGGATAGAATAATTTTTTGGATAGAATAATTTTTTGGATAGAATAATTTTTTGGATAGAATAATTTTTTGGATAGAATAATTTTTTGGATAGAATAATTTTTTGGATAGAATAATTTTTTGGATAGAATAATTTTTTGGATAGAATAATTTTTTGGATAGAATAATTTTTTGGATAGAATAATTTTTTGGATAGAATAATTTTTTGGATAGAATAATTTTTTGGATAGAATAATTTTTTGGATAGAATAATTTTTTGGATAGAATAATTTTTTGGATAGAATAATTTTTTGGATAGAATAATTTTTTGGATAGAATAATTTTTTGGATAGAATAATTTTTTGGATAGAATAATTTTTTGGATAGAATAATTTTTTGGATAGAATAATTTTTTGGATAGAATAATTTTTTGAATAGAATAATTTTTTGGATAGAATAATTTTTTGGATAGAATAATTTTTTGGATAGAATAATTTTTTGGATAGAATAATTTTTTGGATAGAATAATTTTTTGGATAGAATAATTTTTTGGATAGAATAATTTTTTGGATAGAATAATTTTTTGGATAGAATAATTTTTTGGATAGAATAATTTTTTGGATAGAATAATTTTTTGGATAGAATAATTTTTTGGATAGAATAATTTTTTGGATAGAATAATTTTTTGGATAGAATAATTTTTGGATAGAATAATTTTTTGGATAGAATAATTTTTTGGATAGAATAATTTTTTGGATAGAATAATTTTTTGGATAGAATAATTTTTTCGATAGAATAATTTTTTGGATAGAATAATTTTTTGCATAGAATAATTTTTTGGATAGAATAATTTTTTGGATAGAATAATTTTTTGGATAGAATAATTTTTTGGATAGAATAATTTTTTGGATAGAATAATTTTTTGGATAGAATAATTTTTTGGATAGAATAATTTTTTGGATAGAATAATTTTTTGGATAGAATAATTTTTTGGATAGAATAATTTTTTGGATAGAATAATTTTTTGGATAGAATAATTTTTTGGATAGAATAATTTTTTGGATAGAATAATTTTTTGGATAGAATAATTTTTTGGATAGAATAATTTTTTGGATAGAATAATTTTTTGGATAGAATAATTTTTTGGATAGAATAATTTTTTGGATAGAATAATTTTTTGGATAGAATAATTTTATGGATAGAATAATTTTTTGGATAGAATAATTTTTTGGATAGAATAATTTTTTGGATAGAATAATTTTTTGGATAGAATAATTTTTTGGATAGAATAATTTTTTGGATAGAATAATTTTTTGGATAGAATAATTTTTTGGATAGAATAATTTTTTGGATAGAATAATTTTTTGGATAGAATAATTTTTTGGATAGAATAATTTTTTGGATAGAATAATTTTTTGGATAGAATAATTTTTTGGATAGAATAATTTTTTGGATAGAATAATTTTTTGGATACAATAATTTTTTGGATAGAATAATTTTTTGGATATAATAATTTTTTGGATAGAATAATTTTTTGGATAGAATAATTTTTTGGATAGAATAATTTTTTGGATAGAATAATTTTTTGGATAGAATAATTTTTTGGATAGAATAATTTTTTGGATAGAATAATTTTTTGGATAGAATAATTTTTTGGATAGAATAATTTTTTGGATAGAATAATTTTTTGGATAGAATAATCTTTTGGATAGAATAATCTTTTGGATAGAATAATCTTTTGGATAGAATAATTTTTTGGATAGAATAATTTTTTGGATAGAATAATTTTTTGGATAGAATAATCTTTTGGATAGAATAATTTTTTGGATAGAATAATCTTTTGGATAGAATAATTTTTTGGATAGAATAATTTTTTGGATAGAATCATTTTTTGGATAGAATAATTTTTTGGATAGAATAATTTTTTGGATAGAATAATTTTTTGGATAGAATCATTTTTTGGATAGAATCATTTTTTGGATTGAATAATGTTTTGGATAGAATAATCTTTTGGATAGAATAATCTTTTGGATAGAATAATCTTTTGGATAGAATAATCTTTTGGATAGAATAATCTTTTGGATAGAATAATTTTTTGGATAGAATAATCTTTTGGATAGAATAATTTTTTGGATAGAATAATTTTTTGGATAGAATAATTTTTTGGATAGAATAATCTTTTGGATAGAATAATTTTTTGGATAGAATAATTTTTTGGATAGAATAATCTTTTGGATAGAATAATCTTTTGGATAGAATAATTTTTTGGATAGAATAATTTTTTGGATAGAATAATTTTTTGGATAGAATAATTTTTTGGATAGAATAATTTTTTGGATAGAATAATTTTTTGGATAGAATAATCTTTTGGATAGAATAATCTTTTGGATAGAATAATTTTTTGGATAGAATCATTTTTTGGATAGAATAATTTTTTGGATAGAATAATTTTTTGGATAGAATAATTTTTTGGATAGAATAATTTTTTGGATAGAATAATTTTTTGGATAGAATAATTTTTTGGATAGAATGATTTTTTGGATAGAATAATTTTTTGGATAGAATAATTTTTTGGATAGAATAATTTTTTGGATAGAATAATTTTTTGGATAGAATAATTTTTTGGATAGAATAATTTTTTGGATAGAATCATTTTTTGGATAGAATCATTTTTTGGATAGAATAATTTTTTGGATAGAATCATTTTTTGGATAGAATCATTTTTTGGATAGAATAATTTTTTGGATAGAATAATTTATTGGATAGCATCATTTTTTGGATAGAATCATTTTTTGGATTGAATAATCTTTTGGATAGAATAATCTTTTGGATAGAATAATCTTTTGGATAGAATAATCTTTTGGATAGAATAATCTTTTGGATAGAATAATCTTTTGGATAGAATAATCTTTTGGATAGAATAATTTTTTGGATAGAATAATTTTTTGGATAGAATAATTTTTTGGATAGAATAATCTTTTGGATAGAATAATTTTTTGGATAGAATAATCTTTTGGATAGAATAATCTTTTGGATAGAATAATTTTTTGGATAGAATAATTTTTTGGATAGAATAATTTTTTGGATAGAATAATTTTTTGGATAGAATAATTTTTTGGATAGAATAATTTTTTGGATAGAATAATTTTTTGGATAGAATCATTTTTTGGATAGAATCATTTTTTGGATAGAATCATTTTTTGGATAGAATAATGTTTTGGATAGAATAATCTTTTGGATAGAATAATCTTTTGGATAGAATAATCTTTTGGATAGAATAATCTTTTGGATAGAATAATTTTTTGGATAGAATAATCTTTTGGATAGAATAACTTTTTGGATAGAATAATCTTTTGGATAGAATAATCTTTTGGATAGAATAATCTTTTGGATAGAATAATCTTTTGGATAGAATAATCTTTTGGATAGAATAATCTTTTGGATAGAATAATTTTTTGGATAGAATAATTTTTTGGATAGAATAATTTTTTGGATAGAATAATCTTTTGGATAGAATAATTTTTTGGATAGAATAATTTTTTGGATAGAATAATCTTTTGGATAGAATAATCTTTTGGATAGAATAATTTTTTGGATAGAATAATTTTTTGGATAGAATAATTTTTTGGATAGAATAATTTTTTGGATAGAATAATTTTTTGGATAGAATAATTTTTTGGATAGAATAATTTTTTGGATAGAATAATTTTTTGGATAGAATAATTTTTTGGATAGAATAATTTTTTGGATAGAATAATTTTTTGGATAGAATCATTTTTTGGATAGAATAATTTTTTGGATAGAATAATTTTTTGGATAGAATAATTTTTTGGATAGAATAATCTTTTGGATAGAATAATCTTTTGGATAGAATAATGTTTTGGATAGAATAATTTTTTGGATAGAATAATTTTTTGGATAGAATAATTTTTTGGATAGAATAATCTTTTGGATAGAATAATTTTTTGGATAGAATAATCTTTTGGATAGAATAATTTTTTGGATAGAATAATTTTTTGGATAGAATCATTTTTTGGATAGAATAATTTTTTGGATAGAATAATTTTTTGGATAGAATAATTTTTTGGATAGAATCATTTTTTGGATAGAATCATTTTTTGGATTGAATAATGTTTTGGATAGAATAATCTTTTGGATAGAATAATCTTTTGGATAGAATAATCTTTTGGATAGAATAATCTTTTGGATAGAATAATTTTTTGGATAGAATAATCTTTTGGATAGAATAATTTTTTGGATAGAATAATTTTTTGGATAGAATAATTTTTTGGATAGAATAATCTTTTGGATAGAATAATTTTTTGGATAGAATAATTTTTTGGATAGAATAATCTTTTGGATAGAATAATCTTTTGGATAGAATAATTTTTTGGATAGAATAATCTTTTGGATAGAATAATTTTTTGGATAGAATAATTTTTTGGATAGAATAATTTTTTGGATAGAATAATTTTTTGGATAGAATAATCTTTTGGATAGAATAATCTTTTGGATAGAATAATTTTTTGGATAGAATAATTTTTTGGATAGAATAATTTTTTGGATAGAATAATTTTTTGGATAGAATAATTTTTTGGATAGAATAATTTTTTGGATAGAATAATTTTTTGGATAGAATAATTTTTTGGATAGAATGATTTTTTGGATAGAATAATTTTTTGGATAGAATAATTTTTTGGATAGAATAATTTTTTGGATAGAATAATTTTTTGGATAGAATAATTTTTTGGATAGAATCATTTTTTGGATAGAATCATTTTTTGGATAGAATAATTTTTTGGATAGAATCATTTTTTGGATAGAATCATTTTTTGGATAGAATCATTTTTTGGATAGAATAATTTTTTGGATAGAATAATTTATTGGATAGCATCATTTTTTGGATAGAATCATTTTTTGGATTGAATAATCTTTTGGATAGAATAATCTTTTGGATAGAATAATCTTTTGGATAGAATAATCTTTTGGATAGAATAATCTTTTGGATAGAATAATCTTTTGGATAGAATAATCTTTTGGATAGAATAATTTTTTGGATAGAATAATTTTTTGGATAGAATAATTTTTTGGATAGAATAATTTTTTGGATAGAATAATTTTTTGGATAGAATAATCTTTTGGATAGAATAATCTTTTGGATAGAATAATTTTTTGGATAGAATAATTTTTTGGATAGAATAATTTTTTGGATAGAATAATTTTTTGGATAGAATCATTTTTTGGATAGAATCATTTTTTGGATAGAATCATTTTTTGGATAGAATCATTTTTTGGATTGAATAATGTTTTGGATAGAATAATCTTTTGGATAGAATAATCTTTTGGATAGAATAATCTTTTGGATAGAATAATCTTTTGGATAGAATAATCTTTTGGATAGAATAATCTTTTGGATAGAATAATTTTTTGGATAGAATAATTTTTTGGATAGAATAATTTTTTGGATAGAATAATCTTTTGGATAGAATAATTTTTTGGATAGAATAATTTTTTGGATAGAATAATCTTTTGGATAGAATAATCTTTTGGATAGAATAATTTTTTGGATAGAATAATTTTTTGGATAGAATAATTTTTTGGATAGAATAATTTTTTGGATAGAATAATTTTTTGGATAGAATAATTTTTTGGATAGAATAATTTTTTGGATAGAATAATTTTTTGGATAGAATAATTTTTTGGATAGAATCATTTTTTGGATAGAATCATTTTTTGGATTGAATAATGTTTTGGATAGAATAATCTTTTGGATAGAATAATCTTTTGGATAGAATAATCTTTTGGATAGAATAATCTTTTGGATAGAATAATCTTTTGGATAGAATAATCTTTTGGATAGAATAATCTTTTGGATAGAATAATTTTTTGGATAGAATAATCTTTTGGATAGAATAATCTTTTGGATAGAATAATCTTTTGGATAGAATAATCTTTTGGATAGAATAATCTTTTGGATAGAATAATCTTTTGGATAGAATAATTTTTTGGATAGAATAATTTTTTGGATAGAATAATTTTTTGGATAGAATAATCTTTTGGATAGAATAATTTTTTGGATAGAATAATTTTTTGGATAGAATAATCTTTTGGATAGAATAATCTTTTGGATAGAATAATTTTTTGGATAGAATAATTTTTTGGATAGAATAATTTTTTGGATAGAATAATTTTTTGGATAGAATAATTTTTTGGATAGAATAATTTTTTGGATAGAATAATTTTTTGGATAGAATAATTTTTTGGATAGAATAATTTTTTGGATAGAATAATTTTTTGGATAGAATAATTTTTTGGATAGAATAATTTTTTGGATAGAATAATTTTTTGGATAGAATAATTTTTTGGATAGAATAATTTTTTGGATAGAATAATTTTTTGGATTGAATAATGTTTTGGATAGAATAATCTTTTGGATAGAATAATCTTTTGGATAGAATAATCTTTTGGATAGAATAATCTTTTGGATAGAATAATCTTTTGGATAGAATAATTTTTTGGATAGAATAATCTTTTGGATAGAATAATCTTTTGGATAGAATAATTTTTTGGATAGAATAATCTTTTGGATAGAATAATTTTTTGGATAGAATAATTTTTTGGATAGAATAATTTTTTGGATAGAATAATTTTTTGGATAGAATAATTTTTTGGATAGAATAATTTTTTGGATAGAATAATTTTTTGGATAGAATAATTTTTTGGATAGAATAATTTTTTGGATCGAATAATTTTTTGGATAGAATAATTTTTTGGATCGAATAATTTTTTGGATAGAATAATTTTTTGGATAGAATAATTTTTTGGATAGAATAATTTTTTGGATAGAATAATTTTTTGGATAGAATAATTTTTTGGATAGAATAATTTTTTGGATAGAATAATTTTTTGGATAGAATAATTTTTTGGATAGAATAATTTTTTGGATAGAATAATTTTTTGGATAGAATAATTTTTTGGATTGAATAATCTTTTGGATAGAATAATCTTTTGGATAGAATAATCTTTTCGATAGAATAATCTTTTGGATAGAATAATCTTTTGGATAGAATAATCTTTTGGATAGAATAATCTTTTGGATAGAATAATCTTTTGGATAGAATAATCTTTTGGATAGAATAATTTTTTGGATAGAATAATCTTTTGGATAGAATAATCTTTTTGGATAGAATAATCTTTTGGATAGAATAATTTTTTGGATAGAATAATTTTTTGGATAGAATAATTTTTTGGATAGAATAATCTTTTGGATAGAATAATTTTTTGGATAGAATAATTTTTTGGATAGAATAATTTTTTGGATAGAATAATTTTTTGGATAGAATAATTTTTTGGATAGAATAATTTTTTGGATAGAATAATTTTTTGGATAGAATAATTTTTTGGATAGAATAATTTTTTGGATAGAATAATTTTTTGGATAGAATAATTTTTTGGATAGAATAATTTTTTGGATAGAATAATTTTTTGGATAGAATAATTTTTTGGATAGAATAATTTTTTGGATAGAATAATTTTTTGGATAGAATAATTTTTTGGATAGAATAATTTTTTGGATAGAATAATTTTTTGGATAGAATAATTTTTTGGATAGAATAATTTTTTGGATAGAATAATTTTTTGGATAGAATAATTTTTTGGATAGAATAATTTTTTGGATAGAATAATTTTTTGGATAGAATAATTTTTTGGATAGAATAATTTTTTGGATAGAATAATTTTTTGGATAGAATAATTTTTTGGATAGAATAATTTTTTGGATAGAATAATTTTTTGGATAGAATAATTATTTGGATAGAATAATTTTTTGGATAGAATCATTTTTTGGATAGAATCATTTTTTGGATAGAATCATTTTTTGGATAGAATAATTTTTTGGATAGAATAATTTTTTGGATAGAATCATTTTTTGGATAGAATCATTTTTTGGATAGAATAATTTTTTGGATAGAATAATTTTTTGGATAGAATAATTTTTTGGATAGAATAATTTTTTGGATAGAATAATTTTTTGGATAGAATAATTTTTTGGATAGAATCATTTTTTGGATAGAATCATTTTTTGGATAGAATAATTTTTTGGATAGAATCATTTTTTGGATAGAATAATTTTTTGGATAGAATCATTTTTTGGATAGAATCATTTTTTGGATAGAATCATTTTTTGGATAGAATAATTTTTTGGATAGAATAATTTTTTGGATAGAATAATTTTTTGGATAGAATAATTTTTTGGATAGAATAATTTTTTGGATAGAATAATTTTTTGGATAGAATAATTTTTTGGATAGAATAATTTTTAGGATAGAATAATTTTTTGGATAGAATAATTTTTTGGATAGAATAATTTTTTGGATAGAATAATTTTTTGGATAGAATAATTTTTTGGATAGAATAATTTTTTGGATAGAATAATTTTTTGGATAGAATAATTTTTTGGATAGAATAATTTTTTGGATAGAATAATTTTTTGGATAGAATAATTTTTTGGATAGAATCATTTTTTGGATAGAATCATTTTTTGGATAGAATAATTTTTTGGATAGAATCATTTTTTGGATAGAATAATTTTTTGGATAGAATCATTTTTTGGATAGAATCATTTTTTGGATAGAATCATTTTTTGGATAGAATAATTTTTTGGATAGAATAATTTTTTGGATAGAATAATTTTTTGGATAGAATAATTTTTTGGATAGAATAATTTTTTGGATAGAATAATTTTTTGGATAGAATAATTTTTTGGATAGAATAATTTTTAGGATAGAATAATTTTTTGGATAGAATAATTTTTTGGATAGAATAATTTTTTGGATAGAATAATTTTTTGGATAGAATAATTTTTTGGATAGAATAATTTTTTGGATAGAATCATTTTTTGGATAGAATAATTTTTTGGATAGAATAATTTTTTGGATAGAATAATTTTTTGGATAGAATAATTTTTTGGATATAATCATTTTTTGGATAGAATCATTTTTTGGATAGAATCATTTTTTGGATAGAATCATTTTTTGGATAGAATCATTTTTTGGATAGAATCATTTTTTGGATAGAATCATTTTTTGGATAGAATCATTTTTTGGATAGAATCATTTTTTGGATAGAATAATCTTTTGGATAGAATAATCTTTTGGATTGAATAATCTTTTGGATAGAATAATGTTTTGGATAGAATAATTTTTTGGATAGAATAATCTTTTCGATAGAATAATCTTTTCGATAGAATAATCTTTTCGATAGAATAATCTTTTGGATAGAATAATCTTTTGGATAGAATAATTTTTTGGATAGAATAATTTTTTGGATAGAATAATCTTTTTGGATAGAATAATCTTTTGGATAGAATAATTTTTTGGATAGAATAATTTTTTGGATAGAATAATTTTTTGGATAGAATAATCTTTTGGATAGAATAATCTTTTGGATAGAATAATTTTTTGGATAGAATAATTTTTTGGATAGAATAATTTTTTGGATAGAATAATTTTTTGGATAGAATAATTTTTTGGATAGAATAATTTTTTGGATAGAATAATTTTTTGGATAGAATAATTTTTTGGATAGAATAATTTTTTGGATAGAATAATTTTTTGGATAGAATAATTTTTTGGATAGAATAATTTTTTGGATAGAATAATTTTTTGAATAGAATAATTTTTTGGATAGAATAATTTTTTGGATAGAATAATTTTTTGGATAGAATAATTTTTTGGATAGAATAATTTTTTGGATAGAATAATTTTTTGGATAGAATAATTTTTTGGATAGAATAATTTTTTGGATAGAATAATTTTTTGGATAGAATAATTTTTTGGATAGAATAATTTTTTGGATAGAATAATTTTTTGGATAGAATAATTTTTTGGATAGAATAATTTTTTGGATAGAATAATTTTTTGGATAGAATAATTTTTTGGATAGAATAATTTTTTGGATAGAATAATTTTTTGGATAGAATAATTTTTTGGATAGAATAATTTTTTGGATAGAATAATTTTTTGGATAGAATAATTTAATGGATAGAATAATTTTTTGGATAGAATAATTTTTTGGATAGAATAATTTTTTGGATAGAATAATTTTTTGGATAGAATAATTTTTTGGATAGAATAATTTTTTGGATAGAATAATTTTTTGGATAGAATAATTTTTTGGATAGAATAATTTTTTGGATAGAATAATTATTTGGATAGAATAATTTTTTGGATAGAATAATTTTTTGGATAGAATAATTTTTTGGATAGAATAATTTTTTGGATAGAATAATTTTTTGGATAGAATAATTTTTTGGATAGAATAATTTTTTGGATAGAATAATTTTTTGGATAGAATAATTTTTTGGATAGAATAATTTTTTGGATAGAATAATTTTTTGGATAGAATAATTTTTTGGATAGAATAATTTTTTGGATAGAATAATTTTTTGGATAGAATAATTTTTTGGATAGAATAATTTTTTGGATAGAATAATTTTTTGGATAGAATAATTTTTTGGATAGAATAATTTTTTGGATAGAATAATTTTTTGGATAGAATAATTTTTTGGATAGAATAATTTTTTGGATAGAATAATTTTTTGGATAGAATAATTTTTTGGATAGAATAATTTTTTGGATAGAATAATTTTTTGGATAGAATAATTTTTTGGATAGAATAATTTTTTGGATAGAATCATTTTTTGGATAGAATCATTTTTTGGATAGAATAATTTTTTGGATAGAATCATTTTTTGGATAGAATCATTTTTTGGATAGAATCATTTTTTGGATAGAATCATTTTTTGGATAGAATAATTTTTTGGATAGAATAATTTTTTGGATAGAATAATTTTTTGGATAGAATCATTTTTTGGATAGAATCATTTTTTGGATTGAATAATCTTTTGGATTGAATAATCTTTTGGATAGAATAATCTTTTGGATAGAATAATCTTTTGGATAGAATAATCTTTTGGATAGAATAATCTTTTGGATAGAATAATCTTTGGATAGAATAATCTTTTGGATAGAATAATTTTTTGGATAGAATAATTTTTTGGATAGAATAATCTTTTGGATAGAATAATTTTTTGGATAGAATAATTTTTTGGATAGAATAATTTTTTGGATAGAATAATTTTTTGGATAGAATAATTTTTTGGATAGAATAATTTTTTGGATAGAATAATTTTTTGGATAGAATCATTTTTTGGATAGAATCATTTTTTGGATAGAATCATTTTTTGGATTGAATAATGTTTTGGATAGAATAATCTTTTGGATAGAATAATCTTTTGGATAGAATAATCTTTTGGATAGAATAATCTTTTGGATAGAATAATCTTTTGGATAGAATAATTTTTTGGATAGAATAATTTTTTGGATAGAATAATTTTTTGGATAGAATAATCTTTTGGATAGAATAATCTTTTGGATAGAATAATCTTTTGGATAGAATAATTTTTTGGATAGAATAATCTTTTGGATAGAATAATTTTTTGGATAGAATAATTTTTTGGATAGAATAATTTTTTGGATAGAATAATTTTTTGGATAGAATAATTTTTTGGATAGAATAATTTTTTGGATAGAATAATTTTTTGGATAGAATAATTTTTTGGATAGAATAATTTTTTGGATAGAATAATTTTTTGGATAGAATAATTTTTTGGATAGAATAATTTTTTGGATAGAATAATTTTTTGGATAGAATAATTTTTTGGATAGAATAATTTTTTGGATAGAATAATTTTTTGGATAGAATAATTTTTTGGATAGAATAATTTTTTGGATAGAATAATTTTTTGGATAGAATAATTTTTTGGATAGAATAATTTTTTGGATAGAATAATTTTTTGGATAGAATAATTTTTTGGATAGAATAATTTTTTGGATAGAATAATTTTTTGGATAGAATAATTTTTTGGATAGAATAATTTTTTGGATAGAATAATTTTTTGGATAGAATAATTTTTTGGATAGAATAATTTTTTGGATAGAATAATTTTTTGGATAGAATAATTTTTTGGATAGAATAATTTTTTGGATAGAATAATTTTTTGGATAGAATAATTTTTTGGATAGAATAATTTTTTGGATAGAATAATTTTTTGGATAGAATAATTTTTTGGATAGAATAATTTTTTGGATAGAATAATTTTTTGGATAGAATAATTTTTTGGATAGAATAATTTTTTGGATAGAATAATTTTTTGGATAGAATAATTTTTTGGATAGAATCATTTTTTGGATAGAATCATTTTTTGGATAGAATAATTTTTTGGATAGAATCATTTTTTGGATAGAATCATTTTTTGGATAGAATCATTTTTTGGATAGAATCATTTTTTGGATAGAATAATTTTTTGGATAGAATAATTTTTTGGATAGAATAATTTTTTGGATAGAATCATTTTTTGGATAGAATCATTTTTTGGATTGAATAATCTTTTGGATTGAATAATCTTTTGGATAGAATAATCTTTTGGATAGAATAATCTTTTGGATAGAATAATCTTTTGGATAGAATAATCTTTTGGATAGAATAATCTTTGGATAGAATAATCTTTTGGATAGAATAATTTTTTGGATAGAATAATTTTTTTGATAGAATAATCTTTTGGATAGAATAATTTTTTGGATAGAATAATTTTTTGGATAGAATAATTTTTTGGATAGAATAATTTTTTGGATAGAATAATTTTTTGGATAGAATAATTTTTTGGATAGAATAATTTTTTGGATAGAATCATTTTTTGGATAGAATCATTTTTTGGATAGAATCATTTTTTGGATTGAATAATGTTTTGGATAGAATAATCTTTTGGATAGAATAATCTTTTGGATAGAATAATCTTTTGGATAGAATAATCTTTTGGATAGAATAATCTTTTGGATAGAATAATTTTTTGGATAGAATAATTTTTTGGATAGAATCATTTTTTGGATAGAATAATCTTTTGGATAGAATAATTTTTTGGATAGAATAATCTTTTGGATAGAATAATTTTTTGGATAGAATAATCTTTTGGATAGAATAATTTTTTGGATAGAATAATTTTTTGGATAGAATAATTTTTTGGATAGAATAATTTTTTGGATAGAATAATTTTTTGGATAGAATAATTTTTTGGATAGAATAATTTTTTGGATAGAATAATTTTTTGGATAGAATAATTTTTTGGATAGAATAATTTTTTGGATAGAATAATTTTTTGGATAGAATAATTTTTTGGATAGAATAATTTTTTGGATAGAATAATTTTTTGGATAGAATAATTTTTTGGATAGAATAATTTTTTGGATAGAATAATTTTTTGGATAGAATAATTTTTTGGATAGAATAATTTTTTGGATAGAATAATTTTTTGGATAGAATAATTTTTTGGATAGAATAATTTTTTGGATAGAATAATTTTTTGGATAGAATAATTTTTTGGATAGAATAATTTTTTGGATAGAATAATTTTTTGGATAGAATAATTTTTTGGATAGAATAATTTTTTGGATAGAATCATTTTTTGGATAGAATCATTTTTTGGATAGAATAATTTTTTGGATAGAATCATTTTTTGGATAGAATAATTTTTTGGATAGAATAATTTTTTGGATAGAATCATTTTTTGGATAGAATCATTTTTTGGATAGAATAATTTTTTGGATAGAATAATTTATTGGATAGCATCATTTTTTGGATAGAATCATTTTTTGGATTGAATAATCTTTTGGATAGAATAATCTTTTGGATAGAATAATCTTTTGGATAGAATAATCTTTTGGATAGAATAATCTTTTGGATAGAATAATCTTTTGGATAGAATAATCTTTTGGATAGAATAATTTTTTGGATAGAATAATTTTTTGGATAGAATAATTTTTTGGATAGAATAATCTTTTGGATAGAATAATTTTTTGGATAGAATAATCTTTTGGATAGAATAATCTTTTGGATAGAATAATTTTTTGGATAGAATAATTTTTTGGATAGAATAATTTTTTGGATAGAATCATTTTTTGGATAGAATCATTTTTTGGATAGAATCATTTTTTGGATAGAATCATTTTTTGGATTGAATAATGTTTTGGATAGAATAATCTTTTGGATAGAATAATCTTTTGGATAGAATAATCTTTTGGATAGAATAATCTTTTGGATAGAATAATCTTTTGGATAGAATAATTTTTTGGATAGAATAATTTTTTGGATAGAATAATTTTTTGGATAGAATAATCTTTTGGATAGAATAATTTTTTGGATAGAATAATTTTTTGGATAGAATAATCTTTTGGATAGAATAATCTTTTGGATAGAATAATTTTTTGGATAGAATAATTTTTTGTATAGAATAATTTTTTGGATAGAATAATTTTTTGGATAGAATAATTTTTTGGATAGAATAATTTTTTGGATAGAATAATTTTTTGGATAGAATAATTTTTTGGATAGAATAATTTTTTGGATAGAATAATTTTTTGGATAGAATAATTTTTTGGATTGAATAATGTTTTGGATAGAATAATCTTTTGGATAGAATAATCTTTTGGATAGAATAATCTTTTGGATAGAATAATCTTTTGGATAGAATAATCTTTTGGATAGAATAATCTTTTGGATAGAATAATTTTTTGGATAGAATAATTTTTTGGATAGAATAATTTTTTGGATAGAATAATTTTTTGGATAGAATAATCTTTTGGATAGAATAATTTTTTGGATAGAATAATTTTTTGGATAGAATAATCTTTTGGATAGAATAATCTTTTGGATAGAATAATTTTTTGGATAGAATAATTTTTTGGATAGAATAATTTTTTGGATAGAATAATTTTTTGGATAGAATAATTTTTTGGATAGAATAATTTTTTGGATAGAATAATTTTTTGGATAGAATAATTTTTTGGATAGAATAATTTTTTGGATAGAATAATTTTTTGGATAGAATAATTTTTTGGATAGAATAATTTTTTGGATAGAATAATTTTTTGGATAGAATAATTTTTTGGATAGAATAATTTTTTGGATAGAATAATTTTTTGGATAGAATAATTTTTTGGATAGAATAATTTTTTGGATAGAATAATTTTTTGGATAGAATAATTTTTTGGATAGAATAATTTTTTGGATAGAATAATTTTTTGGATAGAATAATTTTTTGGATAGAATAATTTTTTGGATAGAATAATTTTTTGGATAGAATAATTTTTTGGATAGAATAATTTTTTGGATAGAATAATTTTTTGGATAGAATCATTTTTTGGATAGAATCATTTTTTGGATAGAATCATTTTTTGGATAGAATCATTTTTTGGATAGAATCATTTTTTGGATAGAATCATTTTTTGGATAGAATCATTTTTTGGATAGAATCATTTTTTGGATAGAATCATTTTTTGGATAGAATAATTTTTTGGATAGAATCATTTTTTGGATAGAATCATTTTTTGGATAGAATAATTTTTTGGATAGAATAATTTTTTGGATAGAATCATTTTTTGGATAGAATCATTTTTTGGATAGAATAATTTTTTGGATAGAATCATTTTTTGGATAGAATCATTTTTTGGATAGAATCATTTTTTGGATTGAATAATCTTTTGGATAGAATAATCTTTTGGATAGAATAATCTTTTGGATAGAATAATCTTTTGGATAGAATAATCTTTTGGATAGAATAATCTTTTGGATAGAATAATTTTTTGGATAGAATAATTTTTTGGATAGAATAATTTTTTGGATAGAATAATTTTTTGGATAGAATAATTTTTTGGATAGAATAATTTTTTGGATAGAATAATTTTTTGGATAGAATAATTTTTTGGATAGAATAATTTTTTGGATAGAATAATTTTTTGGATAGAATAATTTTTTGGATAGAATAATTTTTTGGATAGAATAATTTTTTGGATAGAATAATTTTTTGGATAGAATAATTTTTTGGATAGAATAATTTTTTGGATAGAATAATTTTTTGGATAGAATAATTTTTTGGATAGAATAATTTTTTGGATAGAATAATTTTTTGGATAGAATAATTTTTTGGATAGAATAATTTTTTGGATAGAATAATTTTTTGGATAGAATAATTTTTTGGATAGAATCATTTTTTGGATAGAATCATTTTTTGGATAGAATCATTTTTTGGATAGAATCATTTTTTGGATAGAATCATTTTTTGGATAGAATCATTTTTTGGATAGAATCATTTTTTGGATAGAATCATTTTTTGGATAGAATCATTTTTTGGATAGAATAATTTTTTGGATAGAATCATTTTTTGGATAGAATAATTTTTTGGATAGAATAATTTTTTGGATAGAATCATTTTTTGGATAGAATCATTTTTTGGATAGAATCATTTTTTGGATTGAATAATCTTTTGGATAGAATAATCTTTTGGATAGAATAATCTTTTGGATAGAATAATCTTTTGGATAGAATAATCTTTTGGATAGAATAATCTTTTGGATAGAATAATTTTTTGGATAGAATAATTTTTTGGATAGAATAATTTTTTGGATAGAATAATCTTTTGGATAGAATAATTTTTTGGATAGAATAATCTTTTGGATAGAATAATTTTTTGGATAGAATAATTTTTTGGATAGAATAATTTTTTGGATAGAATAATTTTTTGGATAGAATCATTTTTTGGATAGAATAATTTTTTGGATAGAATCATTTTTTGGATAGAATCATTTTTTGGATAGAATCATTTTTTGGATATAATAATGTTTTGGATAGAATAATCTTTTGGATAGAATAATTTTTTGGATAGAATAATCTTTTGGATAGAATAATCTTTTGGATAGAATAATCTTTTGGATAGAATAATCTTTTGGATAGAATAATCTTTTGGATAGAATAATTTTTTGGATAGAATAATTTTTTGGATAGAATAATTTTTTGGATAGAATAATTTTTTGGATAGAATAATTTTTTGGATAGAATAATTTTTTGGATAGAATAATTTTTTGGATAGAATAATTTTTTGGATAGAATAATTTTTTGGATAGAATAATTTTTTGGATAGAATAATTTTTTGGATGGAATAATTTTTTGGATGGAATAATTTTTTGGATGGAATAATTTTTTGGATGGAATAATTTTTTGGATGGAATAATTTTTTGGATGGAATAATTTTTTGGATGGAATAATTTTTTGGATGGAATAATTTTTTGGATGGAATAATTTTTTGGATGGAATAATTTTTTGGATGGAATAATTTTTTGGATGGAATAATTTTTTGGATGGAATAATTTTTTGGATGGAATAATTTTTTGGATGGAATAATTTTTTGGATGGAATAATTTTTTGGATGGAATAATTTTTTGGATGGAATAATTTTTTGGATGGAATAATTTTTTGGATGGAATAATTTTTTGGATGGAATAATTTTTTGGATGGAATAATTTTTTGGATGGAATAATTTTTTGGATGGAATAATTTTTTGGATGGAATAATTTTTTGGATGGAATAATTTTTTGGATGGAATAATTTTTTGGATGGAATAATTTTTTGGATGGAATAATTTTTTGGATGGAATAATTTTTTGGATGGAATAATTTTTTGGATGGAATAATTTTTTGGATGGAATAATTTTTTGGATGGAATAATTTTTTGGATGGAATAATTTTTTGGATGGAATAATTTTTTGGATGGAATAATTTTTTGGATGGAATAATTTTTTGGATGGAATAATTTTTTGGATGGAATAATTTTTTGGATGGAATAATTTTTTGGATAGAATAATTTTTTGGATAGAATAATTTTTTGGATAGAATAATTTTTTGGATAGAATAATTTTTTGGATAGAATAATTTTTTGGATAGAATAATTTTTTGGATAGAATAATTTTTTGGATAGAATAATTTTTTGGATAGAATAATTTTTTGGATAGAATAATTTTTTGGATAGAATAATTTTTTGGATAGAATAATTTTTTGGATAGAATAATTTTTTGGATAGAATAATTTTTTGGATAGTGTAACGGCCCTGCATTGCATATAAGAGGACGATTCGAATGAGAGAAGCATATAGGTGACATTAGCGCAGTGGTTAGCGCTCTTACTCAGTAACCGATTAATCCGGGTTCGAATCCCGGTGATCACCATATGTTTTCTCTCTTCGATACTTCGCCCGTCCATCTGCAATACTAATATCTACAAGTCCCCAAACTCTCCGCTCGATCATTACATGGTGTCAGAAGTTATCGAACCAAAAACAACACGTCCACACAACGCATCTGAAGCAACCACGGTACGACTCTTAGGTAAGGCGGCATGAGACACAGTCCTAGAAGACCGCATATACAGGACGGCACGCAAAGCGATAAGACCGACGACGAGAGCAAGGGCCTGGCACTGAAGAGCTGCGACGAGGGATTCAACGGGCGAGGGAAGAGCTCCGACGAGGGACATAGGCACCGGTACCATGGCTGTATTAGTTATCACGTAATGTGCGATCCGCAACTCTACACAGTCGACGAGGACGTCGATTTCAGTAAGAGGGGGTGTGTAACGGCCCTGCATTGCATATAAGAGGACGATTCGAATGAGAGAAGCATATAGGTGACATTAGCGCAGTGGTTAGCGCTCTTACTCAGTAACCGATTAATCCGGGTTCGAATCCCGGTGATCACCATATGTTTTCTCTCTTCGATACTTCGCCCGTCCATCTGCAATACTAATATCTACAAGTCCCCAAACTCTCCGCTCGATCATTACAATAGAATAATTTTTTGGATAGAATAATTTTTTGGATAGAATAATTTTTTGGATAGAATAATTTTTTGGATAGAATAATTTTTTGGATAGAATAATTTTTTGGATAGAATAATTTTTTGGATAGAATAATTTTTTGGATAGAATAATTTTTTGGATAGAATAATTTTTTGGATAGAATAATTTTTTGGATAGAATAATTTTTTGGATAGAATAATTTTTTGGATAGAATAATTTTTTGGATAGAATAATTTTTTGGATAGAATAATTTTTTGGATAGAATAATTTTTTGGATAGAATAATTTTTTGGATAGAATAATTTTTTGGATAGAATAATTTTTTGGATAGAATAATTTTTTGGATAGAATAATTTTTTGGATAGAATAATTTTTTGGATAGAATAATTTTTTGGATAGAATAATTTTTTGGATAGAATAATTTTTTGGATAGAATAATTTTTTGGATAGAATAATTTTTTGGATAGAATAATTTTTTGGATAGAATAATTTTTTGGATAGAATAATTTTTTGGATAGAATAATTTTTTGGATAGAATAATTTTTTGGATAGAATAATTTTTTGGATAGAATAATTTTTTGGATAGAATAATTTTTTGGATAGAATAATTTTTTGGATAGAATAATTTTTTGGATAGAATAATTTTTTGGATAGAATAATTTTTTGGATAGAATAATTTTTTGGATAGAATAATTTTTTGGATAGAATAATTTTTTGGATAGAATAATTTTTTGGATAGAATAATTTTTTGGATAGAATAATTTTTTGGATAGAATAATTTTTTGGATAGAATAATTTTTTGGATAGAATAATTTTTTGGATAGAATAATTTTTTGGATAGAATAATTTTTTGGATAGAATAATTTTTTGGATAGAATAATTTTTTGGATAGAATAATTTTTTGGATAGAATAATTTTTTGGATAGAATAATTTTTTGGATAGAATAATTTTTTGGATAGAATAATTTTTTGGATAGAATAATTTTTTGGATAGAATAATTTTTTGGATAGAATAATTTTTTGGATAGAATAATTTTTTGGATAGAATAATTTTTTGGATAGAATAATTTTTTGGATAGAATAATTTTTTGGATAGAATAATTTTTTGGATAGAATAATTTTTTGGATAGAATAATTTTTTGGATAGAATAATTTTTTGGATAGAATAATTTTTTGGATAGAATAATTTTTTGGATAGAATAATTTTTTGGATAGAATAATTTTTTGGATAGAATAATTTTTTGGATAGAATAATTTTTTGGATAGAATAATTTTTTGGATAGAATAATTTTTTGGATAGAATAATTTTTTGGATAGAATAATTTTTTGGATAGAATAATTTTTTGGATAGAATAATTTTTTGGACAGAATAATTTTTTGGACAGAATAATTTTTTGGACAGAATAATTTTTTGGATAGAATAATTTTTTGGATAGAATAATTTTTTGGATAGAATAATTTTTTGGATAGAATAATTTTTTGGATAGAATAATTTTTTGGATAGAATAATTTTTTGGATAGAATAATTTTTTGGATAGAATAATTTTTTGGATAGAATAATTTTTTGGATAGAATAATTTTTTGGATAGAATAATTTTTTGGATAGAATAATTTTTTGGATAGAATAATTTTTTGGATAGAATAATTTTTTGGATAGAATAATTTTTTGGATAGAATAATTTTTTGGATAGAATAATTTTTTGGATAGAATAATTTTTTGGATAGAATAATTTTTTGGATAGAATAATTTTTTGGATAGAATAATTTTTTGGATAGAATAATTTTTTGGATAGAATAATTTTTTGGATAGAATAATTTTTTGGATAGAATAATTTTTTGGATAGAATAATTTTTTGGATAGAATAATTTTTTGGATAGAATAATTTTTTGGATAGAATAATTTTTTGGATAGAATAATTTTTTGGATAGAATAATTTTTTGGATAGAATAATTTCTTGGATAGAATAATTTTTTGGATAGAATAATTTTTTGGATAGAATAATTTTTTGGATAGAATAATTTTTTGGATAGAATAATTTTTTGGATAGAATAATTTTTTGGATAGAATAATTTTTTGGATAGAATAATTTTTTGGATAGAATAATTTTTTGGATAGAATAATTTTTTGGATAGAATAATTTTTTGGATAGAATAATTTTTTGGATAGAATAATTTTTTGGATAGAATAATTTTTTGGATAGAATAATTTTTTGGATAGAATAATTTTTTGGATAGAATAATTTTTTGGATAGAATAATTTTTTGGGTAGAATAATTTTTTGGATAGAATGATTTTTTGGATAGAATAATTTTTTGGATAGAATGATTTTTTGGATAGAATCATTTTTTGGATAGAATCATTTTTTGGATAGAATCATTTTTTGGATAGAATCATTTTTTGGATAGAATCATTTTTTGGATAGAATCATTTTTTGGATAGAATCATTTTTTGGATAGAATCATTTTTTGGATAGAATCATTTTTTGGATAGAATCATTTTTTGGATAGAAACATTTTTTGGATAGAATAATTTTTTGGATAGAATCATTTTTTGGATAGAATCATTTTTTGGATAGAATCATTTTTTGGATAGAATCATTTTTTGGATAGAATCATTTTTTGGATAGAATCATTTTTTGGATAGAATCATTTTTTGGATAGAATCATTTTTTGGATAGAATCATTTTTTGGATTGAATAATCTTTTGGATAGAATAATCTTTTGGATAGAATAATCTTTTGGATAGAATAATCTTTTGGATAGAATCATCTTTTGGATAGAATAATCTTTTGGATAGAATAATCTTTTGGATAGAATAATTTTTTGGATAGAATAATTTTTTGGATAGAATGATTTTTTGGATAGAATAATTTTTTGGATAGAATAATTTTTTGGATAGAATAATTTTTTGGATAGAATAATTTTTTGGATAGAATAATTTTTTGGATAGAATAATTTTTTGGATAGAATAATTTTTTGGATAGAATAATTTTTTGGATAGAATAATTTTTTGGATAGAATAATTTTTTGGATAGAATAATTTTTTGGATAGAATAATTTTTTGGATAGAATAATTTTTTGGATAGAATAATTTTTTGGATAGAATAATTTTTTGGATAGAATAATTTTTTGGATAGAATAATTTTTTGGATAGAATAATTTTTTGGATAGAATAATTTTTTGGATAGAATAATTTTTTGGATAGAATAATTTTTTGGATAGAATAATTTTTTGGATAGAATAATTTTTTGGATAGAATAATTTTTTGGATAGAATAATTTTTTGGATAGAATAATTTTTTGGATAGAATAATTTTTTGAATAGAATAATTTTTTGGATAGAATAATTTTTTGGATAGAATAATTTTTTGGATAGAATAATTTTTTGGATAGAATAATTTTTTGGATAGAATAATTTTTTGGATAGAATAATTTTTTGGATAGAATAATTTTTTGGATAGAATAATTTTTTGGATAGAATAATTTTTTGGATAGAATAATTTTTTGGATAGAATAATTTTTTGGATAGAATAATTTTTTGGATAGAATAATTTTTTGGATAGAATAATTTTTTGGATAGAATAATTTTTGGATAGAATAATTTTTTGGATAGAATAATTTTTTGGATAGAATAATTTTTTGGATAGAATAATTTTTTCGATAGAATAATTTTTTGGATAGAATAATTTTTTGCATAGAATAATTTTTTGGATAGAATAATTTTTTGGATAGAATAATTTTTTGGATAGAATAATTTTTTGGATAGAATAATTTTTTGGATAGAATAATTTTTTGGATAGAATAATTTTTTGGATAGAATAATTTTTTGGATAGAATAATTTTTTGGATAGAATAATTTTTTGGATAGAATAATTTTTTGGATAGAATAATTTTTTGGATAGAATAATTTTTTGGATAGAATAATTTTTTGGATAGAATAATTTTTTGGATAGAATAATTTTTTGGATAGAATAATTTTTTGGATAGAATAATTTTTTGGATAGAATAATTTTTTGGATAGAATAATTTTTTGGATAGAATAATTTTTTGGATAGAATAATTTTTTGGATAGAATAATTTTTTGGATAGAATAATTTTTTGGATAGAATAATTTTTTGGATAGAATAATTTTATGGATAGAATAATTTTTTGGATAGAATAATTTTTTGGATAGAATAATTTTTTGGATAGAATAATTTTTTGGATAGAATAATTTTTTGGATAGAATAATTTTTTGGATAGAATAATTTTTTGGATAGAATAATTTTTTGGATAGAATAATTTTTTGGATAGAATAATTTTTTGGATAGAATAATTTTTTGGATAGAATAATTTTTTGGATAGAATAATTTTTTGGATAGAATAATTTTTTGGATAGAATAATTTTTTGGATAGAATAATTTTTTGGATAGAATAATTTTTTGGATAGAATAATTTTTTGGATAGAATAATTTTTTGGATACAATAATTTTTTGGATAGAATAATTTTTTGGATAGAATAATTTTTTGGATAGAATAATTTTTTGGATAGAATAATTTTTTGGATAGAATAATTTTTTGGATAGAATAATTTTTTGGATAGAATAATTTTTTGGATAGAATAATTTTTTGGATAGAATAATTTTTTGGATAGAATAATTTTTTGGATAGAATAATTTTTTGGATAGAATAATTTTTTGGATAGAATAATTTTTTGGATAGAATAATTTTTTGGATAGAATAATTTTTTGGATAGAATAATCTTTTGGATAGAATAATCTTTTGGATAGAATAATTTTTTGGATAGAATAATTTTTTGGATAGAATAATTTTTTGGATAGAATAATTTTTTGGATAGAATAATCTTTTGGATAGAATAATTTTTTGGATAGAATAATCTTTTGGATAGAATAATTTTTTGGATAGAATAATTTTTTGGATAGAATCATTTTTTGGATAGAATAATTTTTTGGATAGAATAATTTTTTGGATAGAATAATTTTTTGGATAGAATCATTTTTTGGATAGAATCATTTTTTGGATTGAATAATGTTTTGGATAGAATAATCTTTTGGATAGAATAATCTTTTGGATAGAATAATCTTTTGGATAGAATAATCTTTTGGATAGAATAATATTTTGGATAGAATAATTTTTTGGATAGAATAATCTTTTGGATAGAATAATTTTTTGGATAGAATAATTTTTTGGATAGAATAATTTTTTGGATAGAATAATCTTTTGGATAGAATAATTTTTTGGATAGAATAATTTTTTGGATAGAATAATCTTTTGGATAGAATAATCTTTTGGATAGAATAATTTTTTGGATAGAATAATTTTTTGGATAGAATAATTTTTTGGATAGAATAATTTTTTGGATAGAATAATTTTTTGGATAGAATAATTTTTTGGATAGAATAATCTTTTGGATAGAATAATCTTTTGGATAGAATAATTTTTTGGATAGAATAATTTTTTGGATAGAATAATTTTTTGGATAGAATAATTTTTTGGATAGAATAATTTTTTGGATAGAATAATTTTTTGGATAGAATAATTTTTTGGATAGAATAATTTTTTGGATAGAATGATTTTTTGGATAGAATAATTTTTTGGATAGAATAATTTTTTGGATAGAATAATTTTTTGGATAGAATAATTTTTTGGATAGAATAATTTTTTGGATAGAATAATTTTTTGGATAGAATAATTTTTTGGATAGAATCATTTTTTAGATAGAATCATTTTTTGGATAGAATCATTTTTTGGATAGAATAATTTTTTGGATAGAATCATTTTTTGGATAGAATCATTTTTTGGATAGAATCATTTTTTGGATAGAATAATTTATTGTATAGCATCATTTTTTGGATAGAATCATTTTTTGGATTGAATAATCTTTTGGATAGAATAATCTTTTGGATAGAATAATCTTTTGGATAGAATAATCTTTTGGATAGAATAATCTTTTGGATAGAATAATCTTTTGGATAGAATAATCTTTTGGATAGAATAATTTTTTGGATAGAATAATTTTTTGGATAGAATAATTTTTTGGATAGAATAATCTTTTGGATAGAATAATTTTTTGGATAGAATAATCTTTTGGATAGAATAATCTTTTGGATAGAATAATTTTTTGGATAGAATAATTTTTTGGATAGAATAATTTTTTGGATAGAATAATTTTTTGGATAGAATCATTTTTTGGATAGAATCATTTTTTGGATAGAATCATTTTTTGGATTGAATAATGTTTTGGATAGAATAATCTTTTGGATAGAATAATCTTTTGGATAGAATAATCTTTTGGATAGAATAATCTTTTGGATAGAATAATCTTTTGGATAGAATAATCTTTTGGATAGAATAATTTTTTGGATAGAATAATTTTTTGGATAGAATAATTTTTTGGATAGAATAATCTTTTGGATAGAATAATTTTTTGGATAGAATAATTTTTTGGATAGAATAATCTTTTGGATAGAATAATCTTTTGGATAGAATAATTTTTTGGATAGAATAATTTTTTGGATAGAATAATTTTTTGGATAGAATAATTTTTTGGATAGAATAATTTTTTGGATAGAATAATCTTTTGGATAGAATAATTTTTTGGATAGAATAATTTTTTGGATAGAATCATTTTTTGGATAGAATCATTTTTTGGATAGAATCATTTTTTGGATTGAATAATGTTTTGGATAGAATAATCTTTTGGATAGAATAATCTTTTGGATAGAATAATCTTTTGGATAGAATAATCTTTTGGATAGAATAATCTTTTGGATAGAATAATCTTTTGGATAGAATAATTTTTTGGATAGAATAATCTTTTGGATAGAATAATCTTTTGGATAGAATAATCTTTTGGATAGAATAATCTTTTGGATAGAATAATCTTTTGGATAGAATAATCTTTTGGATAGAATAATTTTTTGGATAGAATAATTTTTTGGATAGAATAATTTTTTGGATAGAATAATCTTTTGGATAGAATAATTTTTTGGATAGAATAATTTTTTGGATAGAATAATCTTTTGGATAGAATAATCTTTTGGATAGAATAATTTTTTGGATAGAATAATTTTTTGGATAGAATAATTTTTTGGATAGAATAATTTTTTGGATAGAATAATTTTTTGGATAGAATAATTTTTTGGATAGAATAATTTTTTGGATAGAATAATTTTTTGGATAGAATAATTTTTTGGATAGAATAATTTTTTGGATAGAATAATTTTTTGGATAGAATAATTTTTTGGATAGAATAATTTTTTGGATAGAATAATTTTTTGGATAGAATAATTTTTTGGATAGAATAATCTTTTGGATAGAATAATCTTTTGGATAGAATAATCTTTTGGATAGAATAATTTTTTGGATAGAATAATTTTTTGGATAGAATAATTTTTTGGATAGAATAATCTTTTGGATAGAATAATTTTTTGGATAGAATAATCTTTTGGATAGAATAATTTTTTGGATAGAATAATTTTTTGGATAGAATCATTTTTTGGATAGAATAATTTTTTGGATAGAATAATTTTTTGGATAGAATAATTTTTTGGATAGAATCATTTTTTGGATAGAATCATTTTTTGGATTGAATAATGTTTTGGATAGAATAATCTTTTGGATAGAATAATCTTTTGGATAGAATAATCTTTTGGATAGAATAATCTTTTGGATAGAATAATTTTTTGGATAGAATAATCTTTTGGATAGAATAATTTTTTGGATAGAATAATTTTTTGGATAGAATAATTTTTTGGATAGAATAATCTTTTGGATAGAATAATTTTTTGGATAGAATAATTTTTTGGATAGAATAATCTTTTGGATAGAATAATCTTTTGGATAGAATAATTTTTTGGATAGAATAATTTTTTGGATAGAATAATTTTTTGGATAGAATAATTTTTTGGATAGAATAATTTTTTGGATAGAATAATTTTTTGGATAGAATAATCTTTTGGATAGAATAATCTTTTGGATAGAATAATTTTTTGGATAGAATAATTTTTTGGATAGAATAATTTTTTGGATAGAATAATTTTTTGGATAGAATAATTTTTTGGATAGAATAATTTTTTGGATAGAATAATTTTTTGGATAGAATAATTTTTTGGATAGAATGATTTTTTGGATAGAATAATTTTTTGGATAGAATAATTTTTTGGATAGAATAATTTTTTGGATAGAATAATTTTTTGGATAGAATAATTTTTTGGATAGAATAATTTTTTGGATAGAATCATTTTTTGGATAGAATCATTTTTTGGATAGAATAATTTTTTGGATAGAATCATTTTTTGGATAGAATCATTTTTTGGATAGAATCATTTTTTGGATAGAATAATTTTTTGGATAGAATAATTTATTGGATAGCATCATTTTTTGGATAGAATCATTTTTTGGATTGAATAATCTTTTGGATAGAATAATCTTTTGGATAGAATAATCTTTTGGATAGAATAATCTTTTGGATAGAATAATCTTTTGGATAGAATAATCTTTTGGATAGAATAATCTTTTGGATAGAATAATTTTTTGGATAGAATAATTTTTTGGATAGAATAATTTTTTGGATAGAATAATCTTTTGGATAGAATAATTTTTTGGATAGAATAATCTTTTGGATAGAATAATCTTTTGGATAGAATAATTTTTTGGATAGAATAATTTTTTGGATAGAATAATTTTTTGGATAGAATAATTTTTTGGATAGAATCATTTTTTGGATAGAATCATTTTTTGGATAGAATCATTTTTTGGATAGAATCATTTTTTGGATTGAATAATGTTTTGGATAGAATAATCTTTTGGATAGAATAATCTTTTGGATAGAATAATCTTTTGGATAGAATAATCTTTTGGATAGAATAATCTTTTGGATAGAATAATCTTTTGGATAGAATAATTTTTTGGATAGAATAATTTTTTGGATAGAATAATTTTTTGGATAGAATAATCTTTTGGATAGAATAATTTTTTGGATAGAATAATTTTTTGGATAGAATAATCTTTTGGATAGAATAATCTTTTGGATAGAATAATTTTTTGGATAGAATAATTTTTTGGATAGAATAATTTTTTGGATAGAATAATTTTTTGGATAGAATAATTTTTTGGATAGAATAATTTTTTGGATAGAATAATTTTTTGGATAGAATAATTTTTTGGATAGAATAATTTTTTGGATAGAATCATTTTTTGGATAGAATCATTTTTTGGATTGAATAATGTTTTGGATAGAATAATCTTTTGGATAGAATAATCTTTTGGATAGAATAATCTTTTGGATAGAATAATCTTTTGGATAGAATAATCTTTTGGATAGAATAATCTTTTGGATAGAATAATTTTTTGGATAGAATAATCTTTTGGATAGAATAATCTTTTGGATAGAATAATCTTTTGGATAGAATAATCTTTTGGATAGAATAATCTTTTGGATAGAATAATCTTTTGGATAGAATAATTTTTTGGATAGAATAATTTTTTGGATAGAATAATTTTTTGGATAGAATAATCTTTTGGATAGAATAATTTTTTGGATAGAATAATTTTTTGGATAGAATAATCTTTTGGATAGAATAATCTTTTGGATAGAATAATTTTTTGGATAGAATAATTTTTTGGATAGAATAATTTTTTGGATAGAATAATTTTTTGGATAGAATAATTTTTTGGATAGAATAATTTTTTGGATAGAATCATTTTTTGGATAGAATAATTTTTTGGATAGAATAATTTTTTGGATAGAATAATTTTTTGGATAGAATAATTTTTTGGATAGAATAATTTTTTGGATAGAATAATTTTTTGGATAGAATAATTTTTTGGATAGAATCATTTTTTGGATAGAATAATTTTTTGGATTGAATAATGTTTTGGATAGAATAATCTTTTGGATAGAATAATCTTTTGGATAGAATAATCTTTTGGATAGAATAATCTTTTGGATAGAATAATCTTTTGGATAGAATAATTTTTTGGATAGAATAATCTTTTGGATAGAATAATCTTTTGGATAGAATAATTTTTTGGATAGAATAATCTTTTGGATAGAATAATTTTTTGGATAGAATAATTTTTTGGATAGAATAATTTTTTGGATAGAATAATTTTTTGGATAGAATAATTTTTTGGATAGAATAATTTTTTGGATAGAATAATTTTTTGGATAGAATAATTTTTTGGATAGAATAATTTTTTGGATCGAATAATTTTTTGGATAGAATAATTTTTTGGATCGAATAATTTTTTGGATAGAATAATTTTTTGGATAGAATAATTTTTTGGATAGAATAATTTTTTGGATAGAATAATTTTTTGGATAGAATAATTTTTTGGATAGAATAATTTTTTGGATAGAATAATTTTTTGGATAGAATAATTTTTTGGATAGAATAATTTTTTGGATTGAATAATCTTTTGGATAGAATAATCTTTTGGATAGAATAATCTTTTCGATAGAATAATCTTTTGGATAGAATAATCTTTTGGATAGAATAATCTTTTGGATAGAATAATCTTTTGGATAGAATAATCTTTTGGATAGAATAATCTTTTGGATAGAATAATTTTTTGGATAGAATAATCTTTTGGATAGAATAATCTTTTTGGATAGAATAATCTTTTGGATAGAATAATTTTTTGGATAGAATAATTTTTTGGATAGAATAATTTTTTGGATAGAATAATCTTTTGGATAGAATAATTTTTTGGATAGAATAATTTTTTGGATAGAATAATTTTTTGGATAGAATAATTTTTTGGATAGAATAATTTTTTGGATAGAATAATTTTTTGGATAGAATAATTTTTTGGATAGAATAATTTTTTGGATAGAATAATTTTTTGGATAGAATAATTTTTTGGATAGAATAATTTTTTGGATAGAATAATTTTTTGGATAGAATAATATTTTGGATAGAATAATTTTTTGGATAGAATAATTTTTTGGATAGAATAATTTTTTGGATAGAATAATTTTTTGGATAGAATAATTTTTTGGATAGAATAATTTTTTGGATAGAATAATTTTTTGGATAGAATAATTTTTTGGATAGAATAATTTTTTGGATAGAATAATTTTTTGGATAGAATAATTTTTTGGATAGAATAATTTTTTGGATAGAATAATTTTTTGGATCGAATAATTTTTTGGATAGAATAATTTTTTGGATAGAATAATTTTTTGGATAGAATAATTTTTTGGATAGAATAATTTTTTGGATAGAATAATTTTTTGGATAGAATAATTTTTTGGATAGAATAATTTTTTGGATAGAATAATTTTTTGGATAGAATAATTTTTTGGATAGAATAATTTTTTGGATAGAATAATTTTTTGGATAGAATAATTTTTTGGATAGAATAATTTTTTGGATAGAATAATTTTTTGGATTGAATAATCTTTTGGATAGAATAATCTTTTGGATAGAATAATCTTTTCGATAGAATAATCTTTTGGATAGAATAATCTTTTGGATAGAATAATCTTTTGGATAGAATAATCTTTTGGATAGAATAATCTTTTGGATAGAATAATCTTTTGGATAGAATAATCTTTTGGATAGAATAATCTTTTTGGATAGAATAATCTTTTGGATAGAATAATTTTTTGGATAGAATAATTTTTTGGATAGAATAATTTTTTGGATAGAATAATCTTTTGGATAGAATAATTTTTTGGATAGAATAATTTTTTGGATAGAATAATTTTTTGGATAGAATAATTTTTTGGATAGAATAATTTTTTGGATAGAATAATTTTTTGGATAGAATAATTTTTTGGATAGAATAATTTTTTGGATAGAATAATTTTTTGGATAGAATAATTTTTTGGATAGAATAATTTTTTGGATAGAATAATTTTTTGGATACAATAATTTTTTGGATAGAATAATTTTTTGGATAGAATAATTTTTTGGATAGAATAATTTTTTGGATAGAATAATTTTTTGGATAGAATAATTTTTTGGATAGAATAATTTTTTGGATAGAATAATTTTTTGGATAGAATAATTTTTTGGATAGAATAATTTTTTGGATAGAATAATTTTTTGGATAGAATAATTTTTTGGATAGAATAATTTTTTGGATAGAATAATTTTTTGGATAGAATAATTTTTTGGATAGAATAATTTTTTGGATAGAATAATTTTTTGGATAGAATAATTTTTTGGATAGAATAATTTTTTGGATAGAATAATTTTTTGGATAGAATAATTTTTTGGATAGAATAATTTTTTGGATAGAATAATTTTTTGGATAGAATAATTTTTTGGATAGAATAATTTTTTGGATAGAATAATTTTTTGGATAGAATCATTTTTTGGATAGAATAATTTTTTGGATAGAATAATTTTTTGGATAGAATCATTTTTTGGATAGAATCATTTTTTGGATAGAATCATTTTTTGGATAGAATAATTTTTTGGATAGAATAATTTTTTGGATAGAATAATTTTTTGGATAGAATAATTTTTTGGATAGAATAATTTTTTGGATAGAATAATTTTTTGGATAGAATCATTTTTTGGATAGAATCATTTTTTGGATAGAATCATTTTTTGGATAGAATCATTTTTTGGATAGAATAATTTTTTGGATAGAATCATTTTTTGGATAGAATAATTTTTTGGATAGAATAATTTTTTGGATAGAATAATTTTTTGGATAGAATAATTTTTTGGATAGAATAATTTTTTGGATAGAATAATTTTTTGGATAGAATAATTTTTTGGATAGAATAATTTTTAGGATAGAATAATTTTTTGGATAGAATAATTTTTTGGATAGAATAATTTTTTGGATAGAATAATCTTTTGGATAGAATAATCTTTTGGATAGAATCATTTTTTGGATAGAATCATTTTTTGGATAGAATCATTTTTTGGATAGAATAATTTTTTGGATAGAATAATTTTTTGGATAGAATAATTTTTTGGATTGAATAATATTTTGGATAGAATAATTTTTTGGATAGAATAATTTTTTGGATAGAATAATTTTTTGGATAGAATAATTTTTTGGATAGAATAATTTTTTGGATAGAATAATTTTTTGGATAGAATAATTTTTTGGATAGAATAATTTTTTGGATAGAATAATTTTTTGGATAGAATAATTTTTTGGATAGAATAATTTTTTGGATAGAATAATTTTTTGGATAGAATAATTTTTTGGATAGAATAATTTTTTGGATAGAATAATTTTTTGGATAGAATAATTTTTTGGATAGAATAATTTTTTGGATAGAATAATTTTTTGGATAGAATAATTTTTTGGATAGAATAATTTTTTGGATAGAATAATTTTTTGGATAGAATAATTTTTTGGATAGAATAATTTTTTGGATAGAATAATTTTTTGGATAGAATAATTTTTTGGATAGAATAATTTTTTGGATAGAATAATTTTTTGGATAGAATCATTTTTTGGATAGAATCATTTTTTGGATAGAATAATTTTTTGGATAGAATAATTTTTTGGATAGAATCATTTTTTGGATAGAATCATTTTTTGGATAGAATAATTTTTTGGATAGAATCATTTTTTGGATAGAATCATTTTTTGGATAGAATAATTTTTTGGATAGAATAATTTATTGGATAGCATCATTTTTTGGATAGAATCATTTTTTGGATTGAATAATCTTTTGGATAGAATAATCTTTTGGATAGAATAATCTTTTGGATAGAATAATCTTTTGGATAGAATAATCTTTTGGATAGAATAATCTTTTGGATAGAATAATCTTTTGGATAGAATAATTTTTTGGATAGAATAATTTTTTGGATAGAATAATTTTTTGGATAGAATAATCTTTTGGATAGAATAATTTTTTGGATAGAATAATCTTTTGGATAGAATAATCTTTTGGATAGAATAATTTTTTGGATAGAATAATTTTTTGGATAGAATAATTTTTTGGATAGAATCATTTTTTGGATAGAATAATTTTTTGGATAGAATCATTTTTTGGATAGAATCATTTTTTGGATTGAATAATGTTTTGGATAGAATAATCTTTTGGATAGAATAATCTTTTGGATAGAATAATCTTTTGGATAGAATAATCTTTTGGATAGAATAATCTTTTGGATAGAATAATTTTTTGGATAGAATAATTTTTTGGATAGAATAATTTTTTGGATAGAATAATCTTTTGGATAGAATAATTTTTTGGATAGAATAATTTTTTGGATAGAATAATCTTTTGGATAGAATAATCTTTTGGATAGAATAATTTTTTGGATAGAATAATTTTTTGTATAGAATAATTTTTTGGATAGAATAATTTTTTGGATAGAATAATTTTTTGGATAGAATAATTTTTTGGATAGAATAATTTTTTGGATAGAATAATTTTTTGGATAGAATAATTTTTTGGATAGAATAATTTTTTGGATAGAATAATTTTTTGGATAGAATAATTTTTTGGATAGAATCATTTTTTGGATTGAATAATCTTTTGGATAGAATAATCTTTTGGATAGAATAATCTTTTGGATAGAATAATCTTTTGGATAGAATAATCTTTTGGATAGAATAATCTTTTGGATAGAATAATCTTTTGGATAGAATAATTTTTTGGATAGAATAATTTTTTGGATAGAATAATTTTTTGGATAGAATAATTTTTTGGATAGAATAATCTTTTGGATAGAATAATTTTTTGGATAGAATAATTTTTTGGATAGAATAATCTTTTGGATAGAATAATCTTTTGGATAGAATAATTTTTTGGATAGAATAATTTTTTGGATAGAATAATTTTTTGGATAGAATAATTTTTTGGATAGAATAATTTTTTGGATAGAATAATTTTTTGGATAGAATAATTTTTTGGATAGAATAATTTTTTGGATAGAATAATTTTTTGGATAGAATAATTTTTTGGATAGAATAATTTTTTGGATAGAATAATTTTTTGGATAGAATAATTTTTTGGATAGAATAATTTTTTGGATAGAATAATTTTTTGGATAGAATAATTTTTTGGATAGAATAATTTTTTGGATAGAATAATTTTTTGGATAGAATAATTTTTTGGATAGAATAATTTTTTGGATAGAATAATTTTTTGGATAGAATAATTTTTTGGATAGAATAATTTTTTGGATAGAATAATTTTTTGGATAGAATAATTTTTTGGATAGAATAATTTTTTGGATAGAATAATTTTTTGGATAGAATAATTTTTTGGATAGAATAATTTTTTGGATAGAATAATTTTTTGGATAGAATAATTTTTTGGATAGAATCATTTTTTGGATAGAATCATTTTTTGGATAGAATCATTTTTTGGATAGAATAATTTTTTGGATAGAATAATCTTTTGGATAGAATAATTTTTTGGATAGAATAATCTTTTGGATAGAATAATCTTTTGGATAGAATAATTTTTTGGATAGAATAATTTTTTGGATAGAATAATTTTTTGGATAGAATCATTTTTTGGATAGAATAATTTTTTGGATAGAATCATTTTTTGGATAGAATCATTTTTTGGATTGAATAATGTTTTGGATAGAATAATCTTTTGGATAGAATAATCTTTTGGATAGAATAATCTTTTGGATAGAATAATCTTTTGGATAGAATAATCTTTTGGATAGAATAATTTTTTGGATAGAATAATTTTTTGGATAGAATAATTTTTTGGATAGAATAATCTTTTGGATAGAATAATTTTTTGGATAGAATAATTTTTTGGATAGAATAATCTTTTGGATAGAATAATCTTTTGGATAGAATAATTTTTTGGATAGAATAATTTTTTGTATAGAATAATTTTTTGGATAGAATAATTTTTTGGATAGAATAATTTTTTGGATAGAATAATTTTTTGGATAGAATAATTTTTTGGATAGAATAATTTTTTGGATAGAATAATTTTTTGGATAGAATAATTTTTTGGATAGAATAATTTTTTGGATAGAATCATTTTTTGGATTGAATAATCTTTTGGATAGAATAATCTTTTGGATAGAATAATCTTTTGGATAGAATAATCTTTTGGATAGAATAATCTTTTGGATAGAATAATCTTTTGGATAGAATAATCTTTTGGATAGAATAATTTTTTGGATAGAATAATTTTTTGGATAGAATAATTTTTTGGATAGAATAATTTTTTGGATAGAATAATCTTTTGGATAGAATAATTTTTTGGATAGAATAATTTTTTGGATAGAATAATCTTTTGGATAGAATAATCTTTTGGATAGAATAATTTTTTGGATAGAATAATTTTTTGGATAGAATAATTTTTTGGATAGAATAATTTTTTGGATAGAATAATTTTTTGGATAGAATAATTTTTTGGATAGAATAATTTTTTGGATAGAATAATTTTTTGGATAGAATAATTTTTTGGATAGAATAATTTTTTGGATAGAATAATTTTTTGGATAGAATAATTTTTTGGATAGAATAATTTTTTGGATAGAATAATTTTTTGGATAGAATAATTTTTTGGATAGAATAATTTTTTGGATAGAATAATTTTTTGGATAGAATAATTTTTTGGATAGAATAATTTTTTGGATAGAATAATTTTTTGGATAGAATAATTTTTTGGATAGAATAATTTTTTGGATAGAATAATTTTTTGGATAGAATAATTTTTTGGATAGAATAATTTTTTGGATAGAATAATTTTTTGGATAGAATAATTTTTTGGATAGAATAATTTTTTGGATAGAATAATTTTTTGGATAGAATAATTTTTTGGATAGAATAATTTTTTGGATAGAATCATTTTTTGGATAGAATCATTTTTTGGATAGAATCATTTTTTGGATAGAATCATTTTTTGGATAGAATCATTTTTTGGATAGAATCATTTTTTGGATAGAATCATTTTTTGGATAGAATCATTTTTTGGATAGAATAATTTTTTGGATAGAATCATTTTTTGGATAGAATCATTTTTTGGATAGAATAATTTTTTGGATAGAATCATTTTTTGGATAGAATCATTTTTTGGATAGAATCATTTTTTGGATAGAATAATTTTTTGGATAGAATCATTTTTTGGATAGAATCATTTTTTGGATAGAATCATTTTTTGGATAGAATCATTTTTTGGATTGAATAATCTTTTGGATAGAATAATCTTTTGGATAGAATAATCTTTTGGATAGAATAATCTTTTGGATAGAATAATCTTTTGGATAGAATAATCTTTTGGATAGAATAATTTTTTGGATAGAATAATTTTTTGGATAGAATAATTTTTTGGATAGAATAATTTTTTGGATAGAATAATTTTTTGGATAGAATAATTTTTTGGATAGAATAATTTTTTGGATAGAATAATTTTTTGGATAGAATAATTTTTTGGATAGAATAATTTTTTGGATAGAATAATTTTTTGGATAGAATAATTTTTTGGATAGAATAATTTTTTGGATAGAATAATTTTTTGGATAGAATAATTTTTTGGATAGAATAATTTTTTGGATAGAATAATTTTTTGGATAGAATAATTTTTTGGATAGAATAATTTTTTGGATAGAATAATTTTTTGGATAGAATAATTTTTTGGATAGAATAATTTTTTGGATAGAATAATTTTTTGGATAGAATAATTTTTTGGATAGAATCATTTTTTGGATAGAATCATTTTTTGGATAGAATCATTTTTTGGATAGAATCATTTTTTGGATAGAATCATTTTTTGGATAGAATCATTTTTTGGATAGAATCATTTTTTGGATAGAATCATTTTTTGGATAGAATCATTTTTTGGATAGAATCATTTTTTGGATAGAATAATTTTTTGGATAGAATCATTTTTTGGATAGAATCATTTTTTGGATAGAATAATTTTTTGGATAGAATCATTTTTTGGATAGAATCATTTTTTGGATAGAATAATTTTTTGGATTGAATAATCTTTTGGATAGAATAATCTTTTGGATAGAATAATCTTTTGGATAGAATAATCTTTTGGATAGAATAATCTTTTGGATAGAATAATCTTTTGGATAGAATAATTTTTTGGATAGAATAATTTTTTGGATAGAATAATTTTTTGGATAGAATAATCTTTTGGATAGAATAATTTTTTGGATAGAATAATCTTTTGGATAGAATAATCTTTTGGATAGAATAATCTTTTGGATAGAATAATTTTTTGGATAGAATAATTTTTTGGATAGAATCATTTTTTGGATAGAATAATTTTTTGGATAGAATCATTTTTTGGATAGAATCATTTTTTGGATAGAATCATTTTTTGGATTGAATAATGTTTTGGATAGAATAATCTTTTGGATAGAATAATTTTTTGGATAGAATAATCTTTTGGATAGAATAATCTTTTGGATAGAATAATCTTTTGGATAGAATAATCTTTTGGATAGAATAATTTTTTGGATAGAATAATTTTTTGGATAGAATAATCTTTTGGATAGAATAATTTTTTGGATAGAATAATTTTTTGGATAGAATAATTTTTTGGATAGAATAATTTTTTGGATAGAATAATTTTTTGGATAGAATAATTTTTTGGATAGAATAATTTTTTGGATAGAATAATTTTTTGGATGGAATAATTTTTTGGATGGAATAATTTTTTGGATGGAATAATTTTTTGGATGGAATAATTTTTTGGATGGAATAATTTTTTGGATGGAATAATTTTTTGGATGGAATAATTTTTTGGATGGAATAATTTTTTGGATGGAATAATTTTTTGGATGGAATAATTTTTTGGATGGAATAATTTTTTGGATGGAATAATTTTTTGGATGGAATAATTTTTTGGATGGAATAATTTTTTGGATGGAATAATTTTTTGGATGGAATAATTTTTTGGATGGAATAATTTTTTGGATGGAATAATTTTTTGGATGGAATAATTTTTTGGATGGAATAATTTTTTGGATGGAATAATTTTTTGGATGGAATAATTTTTTGGATGGAATAATTTTTTGGATGGAATAATTTTTTGGATGGAATAATTTTTTGGATGGAATAATTTTTTGGATGGAATAATTTTTTGGATGGAATAATTTTTTGGATGGAATAATTTTTTGGATGGAATAATTTTTTGGATGGAATAATTTTTTGGATGGAATAATTTTTTGGATGGAATAATTTTTTGGATGGAATAATTTTTTGGATGGAATAATTTTTTGGATGGAATAATTTTTTGGATGGAATAATTTTTTGGATGGAATAATTTTTTGGATGGAATAATTTTTTGGATGGAATAATTTTTTGGATGGAATAATTTTTTGGATGGAATAATTTTTTGGATAGAATAATTTTTTGGATAGAATAATTTTTTGGATAGAATAATTTTTTGGATAGAATAATTTTTTGGATAGAATAATTTTTTGGATAGAATAATTTTTTGGATAGAATAATTTTTTGGATAGAATAATTTTTTGAATAGAATAATTTTTTGGATAGAATAATTTTTTGGATAGAATAATTTTTTGGATAGAATAATTTTTTGGATAGAATAATTTTTTGGATAGTGTAACGGCCCTGCATTGCATATAAGAGGACGATTCGAATGAGAGAAGCATATAGGTGACATTAGCGCAGTGGTTAGCGCTCTTACTCAGTAACCGATTAATCCGGGTTCGAATCCCGGTGATCACCATATGTTTTCTCTCTTCGATACTTCGCCCGTCCATCTGCAATACTAATATCTACAAGTCCCCAAACTCTCCGCTCGATCATTACATGGTGTCAGAAGTTATCGAACCAAAAACAACACGTCCACACAACGCATCTGAAGCAACCACGGTACGACTCTTAGGTAAGGCGGCATGAGACACAGTCCTAGAAGACCGCATATACAGGACGGCACGCAAAGCGATAAGACCGACGACGAGAGCAAGGGCCTGGCACTGAAGAGCTGCGACGAGGGATTCAACGGGCGAGGGAAGAGCTCCGACGAGGGACATAGGCACCGGTACCATGGCTGTATTAGTTATCACGTAATGTGCGATCCGCAACTCTACACAGTCGACGAGGACGTCGATTTCAGTAAGAGGGGGTGTGTAACGGCCCTGCATTGCATATAAGAGGACGATTCGAATGAGAGAAGCATATAGGTGACATTAGCGCAGTGGTTAGCGCTCTTACTCAGTAACCGATTAATCCGGGTTCGAATCCCGGTGATCACCATATGTTTTCTCTCTTCGATACTTCGCCCGTCCATCTGCAATACTAATATCTACAAGTCCCCAAACTCTCCGCTCGATCATTACAATAGAATAATTTTTTGGATAGAATAATTTTTTGGATAGAATAATTTTTTGGATAGAATAATTTTTTGGATAGAATAATTTTTTGGATAGAATAATTTTTTGGATAGAATAATTTTTTGGATAGAATAATTTTTTGGATAGAATAATTTTTTGGATAGAATAATTTTTTGGATAGAATAATTTTTTGGATAGAATAATTTTTTGGATAGAATAATTTTTTGGATAGAATAATTTTTTGGATAGAATAATTTTTTGGATAGAATAATTTTTTGGATAGAATAATTTTTTGGATAGAATAATTTTTTGGATAGAATAATTTTTTGGATAGAATAATTTTTTGGATAGAATAATTTTTTGGATAGAATAATTTTTTGGATAGAATAATTTTTTGGATAGAATAATTTTTTGGATAGAATAATTTTTTGGATAGAATAATTTTTTGGATAGAATAATTTTTTGGATAGAATAATTTTTTGGATAGAATAATTTTTTGGATAGAATAATTTTTTGGATAGAATAATTTTTTGGATAGAATAATTTTTTGGATAGAATAATTTTTTGGATAGAATAATTTTTTGGATAGAATAATTTTTTGGATAGAATAATTTTTTGGATAGAATAATTTTTTGGATAGAATAATTTTTTGGATAGAATAATTTTTTGGATAGAATAATTTTTTGGATAGAATAATTTTTTGGATAGAATAATTTTTTGGATAGAATAATTTTTTGGATAGAATAATTTTTTGGATAGAATAATTTTTTGGATAGAATAATTTTTTGGATAGAATAATTTTTTGGATAGAATAATTTTTTGGATAGAATAATTTTTTGGATAGAATAATTTTTTGGATAGAATAATTTTTTGGATAGAATAATTTTTTGGATAGAATAATTTTTTGGATAGAATAATTTTTTGGATAGAATAATTTTTTGGATAGAATAATTTTTTGGATAGAATAATTTTTTGGATAGAATAATTTTTTGGATAGAATAATTTTTTGGATAGAATAATTTTTTGGATAGAATAATTTTTTGGATAGAATAATTTTTTGGATAGAATAATTTTTTGGATAGAATAATTTTTTGGATAGAATAATTTTTTGGATAGAATAATTTTTTGGATAGAATAATTTTTTGGATAGAATAATTTTTTGGATAGAATAATTTTTTGGATAGAATAATTTTTTGGATAGAATAATTTTTTGGATAGAATAATTTTTTGGATAGAATAATTTTTTGGACAGAATAATTTTTTGGATAGAATAATTTTTTGGACAGAATAATTTTTTGGACAGAATAATTTTTTGGACAGAATAATTTTTTGGATAGAATAATTTTTTGGATAGAATAATTTTTTGGATAGAATAATTTTTTGGATAGAATAATTTTTTGGATAGAATAATTTTTTGGATAGAATAATTTTTTGGATAGAATAATTTTTTGGATAGAATAATTTTTTGGATAGAATAATTTTTTGGATAGAATAATTTTTTGGATAGAATAATTTTTTGGATAGAATAATTTTTTGGATAGAATAATTTTTTGGATAGAATAATTTTTTGGATAGAATAATTTTTTGGATAGAATAATTTTTTGGATAGAATAATTTTTTGGATAGAATAATTTTTTGGATAGAATAATTTTTTGGATAGAATAATTTTTTGGATAGAATAATTTTTTGGATAGAATAATTTTTTGGATAGAATAATTTTTTGGATAGAATAATTTTTTGGATAGAATAATTTTTTGGATAGAATAATTTTTTGGATAGAATAATTTTTTGGATAGAATAATTTTTTGGATAGAATAATTTTTTGGATAGAATAATTTTTTGGATAGAATAATTTTTTGGATAGAATAATTTTTTGGATAGAATAATTTCTTGGATAGAATAATTTTTTGGATAGAATAATTTTTTGGATAGAATAATTTTTTGGATAGAATAATTTTTTGGATAGAATAATTTTTTGGATAGAATAATTTTTTGGATAGAATAATTTTTTGGATAGAATAATTTTTTGGATAGAATAATTTTTTGGATAGAATAATTTTTTGGATAGAATAATTTTTTGGATAGAATAATTTTTTGGATAGAATAATTTTTTGGATAGAATAATTTTTTGGATAGAATAATTTTTTGGATAGAATAATTTTTTGGATAGAATAATTTTTTGGGTAGAATAATTTTTTGGATAGAATGATTTTTTGGATAGAATAATTTTTTGGATAGAATGATTTTTTGGATAGAATGATTTTTTGGATAGAATGATTTTTTGGATAGAATCATTTTTTGGATAGAATCATTTTTTGGATAGAATCATTTTTTGGATAGAATCATTTTTTGGATAGAATCATTTTTTGGATAGAATCATTTTTTGGATAGAATCATTTTTTGGATAGAATCATTTTTTGGATAGAATCATTTTTTGGATAGAATCATTTTTTGGATAGAATCATTTTTTGGATAGAATCATTTTTTGGATAGAATCATTTTTTGGATAGAATCATTTTTTGGATAGAATCATTTTTTGGATAGAATCATTTTTTGGATAGAATCATTTTTTGGATAGAATCATTTTTTGGATAGAATCATTTTTTGGATAGAATCATTTTTTGGATAGAATCATTTTTTGGATAGAATCATTTTTTGGATAGAATCATTTTTTGGATAGAATCATTTTTTGGATTGAATAATCTTTTGGATAGAATAATCTTTTGGATAGAATAATCTTTTGGATAGAATAATCTTTTGGATAGAATCATCTTTTGGATAGAATAATCTTTTGGATAGAATAATCTTTTGGATAGAATAATTTTTTGGATAGAATAATTTTTTGGATAGAATGATTTTTTGGATAGAATAATTTTTTGGATAGAATAATTTTTTGGATAGAATAATTTTTTGGATAGAATAATTTTTTGGATAGAATAATTTTTTGGATAGAATAATTTTTTGGATAGAATAATTTTTTGGATAGAATAATTTTTTGGATAGAATAATTTTTTGGATAGAATAATTTTTTGGATAGAATAATTTTTTGGATAGAATAATTTTTTGGATAGAATAATTTTTTGGATAGAATAATTTTTTGGATAGAATAATTTTTTGGATAGAATAATTTTTTGGATAGAATAATTTTTTGGATAGAATAATTTTTTGGATAGAATAATTTTTTGGATAGAATAATTTTTTGGATAGAATAATTTTTTGGATAGAATAATTTTTTGGATAGAATAATTTTTTGGATAGAATAATTTTTTGGATAGAATAATTTTTTGGATAGAATAATTTTTTGAATAGAATAATTTTTTGGATAGAATAATTTTTTGGATAGAATAATTTTTTGGATAGAATAATTTTTTGGATAGAATAATTTTTTGGATAGAATAATTTTTTGGATAGAATAATTTTTTGGATAGAATAATTTTTTGGATAGAATAATTTTTTGGATAGAATAATTTTTTGGATAGAATAATTTTTTGGATAGAATAATTTTTTGGATAGAATAATTTTTTGGATAGAATAATTTTTTGGATAGAATAATTTTTGGATAGAATAATTTTTTGGATAGAATAATTTTTTGGATAGAATAATTTTTTGGATAGAATAATTTTTTGGATAGAATAATTTTTTCGATAGAATAATTTTTTGGATAGAATAATTTTTTGCATAGAATAATTTTTTGGATAGAATAATTTTTTGGATAGAATAATTTTTTGGATAGAATAATTTTTTGGATAGAATAATTTTTTGGATAGAATAATTTTTTGGATAGAATAATTTTTTGGATAGAATAATTTTTTGGATAGAATAATTTTTTGGATAGAATAATTTTTTGGATAGAATAATTTTTTGGATAGAATAATTTTTTGGATAGAATAATTTTTTGGATAGAATAATTTTTTGGATAGAATAATTTTTTGGATAGAATAATTTTTTGGATAGAATAATTTTTTGGATAGAATAATTTTTTGGATAGAATAATTTTTTGGATAGAATAATTTTTTGGATAGAATAATTTTTTGGATAGAATAATATTTTTGATAGAATAATTTTATGGATAGAATAATTTTTTGGATAGAATAATGTTTTGGATAGAATAATTTTTTGGATAGAATAATTTTTTGGATAGAATAATTTTTTGGATAGAATAATTTTTTGGATAGAATAATTTTTTGGATAGAATAATTTTTTGGATAGAATAATTTTTTGGATAGAATAATTTTTTGGATAGAATAATTTTTTGGATAGAATAATTTTTTGGATAGAATAATTTTTTGGATAGAATAATTTTTTGGATAGAATAATTTTTTGGATAGAATAATTTTTTGGATACAATAATTTTTTGGATAGAATAATTTTTTGGATAGAATAATTTTTTGGATAGAATAATTTTTTGGATAGAATAATTTTTTGGATAGAATAATTTTTTGGATAGAATAATTTTTTGGATAGAATAATTTTTTGGATAGAATAATTTTTTGGATAGAATAATTTTTTGGATAGAATAATTTTTTGGATAGAATAATTTTTTGGATAGAATAATTTTTTGGATAGAATAATTTTTTGGATAGAATAATATTTTGGATAGAATAATCTTTTGGATAGAATAATCTTTTGGATAGAATAATCTTTTGGATAGAATAATTTTTTGGATAGAATAATTTTTTGGATAGAATAATCTTTTGGATAGAATAATCTTTTGGATAGAATAATTTTTTGGATAGAATAATCTTTTGGATAGAATAATTTTTTGGATAGAATAATTTTTTGGATAGAATCATTTTTTGGATAGAATAATTTTTTGGATAGAATAATTTTTTGGATAGAATAATTTTTTGGATAGAATCATTTTTTGGATAGAATCATTTTTTGGATTGAATAATGTTTTGGATAGAATAATCTTTTGGATAGAATAATCTTTTGGATAGAATAATCTTTTGGATAGAATAATCTTTTGGATAGAATAATCTTTTGGATAGAATAATTTTTTGGATAGAATAATCTTTTGGATAGAATAATTTTTTGGATAGAATAATTTTTTGGATAGAATAATTTTTTGGATAGAATAATCTTTTGGATAGAATAATTTTTTGGATAGAATAATTTTTTGGATAGAATAATCTTTTGGATAGAATAATCTTTTGGATAGAATAATTTTTTGGATAGAATAATTTTTTGGATAGAATAATTTTTTGGATAGAATAATTTTTTGGATAGAATAATTTTTTGGATAGAATAATTTTTTGGATAGAATAATCTTTTGGATAGAATAATCTTTTGGATAGAATAATTTTTTGGATAGAATCATTTTTTGGATAGAATAATTTTTTGGATAGAATAATTTTTTGGATAGAATAATTTTTTGGATAGAATAATTTTTTGGATAGAATAATTTTTTGGATAGAATAATTTTTTGGATAGAATGATTTTTTGGATAGAATAATTTTTTGGATAGAATAATTTTTTGGATAGAATAATTTTTTGGATAGAATAATTTTTTGGATAGAATAATTTTTTGGATAGAATAATTTTTTGGATAGAATCATTTTTTGGATAGAATCATTTTTTGGATAGAATAATTTTTTGGATAGAATCATTTTTTGGATAGAATCATTTTTTGGATAGAATAATTTTTTGGATAGAATAATTTATTGGATAGCATCATTTTTTGGATAGAATCATTTTTTGGATTGAATAATCTTTTGGATAGAATAATCTTTTGGATAGAATAATCTTTTGGATAGAATAATCTTTTGGATAGAATAATCTTTTGGATAGAATAATCTTTTGGATAGAATAATCTTTTGGATAGAATAATTTTTTGGATAGAATAATTTTTTGGATAGAATAATTTTTTGGATAGAATAATCTTTTGGATAGAATAATTTTTTGGATAGAATAATCTTTTGGATAGAATAATCTTTTGGATAGAATAATTTTTTGGATAGAATAATTTTTTGGATAGAATAATTTTTTGGATAGAATAATTTTTTGGATAGAATAATTTTTTGGATAGAATAATTTTTTGGATAGAATAATTTTTTGGATAGAATCATTTTTTGGATAGAATCATTTTTTGGATAGAATCATTTTTTGGATTGAATAATGTTTTGGATAGAATAATCTTTTGGATAGAATAATCTTTTGGATAGAATAATCTTTTGGATAGAATAATCTTTTGGATAGAATAATCTTTTGGATAGAATAATCTTTTGGATAGAATAATTTTTTGGATAGAATAATCTTTTGGATAGAATAATCTTTTGGATAGAATAATCTTTTGGATAGAATAATCTTTTGGATAGAATAATCTTTTGGATAGAATAATCTTTTGGATAGAATAATTTTTTGGATAGAATAATTTTTTGGATAGAATAATTTTTTGGATAGAATAATCTTTTGGATAGAATAATTTTTTGGATAGAATAATTTTTTGGATAGAATAATCTTTTGGATAGAATAATCTTTTGGATAGAATAATTTTTTGGATAGAATAATTTTTTGGATAGAATAATTTTTTGGATAGAATAATTTTTTGGATAGAATAATTTTTTGGATAGAATAATTTTTTGGATAGAATAATTTTTTGGATAGAATAATTTTTTGGATAGAATAATTTTTTGGATAGAATAATTTTTTGGATAGAATAATTTTTTGGATAGAATCATTTTTTGGATAGAATAATTTTTTGGATAGAATAATTTTTTGGATAGAATAATATTTTGGATAGAATAATCTTTTGGATAGAATAATCTTTTGGATAGAATAATTTTTTGGATAGAATAATTTTTTGGATAGAATAATTTTTTGGATAGAATAATTTTTTGGATAGAATAATCTTTTGGATAGAATAATTTTTTGGATAGAATAATCTTTTGGATAGAATAATTTTTTGGATAGAATAATTTTTTGGATAGAATCATTTTTTGGATAGAATAATTTTTTGGATAGAATAATTTTTTGGATAGAATAATTTTTTGGATAGAATCATTTTTTGGATAGAATCATTTTTTGGATTGAATAATGTTTTGGATAGAATAATCTTTTGGATAGAATAATCTTTTGGATAGAATAATCTTTTGGATAGAATAATCTTTTGGATAGAATAATCTTTTGGATAGAATAATTTTTTGGATAGAATAATCTTTTGGATAGAATAATTTTTTGGATAGAATAATTTTTTGGATAGAATAATTTTTTGGATAGAATAATCTTTTGGATAGAATAATTTTTTGGATAGAATAATTTTTTGGATAGAATAATCTTTTGGATAGAATAATCTTTTGGATAGAATAATTTTTTGGATAGAATAATTTTTTGGATAGAATAATTTTTTGGATAGAATAATTTTTTGGATAGAATAATTTTTTGGATAGAATAATTTTTTGGATAGAATAATCTTTTGGATAGAATAATCTTTTGGATAGAATAATTTTTTGGATAGAATAATTTTTTGGATAGAATAATTTTTTGGATAGAATAATTTTTTGGATAGAATAATTTTTTGGATAGAATAATTTTTTGGATAGAATAATTTTTTGGATAGAATAATTTTTTGGATAGAATGATTTTTTGGATAGAATAATTTTTTGGATAGAATAATTTTTTGGATAGAATAATTTTTTGGATAGAATAATTTTTTGGATAGAATAATTTTTTGGATAGAATAATTTTTTGGATAGAATCATTTTTTGGATAGAATCATTTTTTGGATAGAATAATTTTTTGGATAGAATCATTTTTTGGATAGAATCATTTTTTGGATAGAATCATTTTTTGGATAGAATAATTTTTTGGATAGAATAATTTATTGGATAGCATCATTTTTTGGATAGAATCATTTTTTGGATTGAATAATCTTTTGGATAGAATAATCTTTTGGATAGAATAATCTTTTGGATAGAATAATCTTTTGGATAGAATAATCTTTTGGATAGAATAATCTTTTGGATAGAATAATCTTTTGGATAGAATAATTTTTTGGATAGAATAATTTTTTGGATAGAATAATTTTTTGGATAGAATAATCTTTTGGATAGAATAATTTTTTGGATAGAATAATCTTTTGGATAGAATAATCTTTTGGATAGAATAATTTTTTGGATAGAATAATTTTTTGGATAGAATAATTTTTTGGATAGAATAATTTTTTGGATAGAATCATTTTTTGGATAGAATCATTTTTTGGATAGAATCATTTTTTGGATTGAATAATGTTTTGGATAGAATAATCTTTTGGATAGAATAATCTTTTGGATAGAATAATCTTTTGGATAGAATAATCTTTTGGATAGAATAATCTTTTGGATAGAATAATCTTTTGGATAGAATAATCTTTTGGATAGAATAATTTTTTGGATAGAATAATTTTTTGGATAGAATAATTTTTTGGATAGAATAATTTTTTGGATAGAATAATTTTTTGGATAGAATAATTTTTTGGATAGAATAATCTTTTGGATAGAATAATCTTTTGGATAGAATAATTTTTTGGATAGAATAATTTTTTGGATAGAATAATTTTTTGGATAGAATAATTTTTTGGATAGAATAATTTTTTGGATAGAATAATTTTTTGGATAGAATAATTTTTTGGATAGAATAATTTTTTGGATAGAATAATTTTTTGGATAGAATCATTTTTTGGATAGAATCATTTTTTGGATTGAATAATGTTTTGGATAGAATAATCTTTTGGATAGAATAATCTTTTGGATAGAATAATCTTTTGGATAGAATAATCTTTTGGATAGAATAATCTTTTGGATAGAATAATCTTTTGGATAGAATAATCTTTTGGATAGAATAATTTTTTGGATAGAATAATCTTTTGGATAGAATAATCTTTTGGATAGAATAATCTTTTGGATAGAATAATCTTTTGGATAGAATAATCTTTTGGATAGAATAATCTTTTGGATAGAATAATTTTTTGGATAGAATAATTTTTTGGATAGAATAATTTTTTGGATAGAATAATCTTTTGGATAGAATAATTTTTTGGATAGAATAATTTTTTGGATAGAATAATCTTTTGGATCGAATAATCTTTTGGATAGAATAATTTTTTGGATAGAATAATTTTTTGGATAGAATAATTTTTTGGATAGAATAATTTTTTGGATAGAATAATTTTTTGGATAGAATAATTTTTTGGATAGAATAATTTTTTGGATAGAATAATTTTTTGGATAGAATAATTTTTTGGATAGAATAATTTTTTGGATAGAATAATTTTTTGGATAGAATAATTTTTTGGATAGAATCATTTTTTGGATAGAATAATTTTTTGGATAGAATCATTTTTTGGATAGAATAATTTTTTGGATTGAATAATGTTTTGGATAGAATAATCTTTTGGATAGAATAATCTTTTGGATAGAATAATCTTTTGGATAGAATAATCTTTTGGATAGAATAATCTTTTGGATAGAATAATCTTTTGGATAGAATAATTTTTTGGATAGAATAATCTTTTGGATAGAATAATCTTTTGGATAGAATAATTTTTTGGATAGAATAATCTTTTGGATAGAATAATTTTTTGGATAGAATAATTTTTTGGATAGAATAATTTTTTGGATAGAATAATTTTTTGGATAGAATAATTTTTTGGATAGAATAATTTTTTGGATAGAATAATTTTTTGGATAGAATAATTTTTTGGATAGAATAATTTTTTGGATCGAATAATTTTTTGGATAGAATAATTTTTTGGATCGAATAATTTTTTGGATAGAATAATTTTTTGGATAGAATAATTTTTTGGATAGAATAATTTTTTGGATAGAATAATTTTTTGGATAGAATAATTTTTTGGATAGAATAATTTTTTGGATAGAATAATTTTTTGGATAGAATAATTTTTTGGATAGAATAATTTTTTGGATAGAATAATTTTTTGGATTGAATAATCTTTTGGATAGAATAATCTTTTGGATAGAATAATCTTTTCGATAGAATAATCTTTTGGATAGAATAATCTTTTGGATAGAATAATCTTTTGGATAGAATAATCTTTTGGATAGAATAATCTTTTGGATAGAATAATCTTTTGGATAGAATAATTTTTTGGATAGAATAATCTTTTGGATAGAATAATCTTTTTGGATAGAATAATCTTTTGGATAGAATAATTTTTTGGATAGAATAATTTTTTGGATAGAATAATTTTTTGGATAGAATAATCTTTTGGATAGAATAATTTTTTGGATAGAATAATTTTTTGGATAGAATAATTTTTTGGATAGAATAATTTTTTGGATAGAATAATTTTTTGGATAGAATAATTTTTTGGATAGAATAATTTTTTGGATAGAATAATTTTTTGGATAGAATAATTTTTTGGATAGAATAATTTTTTGGATAGAATAATTTTTTGGATAGAATAATTTTTTGGATAGAATAATTTTTTGGATAGAATAATTTTTTGGATAGAATAATTTTTTGGATAGAATAATTTTTTGGATAGAATAATTTTTTGGATAGAATAATTTTTTGGATAGAATAATTTTTTGGATAGAATAATTTTTTGGATAGAATAATTTTTTGGATAGAATAATTTTTTGGATAGAATAATTTTTTGGATAGAATAATTTTTTGGATAGAATAATTTTTTGGATAGAATAATTTTTTGGATAGAATAATTTTTTGGATAGAATAATTTTTTGGATAGAATAATTTTTTGGATAGAATAATTTTTTGGATAGAATAATTTTTTGGATAGAATAATTTTTTGGATAGAATAATTATTTGGATAGAATAATTTTTTGGATAGAATCATTTTTTGGATAGAATAATTTTTTGGATAGAATCATTTTTTGGATAGAATCATTTTTTGGATAGAATAATTTTTTGGATAGAATAATTTTTTGGATAGAATCATTTTTTGGATAGAATCATTTTTTGGATAGAATAATTTTTTGGATAGAATAATTTTTTGGATAGAATAATTTTTTGGATAGAATAATTTTTTGGATAGAATAATTTTTTGGATAGAATAATTTTTTGGATAGAATCATTTTTTGGATAGAATCATTTTTTGGATAGAATAATTTTTTGGATAGAATAATTTTTTGGATAGAATAATTTTTTGGATAGAATCATTTTTTGGATAGAATCATTTTTTGGATAGAATCATTTTTTGGATAGAATAATTTTTTGGATAGAATAATTTTTTGGATAGAATAATTTTTTGGATAGAATAATTTTTTGGATAGAATAATTTTTTGGATAGAATAATTTTTTGGATAGAATAATTTTTTGGATAGAATAATTTTTAGGATAGAATAATTTTTTGGATAGAATAATTTTTTGGATAGAATAATTTTTTGGATAGAATAATTTTTTGGATAGAATAATTTTTTGGATAGAATAATTTTTTGGATAGAATAATTTTTTGGATAGAATAATTTTTTGGATAGAATAATTTTTTGGATAGAATAATTTTTTGGATAGAATCATTTTTTGGATAGAATCATTTTTTGGATAGAATAATTTTTTGGATAGAATCATTTTTTGGATAGAATAATTTTTTGGATAGAATCATTTTTTGGATAGAATCATTTTTTGGATAGAATAATTTTTTGGATAGAATAATTTTTTGGATAGAATAATTTTTTGGATAGAATAATTTTTTGGATAGAATAATTTTTTGGATAGAATAATTTTTTGGATAGAATAATTTTTTGGATAGAATAATTTTTAGGATAGAATAATTTTTTGGATAGAATAATTTTTTGGATAGAATAATTTTTTGGATAGAATAATTTTTTGGATAGAATAATTTTTTGGATAGAATAATTTTTTGGATAGAATCATTTTTTGGATAGAATAATTTTTTGGATAGAATAATTTTTTGGATAGAATAATTTTTTGGATAGAATAATTTTTTGGATATAATCATTTTTTGGATAGAATCATTTTTTGGATAGAATCATTTTTTGGATAGAATCATTTTTTGGATAGAATCATTTTTTGGATAGAATCATTTTTTGGATAGAATCATTTTTTGGATAGAATCATTTTTTGGATAGAATCATTTTTTGGATAGAATAATTTTTTGGATAGAATAATCTTTTGGATAGAATAATCTTTTGGATAGAATAATCTTTTGGATAGAATAATCTTTTGGATAGAATAATCTTTTCGATAGAATAATCTTTTCGATAGAATAATCTTTTCGATAGAATAATCTTTTGGATAGAATAATCTTTTGGATATAATAATTTTTTGGATAGAATAATCTTTTGGATAGAATAATCTTTTTGGATAGAATAATCTTTTGGATAGAATAATTTTTTGGATAGAATAATTTTTTGGATAGAATAATTTTTTGGATAGAATAATCTTTTGGATAGAATAATCTTTTGGATAGAATAATTTTTTGGATAGAATAATTTTTTGGATAGAATAATTTTTTGGATAGAATAATTTTTTGGATAGAATAATTTTTTGGATAGAATAATTTTTTGGATAGAATAATTTTTTGGATAGAATAATTTTTTGGATAGAATAATTTTTTGGATAGAATAATTTTTTGGATAGAACAATTTTTTGGATAGAATAATTTTTTGAATATAATAATTTTTTGGATAGAATAATTTTTTGGATAGAATAATTTTTTGGATAGAATAATTTTTTGGATAGAATAATTTTTTGGATAGAATAATTTTTTGGATAGAATAATTTTTTGGATAGAATAATTTTTTGGATAGAATAATTTTTTGGATAGAATAATTTTTTGGATAGAATAATTTTTTGGATAGAATAATTTTTTGGATAGAATAATTTTTTGGATAGAATAATTTTTTGGATAGAATAATTTTTTGGATAGAATAATTTTTTGGATAGAATAATTTTTTGGATAGAATAATTTTTTGGATAGAATAATTTTTTGGATAGAATAATTTTTTGGATAGAATAATTTTTTGGATAGAATAATTTTTTGGATAGAATAATTTTTTGGATAGAATAATTTGGTGGATAGAATAATTTTTTGGATAGAATAATTTTTTGGATAGAATAATTTTTTGGATAGAATAATTTTTTGGATAGAATAATTTTTTGGATAGAATAATTTTTTGGATAGAATAATTTTTTGGATAGAATAATTTTTTGGATAGAATAATTTTTTGGATAGAATAATTTTTTGGATAGAATAATTTTTTGGATAGAATAATTTTTTGGATAGAATAATTTTTTGGATAGAATAATTTTTTGGATAGAATAATTTTTTGGATAGAATAATTTTTTGGATAGAATAATTTTTTGGATAGAATAATTTTTTGGATAGAATAATTTTTTGGATAGAATAATTTTTTGGATAGAATAATTTTTTGGATAGAATAATTTTTTGGATAGAATAATTTTTTGGATAGAATAATTTTTTGGATAGAATAATTTTTTGGATAGAATAATTTTTTGGATAGAATAATTTTTTGGATAGAATAATTTTTTGGATAGAATAATTTTTTGGATAGAATAATTTTTTGGATAGAATAATTTTTTGGATAGAATAATTTTTTGGATAGAATAATTTTTTGGATAGAATAATTTTTTGGATAGAATAATTTTTTGGATAGAATAATTTTTTGGATAGAATAATTTTTTGGATAGAATAATTTTTTGGATAGAATCATTTTTTGGATAGAATCATTTTTTGGATAGAATAATTTTTTGGATAGAATCATTTTTTGGATAGAATCATTTTTTGGATAGAATCATTTTTTGGATAGAATCATTTTTTGGATAGAATAATTTTTTGGATAGAATAATTTTTTGGATAGAATAATTTTTTGGATAGAATCATTTTTTGGATAGAATCATTTTTTGGATTGAATAATCTTTTGGATTGAATAATCTTTTGGATAGAATAATCTTTTGGATAGAATAATCTTTTGGATAGAATAATCTTTTGGATAGAATAATCTTTTGGATAGAATAATCTTTGGATAGAATAATCTTTTGGATAGAATAATTTTTTGGATAGAATAATTTTTTGGATAGAATAATCTTTTGGATAGAATAATTTTTTGGATAGAATAATTTTTTGGATAGAATAATTTTTTGGATAGAATAATTTTTTGGATAGAATAATTTTTTGGATAGAATAATTTTTTGGATAGAATAATTTTTTGGATAGAATCATTTTTTGGATAGAATCATTTTTTGGATAGAATCATTTTTTGGATTGAATAATGTTTTGGATAGAATAATCTTTTGGATAGAATAATCTTTTGGATAGAATAATCTTTTGGATAGAATAATCTTTTGGATAGAATAATCTTTTGGATAGAATAATTTTTTGGATAGAATAATTTTTTGGATAGAATAATTTTTTGGATAGAATAATATTTTGGATAGAATAATTTTTTGGATAGAATAATCTTTTGGATAGAATAATTTTTTGGATAGAATAATCTTTTGGATAGAATAATTTTTTGGATAGAATAATTTTTTGGATAGAATAATTTTTTGGATAGAATAATTTTTTGGATAGAATAATTTTTTGGATAGAATAATTTTTTGGATAGAATAATTTTTTGGATAGAATAATTTTTTGGATAGAATAATTTTTTGGATAGAATAATTTTTTGGATAGAATAATTTTTTGGATAGAATAATTTTTTGGATAGAATAATTTTTTGGATAGAATAATTTTTTGGATAGAATAATTTTTTGGATAGAATAATTTTTTGGATAGAATAATTTTTTGGATAGAATAATTTTTTGGATAGAATAATTTTTTGGATAGAATAATTTTTTGGATAGAATAATTTTTTGGATAGAATAATTTTTTGGATAGAATAATTTTTTGGATAGAATCATTTTTTGGATAGAATCATTTTTTGGATAGAATCATTTTTTGGATAGAATAATCTTTTGGATAGAATAATCTTTTGGATAGAATAATCTTTTGGATAGAATAATCTTTTGGATAGAATAATCTTTTGGATAGAATAATTTTTTGGATAGAATAATCTTTTGGATAGAATAATTTTTTGGATAGAATAATTTTTTGGATAGAATAATTTTTTGGATAGAATAATCTTTTGGATAGAATAATTTTTTGGATAGAATAATTTTTTGGATAGAATAATCTTTTGGATAGAATAATCTTTTGGATAGAATAATTTTTTGGATAGAATAATTTTTTGGATAGAATAATTTTTTGGATAGAATAATTTTTTGGATAGAATAATTTTTTGGATAGAATAATTTTTTGGATAGAATAATCTTTTGGATAGAATAATCTTTTGGATAGAATAATTTTTTGGATAGAATAATTTTTTGGATAGAATAATTTTTTGGATAGAATAATTTTTTGGATAGAATAATTTTTTGGATAGAATAATTTTTTGGATAGAATAATTTTTTGGATAGAATAATTTTTTGGATAGAATGATTTTTTGGATAGAATAATTTTTTGGATAGAATAATTTTTTGGATAGAATAATTTTTTGGATAGAATAATTTTTTGGATAGAATAATTTTTTGGATAGAATAATTTTTTGGATAGAATAATTTTTTGGATAGAATCATTTTTTGGATAGAATCATTTTTTGGATAGAATAATTTTTTGGATAGAATAATTTTTTGGATAGAATCATTTTTTGGATAGAATAATTTTTTGGATAGAATAATTTATTGGATAGCATCATTTTTTGGATAGAATCATTTTTTGGATTGAATAATCTTTTGGATAGAATAATCTTTTGGATAGAATAATCTTTTGGATAGAATAATCTTTTGGATAGAATAATCTTTTGGATAGAATAATCTTTTGGATAGAATAATCTTTTGGATAGAATAATCTTTTGGATAGAATAATTTTTTGGATAGAATAATTTTTTGGATAGAATAATCTTTTGGATAGAATAATCTTTTGGATAGAATAATTTTTTGGATAGAATAATCTTTTGGATAGAATAATCTTTTGGATAGAATAATTTTTTGGATAGAATAATTTTTTGGATAGAATAATTTTTTGGATAGAATCATTTTTTGGATAGAATCATTTTTTGGATAGAATCATTTTTTGGATTGAATAATGTTTTGGATAGAATAATCTTTTGGATAGAATAATCTTTTGGATAGAATAATCTTTTGGATAGAATAATCTTTTGGATAGAATAATCTTTTGGATAGAATAATCTTTTGGATAGAATAATCTTTTGGATAGAATAATTTTTTGGATAGAATAATTTTTTGGATAGAATAATTTTTTGGATAGAATAATCTTTTGGATAGAATAATTTTTTGGATAGAATAATTTTTTGGATAGAATAATCTTTTGGATAGAATAATCTTTTGGATAGAATAATTTTTTGGATAGAATAATTTTTTGGATAGAATAATTTTTTGGATAGAATAATTTTTTGGATAGAATAATTTTTTGGATAGAATAATTTTTTGGATAGAATAATTTTTTGGATAGAATAATTTTTTGGATAGAATAATTTTTTGGATAGAATAATTTTTTGGATAGAATAATTTTTTGGATAGAATAATTTTTTGGATAGAATAATTTTTTGGATAGAATAATTTTTTGGATAGAATAATTTTTTGGATAGAATCATTTTTTGGATAGAATAATCTTTTGGATAGAATAATCTTTTGGATAGAATAATCTTTTGGATAGAATAATCTTTTGGATAGAATAATCTTTTGGATAGAATAATTTTTTGGATAGAATAATCTTTTGGATAGAATAATTTTTTGGATAGAATAATCTTTTGGATAGAATAATCTTTTGGATAGAATAATCTTTTGGATAGAATAATCTTTTGGATAGAATAATCTTTTGGATAGAATAATCTTTTGGATAGAATAATTTTTTGGATAGAATAATTTTTTGGATAGAATAATTTTTTGGATAGAATAATCTTTTGGATAGAATAATTTTTTGGATAGAATAATTTTTTGGATAGAATAATCTTTTGGATAGAATAATCTTTTGGATAGAATAATTTTTTGGATAGAATAATTTTTTGGATAGAATAATTTTTTGGATAGAATAATTTTTTGGATAGAATAATTTTTTGGATAGAATAATTTTTTGGATAGAATAATTTTTTGGATAGAATAATTTTTTGGATAGAATAATTTTTTGGATAGAATCATTTTTTGGATTGAATAATCTTTTGGATAGAATAATCTTTTGGATAGAATAATCTTTTGGATAGAATAATCTTTTGGATAGAATAATCTTTTGGATAGAATAATCTTTTGGATAGAATAATCTTTTGGATAGAATAATCTTTTGGATAGAATAATCTTTTGGATAGAATAATCTTTTGGATAGAATAATCTTTTGGATAGAATAATCTTTTGGATAGAATAATCTTTTGGATAGAATAATCTTTTGGATAGAATAATTTTTTGGATAGAATAATTTTTTGGATAGAATAATTTTTTGGATAGAATAATTTTTTGGATAGAATAATTTTTTGGATAGAATAATTTTTTGGATCTAATAATTTTTTGGATAGAATAATTTTTTGGATAGAATAATTTTTTGGATAGAATAATTTTTTGGATAGAATAATTTTTTGGATAGAATAATTTTTTGGATAGAATAATTTTTTGGATAGAATAATTTTTTGGATAGAATAATTTTTTGGATAGAATAATTTTTTGGATAGAATAATTTTTTGGATAGAATAATTTTTTGGATAGAATAATTTTTTGGATAGAATAATTTTTTGGATAGAATAATTTTTTGGATAGAATAATATTTTGGATTGAATAATCTTTTGGATAGAATAATCTTTTGGATAGAATAATCTTTTCGATAGAATAATCTTTTGGATAGAATAATCTTTTGGATAGAATAATCTTTTGGATAGAATAATCTTTTGGATAGAATAATCTTTTGGATAGAATAATCTTTTGGATAGAATAATCTTTTGGATAGAATAATCTTTTTGGATAGAATAATCTTTTGGATAGAATAATTTTTTGGATAGAATAATTTTTTGGATAGAATAATTTTTTGGATAGAATAATCTTTTGGATAGAATAATTTTTTGGATAGAATAATTTTTTGGATAGAATAATTTTTTGGATAGAATAATTTTTTGGATAGAATAATTTTTTGGATAGAATAATTTTTTGGATAGAATAATTTTTTGGATAGAATAATTTTTTGGATAGAATAATTTTTTGGATAGAATAATTTTTTGGATAGAATAATTTTTTGGATAGAATAATTTTTTGGATACAATAATTTTTTGGATAGAATAATTTTTTGGATAGAATAATTTTTTGGATAGAATAATTTTTTGGATAGAATAATTTTTTGGATAGAATAATTTTTTGGATAGAATAATTTTTTGGATAGAATAATTTTTTGGATAGAATAATTTTTTGGATAGAATAATTTTTTGGATAGAATAATTTTTTGGATAGAATAATTTTTTGGATAGAATAATTTTTTGGATAGAATAATTTTTTGGATAGAATAATTTTTTGGATAGAATAATTTTTTGGATAGAATAATTTTTTGGATAGAATAATTTTTTGGATAGAATAATTTTTTGGATAGAATAATTTTTTGGATAGAATAATTTTTTGGATAGAATAATTTTTTGGATAGAATAATTTTTTGGATAGAATAATTTTTTGGATAGAATAATTTTTTGGATAGAATCATTTTTTGGATAGAATAATTTTTTGGATAGAATAATTTTTTGGATAGAATCATTTTTTGGATAGAATCATTTTTTGGATAGAATAATTTTTTGGATAGAATAATTTTTTGGATAGAATCATTTTTTGGATAGAATCATTTTTTGGATAGAATCATTTTTTGGATAGAATCATTTTTTGGATAGAATCATTTTTTGGATAGAATCATTTTTTGGATAGAATCATTTTTTGGATAGAATAATTTTTTGGATAGAATAATTTTTTGGATAGAATAATTTTTTGGATAGAATAATTTTTTGGATAGAATAATTTTTTGGATAGAATAATTTTTTGGATAGAATAATTTTTTGGATAGAATAATTTTTTGGATAGAATAATTTTTTGGATAGAATAATTTTTTGGATAGAATAATTTTTTGGATAGAATAATTTTTAGGATAGAATAATTTTTTGGATAGAATAATTTTTTGGATAGAATAATTTTTTGGATAGAATAATCTTTTGGATAGAATAATCTTTTGGATAGAATCATTTTTTGGATAGAATCATTTTTTGGATAGAATCATTTTTTGGATAGAATAATTTTTTGGATAGAATAATTTTTTGGATAGAATAATTTTTTGGATAGAATAATTTTTTGGATTGAATAATCTTTTGGATAGAATAATCTTTTGGATAGAATAATTTTTTGGATAGAATAATTTTTTGGATAGAATAATTTTTTGGATAGAATAATTTTTTGGATAGAATAATTTTTTGGATAGAATAATTTTTTGGATAGAATAATTTTTTGGATAGAATAATTTTTTGGATAGAATAATTTTTTGGATAGAATAATTTTTTGGATAGAATAATTTTTTGGATAGAATAATTTTTTGGATAGAATAATTTTTTGGATAGAATAATTTTTTGGATAGAATAATTTTTTGGATAGAATAATTTTTTGGATAGAATAATTTTTTGGATAGAATAATTTTTTGGATAGAATAATTTTTTGGATAGAATAATTTTTTGGATAGAATAATTTTTTGGATAGAATAATTTTTTGGATAGAATAATTTTTTGGATAGAATAATTTTTTGGATAGAATAATTTTTTGGATAGAATAATTTTTTGGATAGAATAATTTTTTGGATAGAATCATTTTTTGGATAGAATCATTTTTTGGATAGAATAATTTTTTGGATAGAATCATTTTTTGGATAGAATCATTTTTTGGATAGAATAATTTTTTGGATAGAATCATTTTTTGGATAGAATCATTTTTTGGATAGAATCATTTTTTGGATAGAATAATTTATTGGATAGCATCATTTTTTGGATAGAATCATTTTTTGGATAGAATAATCTTTTGGATAGAATAATCTTTTGGATAGAATAATCTTTTGGATAGAATAATCTTTTGGATAGAATAATCTTTTGGATAGAATAATCTTTTGGATAGAATAATCTTTTGGATAGAATAATTTTTTGGATAGAATAATTTTTTGGATAGAATAATTTTTTGGATAGAATAATCTTTTGGATAGAATAATTTTTTGGATAGAATAATCTTTTGGATAGAATAATCTTTTGGATAGAATAATTTTTTGGATAGAATAATTTTTTGGATAGAATAATTTTTTGGATAGAATCATTTTTTGGATAGAATAATTTTTTGGATAGAATCATTTTTTGGATAGAATCATTTTTTGGATTGAATAATGTTTTGGATAGAATAATCTTTTGGATAGAATAATCTTTTGGATAGAATAATCTTTTGGATAGAATAATCTTTTGGATAGAATAATCTTTTGGATAGAATAATTTTTTGGATAGAATAATTTTTTGGATAGAATAATTTTTTGGATAGAATAATCTTTTGGATAGAATAATTTTTTGGATAGAATAATTTTTTGGATAGAATAATCTTTTGGATAGAATAATCTTTTGGATAGAATAATTTTTTGGATAGAATAATTTTTTGTATAGAATAATTTTTTGGATAGAATAATTTTTTGGATAGAATAATTTTTTGGATAGAATAATTTTTTGGATAGAATAATTTTTTGGATAGAATAATTTTTTGGATAGAATAATTTTTTGGATAGAATAATTTTTTGGATAGAATAATTTTTTGGATAGAATCATTTTTTGGATTGAATAATGTTTTGGATAGAATAATCTTTTGGATAGAATAATCTTTTGGATAGAATAATCTTTTGGATAGAATAATCTTTTGGATAGAATAATCTTTTGGATAGAATAATCTTTTGGATAGAATAATTTTTTGGATAGAATAATTTTTTGGATAGAATAATTTTTTGGATAGAATAATTTTTTGGATAGAATAATTTTTTGGATAGAATAATCTTTTGGATAGAATAATTTTTTGGATAGAATAATTTTTTGGATAGAATAATCTTTTGGATAGAATAATCTTTTGGATAGAATAATTTTTTGGATAGAATAATTTTTTGGATAGAATAATTTTTTGGATAGAATAATTTTTTGGATAGAATAATTTTTTGGATAGAATAATTTTTTGGATAGAATAATTTTTTGGATAGAATAATTTTTTGGATAGAATAATTTTTTGGATAGAATAATTTTTTGGATAGAATAATTTTTTGGATAGAATAATTTTTTGGATAGAATAATTTTTTGGATAGAATAATTTTTTGGATAGAATAATTTTTTGGATAGAATAATTTTTTGGATAGAATAATTTTTTGGATAGAATAATTTTTTGGATAGAATAATTTTTTGGATAGAATAATTTTTTGGATAGAATAATTTTTTGGATAGAATAATTTTTTGGATAGAATAATTTTTTGGATAGAATAATTTTTTGGATAGAATAATTTTTTGGATAGAATAATTTTTTGGATAGAATAATTTTTTGGATAGAATAATTTTTTGGATAGAATAATTTTTTGGATAGAATCATTTTTTGGATAGAATCATTTTTTGGATAGAATCATTTTTTGGATAGAATCATTTTTTGGATAGAATCATTTTTTGGATAGAATCATTTTTTGGATAGAATCATTTTTTGGATAGAATCATTTTTTGGATAGAATCATTTTTTGGATAGAATCATTTTTTGGATAGAATAATTTTTTGGATAGAATCATTTTTTGGATAGAATCATTTTTTGGATAGAATAATTTTTTGGATAGAATCATTTTTTGGATAGAATCATTTTTTGGATAGAATCATTTTTTGGATAGAATAATTTTTTGGATAGAATCATTTTTTGGATAGAATCATTTTTTGGATAGAATCATTTTTTGGATTGAATAATCTTTTGGATAGAATAATCTTTTGGATAGAATAATCTTTTGGATAGAATAATCTTTTGGATAGAATAATCTTTTGGATAGAATAATCTTTTGGATAGAATAATTTTTTGGATAGAATAATTTTTTGGATAGAATAATTTTTTGGATAGAATAATTTTTTGGATAGAATAATTTTTTGGATAGAATAATTTTTTGGATAGAATAATTTTTTGGATAGAATAATTTTTTGGATAGAATAATTTTTTGGATAGAATAATTTTTTGGATAGAATAATTTTTTGGATAGAATAATTTTTTGGATAGAATAATTTTTTGGATAGAATAATTTTTTGGATAGAATAATTTTTTGGATAGAATAATTTTTTGGATAGAATAATTTTTTGGATAGAATAATTTTTTGGATAGAATAATTTTTTGGATAGAATAATTTTTTGGATAGAATAATTTTTTGGATAGAATAATTTTTTGGATAGAATAATTTTTTGGATAGAATAATTTTTTGGATAGAATAATTTTTTGGATAGAATCATTTTTTGGATAGAATCATTTTTTGGATAGAATCATTTTTTGGATAGAATCATTTTTTGGATAGAATCATTTTTTGGATAGAATCATTTTTTGGATAGAATCATTTTTTGGATAGAATCATTTTTTGGATAGAATCATTTTTTGGATAGAATAATTTTTTGGATAGAATCATTTTTTGGATAGAATCATTTTTTGGATAGAATAATTTTTTGGATAGAATCATTTTTTGGATAGAATCATTTTTTGGATAGAATCATTTTTTGGATTGAATAATCTTTTGGATAGAATAATCTTTTGGATAGAATAATCTTTTGGATAGAATAATCTTTTGGATAGAATAATCTTTTGGATAGAATAATCTTTTGGATAGAATAATCTTTTGGATAGAATAATTTTTTGGATAGAATAATTTTTTGGATAGAATAATTTTTTGGATAGAATAATCTTTTGGATAGAATAATTTTTTGGATAGAATAATCTTTTGGATAGAATAATTTTTTGGATAGAATAATTTTTTGGATAGAATAATTTTTTGGATAGAATAATTTTTTGGATAGAATCATTTTTTGGATAGAATAATTTTTTGGATAGAATCATTTTTTGGATAGAATCATTTTTTGGATTGAATAATGTTTTGGATAGAATAATCTTTTGGATAGAATAATTTTTTGGATAGAATAATCTTTTGGATAGAATAATCTTTTGGATAGAATAATCTTTTGGATAGAATAATCTTTTGGATAGAATAATTTTTTGGATAGAATAATTTTTTGGATAGAATAATTTTTTGGATAGAATAATTTTTTGGATAGAATAATTTTTTGGATAGAATAATTTTTTGGATAGAATAATTTTTTGGATAGAATAATTTTTTGGATAGAATAATTTTTTGGATAGAATAATTTTTTGGATAGAATAATTTTTTGGATAGAATAATTTTTTGGATGGAATAATTTTTTGGATGGAATAATTTTTTGGATGGAATAATTTTTTGGATGGAATAATTTTTTGGATGGAATAATTTTTTGGATGGAATAATTTTTTGGATGGAATAATTTTTTGGATGGAATAATTTTTTGGATGGAATAATTTTTTGGATGGAATAATTTTTTGGATGGAATAATTTTTTGGATGGAATAATTTTTTGGATGGAATAATTTTTTGGATGGAATAATTTTTTGGATGGAATAATTTTTTGGATGGAATAATTTTTTGGATGGAATAATTTTTTGGATGGAATAATTTTTTGGATGGAATAATTTTTTGGATGGAATAATTTTTTGGATGGAATAATTTTTTGGATGGAATAATTTTTTGGATGGAATAATTTTTTGGATGGAATAATTTTTTGGATGGAATAATTTTTTGGATGGAATAATTTTTTGGATGGAATAATTTTTTGGATGGAATAATTTTTTGGATGGAATAATTTTTTGGATGGAATAATTTTTTGGATGGAATAATTTTTTGGATGGAATAATTTTTTGGATGGAATAATTTTTTGGATGGAATAATTTTTTGGATGGAATAATTTTTTGGATGGAATAATTTTTTGGATGGAATAATTTTTTGGATGGAATAATTTTTTGGATGGAATAATTTTTTGGATAGAATAATTTTTTGGATAGAATAATTTTTTGGATAGAATAATTTTTTGGATAGAATAATTTTTTGGATGGAATAATTTTTTGGATAGAATAATTTTTTGGATAGAATAATTTTTTGGATAGAATAATTTTTTGAATAGAATAATTTTTTGGATAGAATAATTTTTTGGATAGAATAATTTTTTGGATAGAATAATTTTTTGGATAGAATAATTTTTTGGATAGTGTAACGGCCCTGCATTGCATATAAGAGGACGATTCGAATGAGAGAAGCATATAGGTGACATTAGCGCAGTGGTTAGCGCTCTTACTCAGTAACCGATTAATCCGGGTTCGAATCCCGGTGATCACCATATGTTTTCTCTCTTCGATACTTCGCCCGTCCATCTGCAATACTAATATCTACAAGTCCCCAAACTCTCCGCTCGATCATTACATGGTGTCAGAAGTTATCGAACCAAAAACAACACGTCCACACAACGCATCTGAAGCAACCACGGTACGACTCTTAGGTAAGGCGGCATGAGACACAGTCCTAGAAGACCGCATATACAGGACGGCACGCAAAGCGATAAGACCGACGACGAGAGCAAGGGCCTGGCACTGAAGAGCTGCGACGAGGGATTCAACGGGCGAGGGAAGAGCTCCGACGAGGGACATAGGCACCGGTACCATGGCTGTATTAGTTATCACGTAATGTGCGATCCGCAACTCTACACAGTCGACGAGGACGTCGATTTCAGTAAGAGGGGGTGTGTAACGGCCCTGCATTGCATATAAGAGGACGATTCGAATGAGAGAAGCATATAGGTGACATTAGCGCAGTGGTTAGCGCTCTTACTCAGTAACCGATTAATCCGGGTTCGAATCCCGGTGATCACCATATGTTTTCTCTCTTCGATACTTCGCCCGTCCATCTGCAATACTAATATCTACAAGTCCCCAAACTCTCCGCTCGATCATTACAATAGAATAATTTTTTGGATAGAATAATTTTTTGGATAGAATAATTTTTTGGATAGAATAATTTTTTGGATAGAATAATTTTTTGGATAGAATAATTTTTTGGATAGAATAATTTTTTGGATAGAATAATTTTTTGGATAGAATAATTTTTTGGATAGAATAATTTTTTGGATAGAATAATTTTTTGGATAGAATAATTTTTTGGATAGAATAATTTTTTGGATAGAATAATTTTTTGGATAGAATAATTTTTTGGATAGAATAATTTTTTGGATAGAATAATTTTTTGGATAGAATAATTTTTTGGATAGAATAATTTTTTGGATAGAATAATTTTTTGGATAGAATAATTTTTTGGATAGAATAATTTTTTGGATAGAATAATTTTTTGGATAGAATAATTTTTTGGATAGAATAATTTTTTGGATAGAATAATTTTTTGGATAGAATAATTTTTTGGATAGAATAATTTTTTGGATAGAATAATTTTTTGGATAGAATAATTTTTTGGATAGAATAATTTTTTGGATAGAATAATTTTTTGGATAGAATAATTTTTTGGATAGAATAATTTTTTGGATAGAATAATTTTTTGGATAGAATAATTTTTTGGATAGAATAATTTTTTGGATAGAATAATTTTTTGGATAGAATAATTTTTTGGATAGAATAATTTTTTGGATAGAATAATTTTTTGGATAGAATAATTTTTTGGATAGAATAATTTTTTGGATAGAATAATTTTTTGGATAGAATAATTTTTTGGATAGAATAATTTTTTGGATAGAATAATTTTTTGGATAGAATAATTTTTTGGATAGAATAATTTTTTGGATAGAATAATTTTTTGGATAGAATAATTTTTTGGATAGAATAATTTTTTGGATAGAATAATTTTTTGGATAGAATAATTTTTTGGATAGAATAATTTTTTGGATAGAATAATTTTTTGGATAGAATAATTTTTTGGATAGAATAATTTTTTGGATAGAATAATTTTTTGGATAGAATAATTTTTTGGATAGAATAATTTTTTGGATAGAATAATTTTTTGGATAGAATAATTTTTTGGATAGAATAATTTTTTGGATAGAATAATTTTTTGGATAGAATAATTTTTTGGACAGAATAATTTTTTGGACAGAATAATTTTTTGGACAGAATAATTTTTTGGATAGAATAATTTTTTGGATAGAATAATTTTTTGGATAGAATAATTTTTTGGATAGAATAATTTTTTGGATAGAATAATTTTTTGGATAGAATAATTTTTTGGATAGAATAATTTTTTGGATAGAATAATTTTTTGGATAGAATAATTTTTTGGATAGAATAATTTTTTGGATAGAATAATTTTTTGGATAGAATAATTTTTTGGATAGAATAATTTTTTGGATAGAATAATTTTTTGGATAGAATAATTTTTTGGATAGAATAATTTTTTGGATAGAATAATTTTTTGGATAGAATAATTTTTTGGATAGAATAATTTTTTGGATAGAATAATTTTTTGGATAGAATAATTTTTTGGATAGAATAATTTTTTGGATAGAATAATTTTTTGGATAGAATAATTTTTTGGATAGAATAATTTTTTGGATAGAATAATTTTTTGGATAGAATAATTTTTTGGATAGAATAATTTTTTGGATAGAATAATTTTTTGGATAGAATAATTTTTTGGATAGAATAATTTTTTGGATAGAATAATTTCTTGGATAGAATAATTTTTTGGATAGAATAATTTTTTGGATAGAATAATTTTTTGGATAGAATAATTTTTTGGATAGAATAATTTTTTGGATAGAATAATTTTTTGGATAGAATAATTTTTTGGATAGAATAATTTTTTGGATAGAATAATTTTTTGGATAGAATAATTTTTTGGATAGAATAATTTTTTGGATAGAATAATTTTTTGGATAGAATAATTTTTTGGATAGAATAATTTTTTGGATAGAATAATTTTTTGGATAGAATAATTTTTTGGATAGAATAATTTTTTGGATAGAATAATTTTTTGGATAGAATAATTTTTTGGGTAGAATAATTTTTTGGATAGAATGATTTTTTGGATAGAATCATTTTTTGGATAGAATGATTTTTTGGATAGAATGATTTTTTGGATAGAATCATTTTTTGGATAGAATCATTTTTTGGATAGAATCATTTTTTGGATAGAATCATTTTTTGGATAGAATCATTTTTTGGATAGAATCATTTTTTGGATAGAATCATTTTTTGGATAGAATCATTTTTTGGATAGAATCATTTTTTGGATAGAATCATTTTTTGGATAGAATCATTTTTTGGATAGAATCATTTTTTGGATAGAATCATTTTTTGGATAGAATCATTTTTTGGATAGAATCATTTTTTGGATAGAATCATTTTTTGGATAGAATCATTTTTTGGATAGAATCATTTTTTGGATAGAATCATTTTTTGGATAGAATCATTTTTTGGATAGAATCATTTTTTGGATTGAATAATCTTTTGGATAGAATAATCTTTTGGATAGAATAATCTTTTGGATAGAATAATCTTTTGGATAGAATCATCTTTTGGATAGAATAATCTTTTGGATAGAATAATCTTTTGGATAGAATAATTTTTTGGATAGAATAATTTTTTGGATAGAATGATTTTTTGGATAGAATAATTTTTTGGATAGAATAATTTTTTGGATAGAATAATTTTTTGGATAGAATAATTTTTTGGATAGAATAATTTTTTGGATAGAATAATTTTTTGGATAGAATAATTTTTTGGATAGAATAATTTTTTGGATAGAATAATTTTTTGGATAGAATAATTTTTTGGATAGAATAATTTTTTGGATAGAATAATTTTTTGGATAGAATAATTTTTTGGATAGAATAATTTTTTGGATAGAATAATTTTTTGGATAGAATAATTTTTTGGATAGAATAATTTTTTGGATAGAATAATTTTTTGGATAGAATAATTTTTTGGATAGAATAATTTTTTGGATAGAATAATTTTTTGGATAGAATAATTTTTTGGATAGAATAATTTTTTGGATAGAATAATTTTTTGGATAGAATAATTTTTTGGATAGAATAATTTTTTGGATAGAATAATTTTTTGGATAGAATAATTTTTTGAATAGAATAATTTTTTGGATAGAATAATTTTTTGGATAGAATAATTTTTTGGATAGAATAATTTTTTGGATAGAATAATTTTTTGGATAGAATAATTTTTTGGATAGAATAATTTTTTGGATAGAATAATTTTTTGGATAGAATAATTTTTTGGATAGAATAATTTTTTGGATAGAATAATTTTTTGGATAGAATAATTTTTTGGATAGAATAATTTTTTGGATAGAATAATTTTTTGGATAGAATAATTTTTTGGATAGAATAATTTTTGGATAGAATAATTTTTTGGATAGAATAATTTTTTGGATAGAATAATTTTTTGGATAGAATAATTTTTTGGATAGAATAATTTTTTCGATAGAATAATTTTTTGGATAGAATAATTTTTTGCATAGAATAATTTTTTGGATAGAATAATTTTTTGGATAGAATAATTTTTTGGATAGAATAATTTTTTGGATAGAATAATTTTTTGGATAGAATAATTTTTTGGATAGAATAATTTTTTGGATAGAATAATTTTTTGGATAGAATAATTTTTTGGATAGAATAATTTTTTGGATAGAATAATTTTTTGGATAGAATAATTTTTTGGATAGAATAATTTTTTGGATAGAATAATTTTTTGGATAGAATAATTTTTTGGATAGAATAATTTTTTGGATAGAATAATTTTTTGGATAGAATAATTTTTTGGATAGAATAATTTTTTGGATAGAATAATTTTTTGGATAGAATAATTTTTTGGATAGAATAATTTTTTGGATAGAATAATTTTTTGGATAGAATAATTTTATGTATAGAATAATTTTTTGGATAGAATAATTTTTTGGATAGAATAATTTTTTGGATAGAATAATTTTTTGGATAGAATAATTTTTTGGATAGAATAATTTTTTGGATAGAATAATTTTTTGGATAGAATAATTTTTTGGATAGAATAATTTTTTGGATAGAATAATTTTTTGGATAGAATAATTTTTTGGATAGAATAATTTTTTGGATAGAATAATTTTTTGGATAGAATAATTTTTTGGATAGAATAATTTTTTGGATAGAATAATTTTTTGGATACAATAATTTTTTGGATAGAATAATTTTTTGGATAGAATAATTTTTTGGATAGAATAATTTTTTGGATAGAATAATTTTTTGGATAGAATAATTTTTTGGATAGAATAATTTTTTGGATAGAATAATTTTTTGGATAGAATAATTTTTTGGATAGAATAATTTTTTGGATAGAATAATTTTTTGGATAGAATAATTTTTTGGATAGAATAATTTTTTGGATAGAATAATCTTTTGGATAGAATAATCTTTTGGATAGAATAATCTTTTGGATAGAATAATTTTTTGGATAGAATAATTTTTTGGATAGAATAATTTTTTGGATAGAATAATCTTTTGGATAGAATAATTTTTTGGATAGAATAATCTTTTGGATAGAATAATTTTTTGGATAGAATAATTTTTTGGATAGAATCATTTTTTGGATAGAATAATTTTTTGGATAGAATAATTTTTTGGATAGAATAATTTTTTGGATAGAATCATTTTTTGGATAGAATCATTTTTTGGATTGAATAATGTTTTGGATAGAATAATCTTTTGGATAGAATAATCTTTTGGATAGAATAATCTTTTGGATAGAATAATCTTTTGGATAGAATAATCTTTTGGATAGAATAATTTTTTGGATAGAATAATCTTTTGGATAGAATAATTTTTTGGATAGAATAATTTTTTGGATAGAATAATTTTTTGGATAGAATAATCTTTTGGATAGAATAATTTTTTGGATAGAATAATTTTTTGGATAGAATAATCTTTTGGATAGAATAATCTTTTGGATAGAATAATTTTTTGGATAGAATAATTTTTTGGATAGAATAATTTTTTGGATAGAATAATTTTTTGGATAGAATAATTTTTTGGATAGAATAATTTTTTGGATAGAATAATTTTTTGGATAGAATAATCTTTTGGATAGAATAATCTTTTGGATAGAATAATTTTTTGGATAGAATCATTTTTTGGATAGAATAATTTTTTGGATAGAATAATTTTTTGGATAGAATAATTTTTTGGATAGAATAATTTTTTGGATAGAATAATTTTTTGGATAGAATAATTTTTTGGATAGAATAATTTTTTGGATAGAATAATTTTTTGGATAGAATAATTTTTTGGATAGAATAATTTTTTGGATAGAATAATTTTTTGGATAGAATAATTTTTTGGATAGAATAATTTTTTGGATAGAATAATTTTTTGGATAGAATCATTTTTTGGATAGAATCATTTTTTGGATAGAATAATTTTTTGGATAGAATCATTTTTTGGATAGAATCATTTTTTGGATAGAATAATTTTTTGGATAGAATAATTTATTGGATAGCATCATTTTTTGGATAGAATCATTTTTTGGATTGAATAATCTTTTGGATAGAATAATCTTTTGGATAGAATAATCTTTTGGATAGAATAATCTTTTGGATAGAATAATCTTTTGGATAGAATAATCTTTTGGATAGAATAATCTTTTGGATAGAATAATTTTTTGGATAGAATAATTTTTTGGATAGAATAATTTTTTGGATAGAATAATCTTTTGGATAGAATAATTTTTTGGATAGAATAATCTTTTGGATAGAATAATCTTTTGGATAGAATAATTTTTTGGATAGAATAATTTTTTGGATAGAATAATTTTTTGGATAGAATAATTTTTTGGATAGAATCATTTTTTGGATAGAATCATTTTTTGGATAGAATCATTTTTTGGATTGAATAATGTTTTGGATAGAATAATCTTTTGGATAGAATAATCTTTTGGATAGAATAATCTTTTGGATAGAATAATCTTTTGGATAGAATAATCTTTTGGATAGAATAATCTTTTGGATAGAATAATCTTTTGGATAGAATAATTTTTTGGATAGAATAATTTTTTGGATAGAATAATTTTTTGGATAGAATAATCTTTTGGATAGAATAATTTTTTGGATAGAATAATTTTTTGGATAGAATAATCTTTTGGATAGAATAATCTTTTGGATAGAATAATTTTTTGGATAGAATAATTTTTTGGATAGAATAATTTTTTGGATAGAATAATTTTTTGGATAGAATAATTTTTTGGATAGAATAATTTTTTGGATAGAATAATTTTTTGGATAGAATAATTTTTTGGATAGAATCATTTTTTGGATAGAATCATTTTTTGGATAGAATCATTTTTTGGATTGAATAATGTTTTGGATAGAATAATCTTTTGGATAGAATAATCTTTTGGATAGAATAATCTTTTGGATAGAATAATCTTTTGGATAGAATAATCTTTTGGATAGAATAATCTTTTGGATAGAATAATTTTTTGGATAGAATAATCTTTTGGATAGAATAATCTTTTGGATAGAATAATCTTTTGGATAGAATAATCTTTTGGATAGAATAATCTTTTGGATAGAATAATCTTTTGGATAGAATAATTTTTTGGATAGAATAATTTTTTGGATAGAATAATTTTTTGGATAGAATAATCTTTTGGATAGAATAATTTTTTGGATAGAATAATTTTTTGGATAGAATAATCTTTTGGATAGAATAATCTTTTGGATAGAATAATTTTTTGGATAGAATAATTTTTTGGATAGAATAATTTTTTGGATAGAATAATTTTTTGGATAGAATAATTTTTTGGATAGAATAATTTTTTGGATAGAATAATTTTTTGGATAGAATAATTTTTTGGATAGAATAATTTTTTGGATAGAATAATTTTTTGGATAGAATAATTTTTTGGATAGAATAATTTTTTGGATAGAATCATTTTTTGGATAGAATAATTTTTTGGATAGAATAATTTTTTGGATAGAATAATTTTTTGGATAGAATAATCTTTTGGATAGAATAATCTTTTGGATAGAATAATCTTTTGGATAGAATAATTTTTTGGATAGAATAATTTTTTGGATAGAATAATTTTTTGGATAGAATAATCTTTTGGATAGAATAATTTTTTGGATAGAATAATCTTTTGGATAGAATAATTTTTTGGATAGAATAATTTTTTGGATAGAATCATTTTTTGGATAGAATAATTTTTTGGATAGAATAATTTTTTGGATAGAATAATCTTTTGGATAGAATCATTTTTTGGATAGAATCATTTTTTGGATTGAATAATGTTTTGGATAGAATAATCTTTTGGATAGAATAATCTTTTGGATAGAATAATCTTTTGGATAGAATAATCTTTTGGATAGAATAATCTTTTGGATAGAATAATTTTTTGGATAGAATAATTTTTTGGATAGAATAATCTTTTGGATAGAATAATTTTTTGGATAGAATAATCTTTTGGATAGAATAATCTTTTGGATAGAATAATTTTTTGGATAGAATAATTTTTTGGATAGAATAATTTTTTGGATAGAATAATTTTTTGGATAGAATCATTTTTTGGATAGAATCATTTTTTGGATAGAATCATTTTTTGGATTGAATAATGTTTTGGATAGAATAATCTTTTGGATAGAATAATCTTTTGGATAGAATAATCTTTTGGATAGAATAATCTTTTGGATAGAATAATCTTTTGGATAGAATAATCTTTTGGATAGAATAATCTTTTGGATAGAATAATTTTTTGGATAGAATAATTTTTTGGATAGAATAATTTTTTGGATAGAATAATCTTTTGGATAGAATAATTTTTTGGATAGAATAATTTTTTGGATAGAATAATCTTTTGGATAGAATAATCTTTTGGATAGAATAATTTTTTGGATAGAATAATTTTTTGGATAGAATAATTTTTTGGATAGAATAATTTTTTGGATAGAATAATTTTTTGGATAGAATAATTTTTTGGATAGAATAATTTTTTGGATAGAATAATTTTTTGGATAGAATCATTTTTTGGATAGAATCATTTTTTGGATAGAATCATTTTTTGGATTGAATAATGTTTTGGATAGAATAATCTTTTGGATAGAATAATCTTTTGGATAGAATAATCTTTTGGATAGAATAATCTTTTGGATAGAATAATCTTTTGGATAGAATAATCTTTTGGATAGAATAATTTTTTGGATAGAATAATCTTTTGGATAGAATAATCTTTTGGATAGAATAATCTTTTGGATAGAATAATCTTTTGGATAGAATAATCTTTTGGATAGAATAATCTTTTGGATAGAATAATTTTTTGGATAGAATAATTTTTTGGATAGAATAATTTTTTGGATAGAATAATCTTTTGGATAGAATAATTTTTTGGATAGAATAATTTTTTGGATAGAATAATCTTTTGGATAGAATAATCTTTTGGATAGAATAATTTTTTGGATAGAATAATTTTTTGGATAGAATAATTTTTTGGATAGAATAATTTTTTGGATAGAATAATTTTTTGGATAGAATAATTTTTTGGATAGAATAATTTTTTGGATAGAATAATTTTTTGGATAGAATAATTTTTTGGATAGAATAATTTTTTGGATAGAATAATTTTTTGGATAGAATAATTTTTTGGATAGAATAATTTTTTGGATAGAATCATTTTTTGGATAGAATAATTTTTTGGATAGAATAATTTTTTGGATAGAATAATTTTTTGGATAGAATAATCTTTTGGATAGAATAATCTTTTGGATAGAATAATCTTTTGGATAGAATAATTTTTTGGATAGAATAATTTTTTGGATAGAATAATTTTTTGGATAGAATAATCTTTTGGATAGAATAATTTTTTGGATAGAATAATCTTTTGGATAGAATAATTTTTTGGATAGAATAATTTTTTGGATAGAATCATTTTTTGGATAGAATAATTTTTTGGATAGAATAATTTTTTGGATAGAATAATTTTTTGGATAGAATCATTTTTTGGATAGAATCATTTTTTGGATTGAATAATGTTTTGGATAGAATAATCTTTTGGATAGAATAATCTTTTGGATAGAATAATCTTTTGGATAGAATAATCTTTTGGATAGAATAATCTTTTGGATAGAATAATTTTTTGGATAGAATAATCTTTTGGATAGAATAATTTTTTGGATAGAATAATTTTTTGGATAGAATAATTTTTTGGATAGAATAATCTTTTGGATAGAATAATTTTTTGGATAGAATAATTTTTTGGATAGAATAATCTTTTGGATAGAATAATCTTTTGGATAGAATAATTTTTTGGATAGAATAATTTTTTGGATAGAATAATTTTTTGGATAGAATAATTTTTTGGATAGAATAATTTTTTGGATAGAATAATTTTTTGGATAGAATAATCTTTTGGATAGAATAATCTTTTGGATAGAATAATTTTTTGGATAGAATAATTTTTTGGATAGAATAATTTTTTGGATAGAATAATTTTTTGGATAGAATAATTTTTTGGATAGAATAATTTTTTGGATAGAATAATTTTTTGGATAGAATAATTTTTTGGATAGAATGATTTTTTGGATAGAATAATTTTTTGGATAGAATAATTTTTTGGATAGAATAATTTTTTGGATAGAATAATTTTTTGGATAGAATAATTTTTTGGATAGAATAATTTTTTGGATAGAATCATTTTTTGGATAGAATCATTTTTTGGATAGAATAATTTTTTGGATAGAATCATTTTTTGGATAGAATCATTTTTTGGATAGAATCATTTTTTGGATAGAATAATTTTTTGGATAGAATAATTTATTGGATAGCATCATTTTTTGGATAGAATCATTTTTTGGATTGAATAATCTTTTGGATAGAATAATCTTTTGGATAGAATAATCTTTTGGATAGAATAATCTTTTGGATAGAATAATCTTTTGGATAGAATAATCTTTTGGATAGAATAATCTTTTGGATAGAATAATTTTTTGGATAGAATAATTTTTTGGATAGAATAATTTTTTGGATAGAATAATCTTTTGGATAGAATAATTTTTTGGATAGAATAATCTTTTGGATAGAATAATCTTTTGGATAGAATAATTTTTTGGATAGAATAATTTTTTGGATAGAATAATTTTTTGGATAGAATAATTTTTTGGATAGAATCATTTTTTGGATAGAATCATTTTTTGGATAGAATCATTTTTTGGATAGAATCATTTTTTGGATTGAATAATGTTTTGGATAGAATAATCTTTTGGATAGAATAATCTTTTGGATAGAATAATCTTTTGGATAGAATAATCTTTTGGATAGAATAATCTTTTGGATAGAATAATCTTTTGGATAGAATAATTTTTTGGATAGAATAATTTTTTGGATAGAATAATTTTTTGGATAGAATAATCTTTTGGATAGAATAATTTTTTGGATAGAATAATTTTTTGGATAGAATAATCTTTTGGATAGAATAATCTTTTGGATAGAATAATTTTTTGGATAGAATAATTTTTTGGATAGAATAATTTTTTGGATAGAATAATTTTTTGGATAGAATAATTTTTTGGATAGAATAATTTTTTGGATAGAATAATTTTTTGGATAGAATAATTTTTTGGATAGAATAATTTTTTGGATAGAATCATTTTTTGGATAGAATCATTTTTTGGATTGAATAATGTTTTGGATAGAATAATCTTTTGGATAGAATAATCTTTTGGATAGAATAATCTTTTGGATAGAATAATCTTTTGGATAGAATAATCTTTTGGATAGAATAATCTTTTGGATAGAATAATCTTTTGGATAGAATAATCTTTTGGATAGAATAATTTTTTGGATAGAATAATCTTTTGGATAGAATAATCTTTTGGATAGAATAATCTTTTGGATAGAATAATCTTTTGGATAGAATAATCTTTTGGATAGAATAATCTTTTGGATAGAATAATTTTTTGGATAGAATAATTTTTTGGATAGAATAATTTTTTGGATAGAATAATCTTTTGGATAGAATAATTTTTTGGATAGAATAATTTTTTGGATAGAATAATCTTTTGGATAGAATAATCTTTTGGATAGAATAATTTTTTGGATAGAATAATTTTTTGGATAGAATAATTTTTTGGATAGAATAATTTTTTGGATAGAATAATTTTTTGGATAGAATAATTTTTTGGATAGAATAATTTTTTGGATAGAATAATTTTTTGGATAGAATAATTTTTTGGATAGAATAATTTTTTGGATAGAATAATTTTTTGGATAGAATAATTTTTTGGATAGAATAATTTTTTGGATAGAATAATTTTTTGGATAGAATAATTTTTTGGATAGAATAATTTTTTGGATTGAATAATGTTTTGGATAGAATAATCTTTTGGATAGAATAATCTTTTGGATAGAATAATCTTTTGGATAGAATAATCTTTTGGATAGAATAATCTTTTGGATAGAATAATTTTTTGGATAGAATAATCTTTTGGATAGAATAATCTTTTGGATAGAATAATTTTTTGGATAGAATAATCTTTTGGATAGAATAATTTTTTGGATAGAATAATTTTTTGGATAGAATAATTTTTTGGATAGAATAATTTTTTGGATAGAATAATTTTTTGGATAGAATAATTTTTTGGATAGAATAATTTTTTGGATAGAATAATTTTTTGGATAGAATAATTTTTTGGATCGAATAATTTTTTGGATAGAATAATTTTTTGGATCGAATAATTTTTTGGATAGAATAATTTTTTGGATAGAATAATTTTTTGGATAGAATAATTTTTTGGATAGAATAATTTTTTGGATAGAATAATTTTTTGGATAGAATAATTTTTTGGATAGAATAATTTTTTGGATAGAATAATTTTTTGGATAGAATAATTTTTTGGATAGAATAATTTTTTGGATTGAATAATCTTTTGGATAGAATAATCTTTTGGATAGAATAATCTTTTGGATAGAATAATCTTTTGGATAGAATAATCTTTTGGATAGAATAATCTTTTGGATAGAATAATCTTTTGGATAGAATAATCTTTTGGATAGAATAATCTTTTGGATAGAATAATTTTTTGGATAGAATAATCTTTTGGATAGAATAATCTTTTTGGATAGAATAATCTTTTGGATAGAATAATTTTTTGGATAGAATAATTTTTTGGATAGAATAATTTTTTGGATAGAATAATCTTTTGGATAGAATAATTTTTTGGATAGAATAATTTTTTGGATAGAATAATTTTTTGGATAGAATAATTTTTTGGATAGAATAATTTTTTGGATAGAATAATTTTTTGGATAGAATAATTTTTTGGATAGAATAATTTTTTGGATAGAATAATTTTTTGGATAGAATAATTTTTTGGATAGAATAATTTTTTGGATAGAATAATTTTTTGGATAGAATAATTTTTTGGATAGAATAATTTTTTGGATAGAATAATTTTTTGGATAGAATAATTTTTTGGATAGAATAATTTTTTGGATAGAATAATTTTTTGGATAGAATAATTTTTTGGATAGAATAATTTTTTGGATCGAATAATTTTTTGGATAGAATAATTTTTTGGATAGAATAATTTTTTGGATAGAATAATTTTTTGGATAGAATAATTTTTTGGATAGAATAATTTTTTGGATAGAATAATTTTTTGGATAGAATAATTTTTTGGATAGAATAATTTTTTGGATAGAATAATTATTTGGATAGAATAATTTTTTGGATAGAATCATTTTTTGGATAGAATAATTTTTTGGATAGAATCATTTTTTGGATAGAATCATTTTTTGGATAGAATAATTTTTTGGATAGAATAATTTTTTGGATAGAATCATTTTTTGGATAGAATCATTTTTTGGATAGAATAATTTTTTGGATAGAATAATTTTTTGGATAGAATAATTTTTTGGATAGAATAATTTTTTGGATAGAATAATTTTTTGGATAGAATAATTTTTTGGATAGAATCATTTTTTGGATAGAATCATTTTTTGGATAGAATAATTTTTTGGATAGAATCATTTTTTGGATAGAATAATTTTTTGGATAGAATCATTTTTTGGATAGAATCATTTTTTGGATAGAATCATTTTTTGGATAGAATAATTTTTTGGATAGAATAATTTTTTGGATAGAATAATTTTTTGGATAGAATAATTTTTTGGATAGAATAATTTTTTGGATAGAATAATTTTTTGGATAGAATAATTTTTTGGATAGAATAATTTTTAGGATAGAATAATTTTTTGGATAGAATAATTTTTTGGATAGAATAATTTTTTGGATAGAATAATTTTTTGGATAGAATAATTTTTTGGATAGAATAATTTTTTGGATAGAATAATTTTTTGGATAGAATAATTTTTTGGATAGAATAATTTTTTGGATAGAATAATTTTTTGGATAGAATAATTTTTTGGATAGAATCATTTTTTGGATAGAATCATTTTTTGGATAGAATAATTTTTTGGATAGAATCATTTTTTGGATAGAATAATTTTTTGGATAGAATCATTTTTTGGATAGAATCATTTTTTGGATAGAATCATTTTTTGGATAGAATAATTTTTTGGATAGAATAATTTTTTGGATAGAATAATTTTTTGGATAGAATAATTTTTTGGATAGAATAATTTTTTGGATAGAATAATTTTTTGGATAGAATAATTTTTTGGATAGAATAATTTTTTGGATAGAATAATTTTTAGGATAGAATAATTTTTTGGATAGAATAATTTTTTGGATAGAATAATTTTTTGGATAGAATAATTTTTTGGATAGAATAATTTTTTGGATAGAATAATTTTTTGGATAGAATCATTTTTTGGATAGAATAATTTTTTGGATAGAATAATTTTTTGGATAGAATAATTTTTTGGATAGAATAATTTTTTGGATATAATCATTTTTTGGATAGAATCATTTTTTGGATAGAATCATTTTTTGGATAGAATCATTTTTTGGATAGAATCATTTTTTGGATAGAATCATTTTTTGGATAGAATCATTTTTTGGATAGAATAATTTTTTGGATAGAATAATCTTTTGGATTGAATAATCTTTTGGATAGAATAATCTTTTGGATAGAATAATCTTTTGGATAGAATAATCTTTTCGATAGAATAATCTTTTCGATAGAATAATCTTTTCGATAGAATAATCTTTTGGATAGAATAATCTTTTGGATAGAATAATTTTTTGGATAGAATAATCTTTTGGATAGAATAATCTTTTTGGATAGAATAATCTTTTGGATAGAATAATTTTTTGGATAGAATAATTTTTTGGATAGAATAATTTTTTGGATAGAATAATCTTTTGGATAGAATAATCTTTTGGATAGAATAATTTTTTGGATAGAATAATTTTTTGGATAGAATAATTTTTTGGATAGAATAATTTTTTGGATAGAATAATTTTTTGGATAGAATAATTTTTTGGATAGAATAATTTTTTGGATAGAATAATTTTTTGGATAGAATAATTTTTTGGATAGAATAATTTTTTGGATAGAATAATTTTTTGAATAGAATAATTTTTTGGATAGAATAATTTTTTGGATAGAATAATTTTTTGGATAGAATAATTTTTTGGATAGAATAATTTTTTGGATAGAATAATTTTTTGGATAGAATAATTTTTTGGATAGAATAATTTTTTGGATAGAATAATTTTTTGGATAGAATAATTTTTTGGATAGAATAATTTTTTGGATAGAATAATTTTTTGGATAGAATAATTTTTTGGATAGAATAATTTTTTGGATAGAATAATTTTTTGGATAGAATAATTTTTTGGATAGAATAATTTTTTGGATAGAATAATTTTTTGGATAGAATAATTTTTTGGATAGAATAATTTGTTGGATAGAATAATTTTTTGGATAGAATAATTTTTTGGATAGAATAATTTTTTGGATAGAATAATTTTTTGGATAGAATAATTTTTTGGATAGAATAATTTTTTGGATAGAATAATTTTTTGGATAGAATAATTTTTTGGATAGAATAATTTTTTGGATAGAATAATTTTTTGGATAGAATAATTTTTTGGATAGAATAATTTTTTGGATAGAATAATTTTTTGGATAGAATAATTTTTTGGATAGAATAATTTTTTGGATAGAATAATTTTTTGGATAGAATAATTTTTTGGATAGAATAATTTTTTGGATAGAATAATTTTTTGGATAGAATAATTTTTTGGATAGAATAATTTTTTGGATAGAATAATTTTTTGGATAGAATAATTTTTTGGATAGAATAATTTTTTGGATAGAATAATTTTTTGGATAGAATAATTTTTTGGATAGAATAATTTTTTGGATAGAATAATTTTTTGGATAGAATAATTTTTTGGATAGAATAATTTTTTGGATAGAATAATTTTTTGGATAGAATAATTTTTTGGATAGAATAATTTTTTGGATAGAATAATTTTTTGGATAGAATAATTTTTTGGATAGAATAATTTTTTGGATAGAATAATTTTTTGGATAGAATAATTTTTTGGATAGAATAATTTTTTGGATAGAATCATTTTTTGGATAGAATCATTTTTTGGATAGAATAATTTTTTGGATAGAATCATTTTTTGGATAGAATCATTTTTTGGATAGAATCATTTTTTGGATAGAATCATTTTTTGGATAGAATAATTTTTTGGATAGAATAATTTTTTGGATAGAATAATTTTTTGGATAGAATCATTTTTTGGATAGAATCATTTTTTGGATTGAATAATCTTTTGGATTGAATAATCTTTTGGATAGAATAATCTTTTGGATAGAATAATCTTTTGGATAGAATAATCTTTTGGATAGAATAATCTTTTGGATAGAATAATCTTTGGATAGAATAATCTTTTGGATAGAATAATTTTTTGGATAGAATAATTTTTTGGATAGAATAATTTTTTGGATAGAATAATCTTTTGGATAGAATAATTTTTTGGATAGAATAATTTTTTGGATAGAATAATTTTTTGGATAGAATAATTTTTTGGATAGAATAATTTTTTGGATAGAATAATTTTTTGGATAGAATAATTTTTTGGATAGAATCATTTTTTGGATAGAATCATTTTTTGGATAGAATCATTTTTTGGATTGAATAATGTTTTGGATAGAATAATCTTTTGGATAGAATAATCTTTTGGATAGAATAATCTTTTGGATAGAATAATCTTTTGGATAGAATAATCTTTTGGATAGAATAATTTTTTGGATAGAATAATTTTTTGGATAGAATAATTTTTTGGATAGAATAATCTTTTGGATAGAATAATTTTTTGGATAGAATAATCTTTTGGATAGAATAATTTTTTGGATAGAATAATCTTTTGGATAGAATAATTTTTTGGATAGAATAATTTTTTGGATAGAATAATTTTTTGGATAGAATAATTTTTTGGATAGAATAATTTTTTGGATAGAATAATTTTTTGGATAGAATAATTTTTTGGATAGAATAATTTTTTGGATAGAATAATTTTTTGGATAGAATAATTTTTTGGATAGAATAATTTTTTGGATAGAATAATTTTTTGGATAGAATAATTTTTTGGATAGAATAATTTTTTGGATAGAATAATTTTTTGGATAGAATAATTTTTTGGATAGAATAATTTTTTGGATAGAATAATTTTTTGGATAGAATAATTTTTTGGATAGAATAATTTTTTGGATAGAATAATTTTTTGGATAGAATAATTTTTTGGATAGAATCATTTTTTGGATAGAATCATTTTTTGGATAGAATCATTTTTTGGATAGAATAATCTTTTGGATAGAATAATCTTTTGGATAGAATAATCTTTTGGATAGAATAATCTTTTGGATAGAATAATCTTTTGGATAGAATAATTTTTTGGATAGAATAATCTTTTGGATAGAATAATCTTTTGGATAGAATAATTTTTTGGATAGAATAATTTTTTGGATAGAATAATCTTTTGGATAGAATAATTTTTTGGATAGAATAATTTTTTGGATAGAATAATCTTTTGGATAGAATAATCTTTTGGATAGAATAATTTTTTGGATAGAATAATTTTTTGGATAGAATAATTTTTTGGATAGAATAATTTTTTGGATAGAATAATTTTTTGGATAGAATAATTTTTTGGATAGAATAATTTTTTGGATAGAATAATCTTTTGGATAGAATAATCTTTTGGATAGAATAATTTTTTGGATAGAATAATTTTTTGGATAGAATAATTTTTTGGATAGAATAATTTTTTGGATAGAATAATTTTTTGGATAGAATAATTTTTTGGATAGAATAATTTTTTGGATAGAATAATTTTTTGGATAGAATAATTTTTTGGATAGAATGATTTTTTGGATAGAATAATTTTTTGGATAGAATAATTTTTTGGATAGAATAATTTTTTGGATAGAATAATTTTTTGGATAGAATAATTTTTTGGATAGAATAATTTTTTGGATAGAATAATTTTTTGGATAGAATCATTTTTTGGATAGAATCATTTTTTGGATAGAATAATTTTTTGGATAGAATAATTTTTTGGATAGAATCATTTTTTGGATAGAATAATTTTTTGGATAGAATAATTTATTGGATAGCATCATTTTTTGGATTGAATAATCTTTTGGATAGAATAATCTTTTGGATAGAATAATCTTTTGGATAGAATAATCTTTTGGATAGAATAATCTTTTGGATAGAATAATCTTTTGGATAGAATAATCTTTTGGATAGAATAATCTTTTGGATAGAATAATCTTTTGGATAGAATAATTTTTTGGATAGAATAATTTTTTGGATAGAATAATTTTTTGGATAGAATAATCTTTTGGATAGAATAATTTTTTGGATAGAATAATCTTTTGGATAGAATAATCTTTTGGATAGAATAATTTTTTGGATAGAATAATTTTTTGGATAGAATAATTTTTTGGATAGAATCATTTTTTGGATAGAATCATTTTTTGGATAGAATCATTTTTTGGATTGAATAATGTTTTGGATAGAATAATCTTTTGGATAGAATAATCTTTTGGATAGAATAATCTTTTGGATAGAATAATCTTTTGGATAGAATAATCTTTTGGATAGAATAATCTTTTGGATAGAATAATTTTTTGGATAGAATAATTTTTTGGATAGAATAATTTTTTGGATAGAATAATCTTTTGGATAGAATAATTTTTTGGATAGAATAATTTTTTGGATAGAATAATCTTTTGGATAGAATAATCTTTTGGATAGAATAATTTTTTGGATAGAATAATTTTTTGGATAGAATAATTTTTTGGATAGAATAATTTTTTGGATAGAATAATTTTTTGGATAGAATAATTTTTTGGATAGAATAATTTTTTGGATAGAATAATTTTTTGGATAGAATAATTTTTTGGATAGAATAATTTTTTGGATAGAATAATTTTTTGGATAGAATAATTTTTTGGATAGAATAATTTTTTGGATAGAATCATTTTTTGGATAGAATAATCTTTTGGATAGAATAATCTTTTGGATAGAATAATCTTTTGGATAGAATAATCTTTTGGATAGAATAATTTTTTGGATAGAATAATCTTTTGGATAGAATAATCTTTTGGATAGAATAATTTTTTGGATAGAATAATCTTTTGGATAGAATAATCTTTTGGATAGAATAATCTTTTGGATAGAATAATCTTTTGGATAGAATAATCTTTTGGATAGAATAATCTTTTGGATAGAATAATTTTTTGGATAGAATAATTTTTTGGATAGAATAATTTTTTGGATAGAATAATCTTTTGGATAGAATAATTTTTTGGATAGAATAATTTTTTGGATAGAATAATCTTTTGGATAGAATAATCTTTTGGATAGAATAATTTTTTGGATAGAATAATTTTTTGGATAGAATAATTTTTTGGATAGAATAATTTTTTGGATAGAATAATTTTTTGGATAGAATAATTTTTTGGATAGAATAATTTTTTGGATAGAATAATTTTTTGGATAGAATAATTTTTTGGATAGAATCATTTTTTGGATTGAATAATGTTTTGGATAGAATAATGTTTTGGATAGAATAATCTTTTGGATAGAATAATCTTTTGGATAGAATAATCTTTTGGATAGAATAATCTTTTGGATAGAATAATCTTTTGGATAGAATAATCTTTTGGATAGAATAATCTTTTGGATAGAATAATCTTTTGGATAGAATAATCTTTTGGATAGAATAATCTTTTGGATAGAATAATCTTTTGGATAGAATAATCTTTTGGATAGAATAATCTTTTGGATAGAATAATCTTTTGGATAGAATAATTTTTTGGATAGAATAATTTTTTGGATAGAATAATTTTTTGGATAGAATAATTTTTTGGATAGAATAATTTTTTGGATAGAATAATTTTTTGGATAGAATAATTTTTTGGATCTAATAATTTTTTGGATAGAATAATTTTTTGGATAGAATAATTTTTTGGATAGAATAATTTTTTGGATAGAATAATTTTTTGGATAGAATAATTTTTTGGATAGAATAATTTTTTGGATAGAATAATTTTTTGGATAGAATAATTTTTTGGATAGAATAATTTTTTGGATAGAATAATTTTTTGGATAGAATAATTTTTTGGATAGAATAATTTTTTGGATAGAATAATTTTTTGGATTGAATAATCTTTTGGATAGAATAATCTTTTGGATAGAATAATCTTTTGGATAGAATAATCTTTTGGATAGAATAATCTTTTGGATAGAATAATCTTTTGGATAGAATAATCTTTTGGATAGAATAATCTTTTGGATAGAATAATCTTTTGGATAGAATAATCTTTTGGATAGAATAATCTTTTTGGATAGAATAATCTTTTGGATAGAATAATTTTTTGGATAGAATAATTTTTTGGATAGAATAATTTTTTGGATAGAATAATCTTTTGGATAGAATAATTTTTTGGATAGAATAATTTTTTGGATAGAATAATTTTTTGGATAGAATAATTTTTTGGATAGAATAATTTTTTGGATAGAATAATTTTTTGGATAGAATAATTTTTTGGATAGAATAATTTTTTGGATAGAATAATTTTTTGGATAGAATAATTTTTTGGATAGAATAATTTTTTGGATAGAATAATTTTTTGGATAGAATAATTTTTTGGATAGAATAATTTTTTGGATAGAATAATTTTTTGGATAGAATAATTTTTTGGATAGAATAATTTTTTGGATAGAATAATTTTTTGGATAGAATAATTTTTTGGATAGAATAATTTTTTGGATAGAATAATTTTTTGGATAGAATAATTTTTTGGATAGAATAATTTTTTGGATAGAATAATTTTTTGGATAGAATAATTTTTTGGATAGAATAATTTTTTGGATAGAATAATTTTTTGGATAGAATAATTTTTTGGATAGAATAATTTTTTGGATAGAATAATTTTTTGGATAGAATAATTTTTTGGATAGAATAATTTTTTGGATAGAATAATTTTTTGGATAGAATAATTTTTTGGATAGAATAATTTTTTGGATAGAATAATTTTTTGGATAGAATAATTTTTTGGATAGAATAATTTTTTGGATAGAATCATTTTTTGGATAGAATAATTTTTTGGATAGAATAATTTTTTGGATAGAATCATTTTTTGGATAGAATCATTTTTTGGATAGAATCATTTTTTGGATAGAATCATTTTTTGGATATAATAATTTTTTGGATAGAATAATTTTTTGGATAGAATAATTTTTTGGATAGAATAATTTTTTGGATAGAATAATTTTTTGGATAGAATCATTTTTTGGATAGAATCATTTTTTGGATAGAATCATTTTTTGGATAGAATCATTTTTTGGATAGAATAATTTTTTGGATAGAATAATTTTTTGGATAGAATAATTTTTTGGATAGAATAATTTTTTGGATAGAATAATTTTTTGGATAGAATAATTTTTTGGATAGAATAATTTTTTGGATAGAATAATTTTTTGGATAGAATAATTTTTTGGATAGAATAATTTTTTGGATAGAATAATTTTTTGGATAGAATAATTTTTTGGATAGAATAATTTTTAGGATATAATAATTTTTTGGATAGAATAATTTTTTGGATAGAATAATTTTTTGGATAGAATAATTTTTTGGATAGAATCATTTTTTGGATAGAATAATTTTTTGGATCGAATAATTTTTTGGATATAATCATTTTTTGGATATAATCATTTTTTGGATAGAATCATTTTTTGGATATAATCATTTTTTGGATAGAATCATTTTTTGGATAGAATCATTTTTTGGATAGAATCATTTTTTGGATAGAATCATTTTTTGGATAGAATAATTTTTTGGATAGAATAATTTTTTGGATTGAATAATCTTTTGGATAGAATAATCTTTTGGATAGAATAATCTTTTCGATAGAATAATCTTTTCGATAGAATAATCTTTTGGATAGAATAATCTTTTGGATAGAATAATCTTTTGGATAGAATAATCTTTTGGATAGAATAATCTTTTGGATAGAATAATCTTTTTGGATAGAATAATCTTTTGGATAGAATCATTTTTTGGATAGAATAATTTTTTGGATAGAATAATTTTTTGGATAGAATAATCTTTTGGATAGAATAATCTTTTGGATAGAATAATTTTTTGGATAGAATAATTTTTTGGATAGAATAATTTTTTGGATAGAATAATTTTTTGGATAGAATAATTTTTTGGATAGAATAATTTTTTGGATAGAATAATTTTTTGGATAGAATAATTTTTTGGATAGAATAATTTTTTGGATAGAATAATTTTTTGGATAGAATAATTTTTTGGATAGAATAATTTTTTGGATAGAATAATTTTTTGGATAGAATAATTTTTTGGATAGAATAATTTTTTGGATAGAATAATTTTTTGGATAGAATAATTTTTTGGATAGAATAATTTTTTGGATAGAATAATTTTTTGGATAGAATAATTTTTTGGATAGAATAATTTTTTGGATAGAATAATTTTTTGGATAGAATAATTTTTTGGATAGAATAATTTTTTGGATAGAATAATTTTTTGGATAGAATAATTTTTTGGATAGAATAATTTTTTGGATAGTATAATTTGATGGATAGAATAATTTTTTGGATAGAATAATTTTTTGGATAGAATAATTTTTTGGATAGAATAATTTTTTGGATAGAATAATTTTTTGGATAGAATAATTTTTTGGATAGAATAATTTTTTGGATAGAATAATTTTTTGGATAGAATAATTTTTTGGATAGAATAATTTTTTGGATAGAATAATTTTTTGGATAGAATAATTTTTTGGATAGAATAATTTTTTGGATAGAATAATTTTTTGGATAGAATAATTTTTTGGATAGAATAATTTTTTGGATAGAATAATTTTTTGGATAGAATAATTTTTTGGATAGAATAATTTTTTGGATAGAATAATTTTTTGGATAGAATAATTTTTTGGATAGAATAATTTTTTGGATAGAATAATTTTTTGGATAGAATAATTTTTTGGATAGAATAATTTTTTGGATAGAATAATTTTTTGGATAGAATAATTTTTTGGATAGAATCATTTTTTGGATAGAATAATTTTTTGGATAGAATAATTTTTTGGATAGAATAATTTTTTGGATAGAATCATTTTTTGGATAGAATCATTTTTTGGATTGAATAATCTTTTGGATTGAATAATCTTTTGGATAGAATAATCTTTTGGATAGAATAATCTTTTGGATAGAATAATCTTTTGGATAGAATAATCTTTTGGATAGAATAATCTTTGGATAGAATAATCTTTTGGATAGAATAATTTTTTGGATAGAATAATTTTTTGGATAGAATAATCTTTTGGATAGAATAATTTTTTGGATAGAATAATTTTTTGGATAGAATAATTTTTTGGATAGAATAATTTTTTGGATAGAATAATTTTTTGGATAGAATAATTTTTTGGATAGAATAATTTTTTGGATAGAATAATTTTTTGGATAGAATAATTTTTTGGATAGAATCATTTTTTGGATAGAATCATTTTTTGGATAGAATAATCTTTTGGATAGAATAATCTTTTGGATAGAATAATCTTTTGGATAGAATAATCTTTTGGATAGAATAATCTTTTGGATAGAATAATCTTTTGGATAGAATAATCTTTTGGATAGAATAATTTTTTGGATAGAATAATTTTTTGGATAGAATAATTTTTTGGATAGAATAATTTTTTGGATAGAATAATCTTTTGGATAGAATAATTTTTTGGATAGAATAATCTTTTGGATAGAATAATCTTTTGGATAGAATAATTTTTTGGATAGAATAATTTTTTGGATAGAATAATTTTTTGGATAGAATAATTTTTTGGATAGAATAATTTTTTGGATAGAATAATTTTTTGGATAGAATAATTTTTTGGATAGAATAATTTTTTGGATAGAATAATTTTTTGGATAGAATAATTTTTTGGATAGAATAATTTTTTGGATAGAATAATTTTTTGGATAGAATAATTTTTTGGATAGAATAATTTTTTGGATAGAATAATTTTTTGGATAGAATAATTTTTTGGATAGAATAATTTTTTGGATAGAATAATTTTTTGGATAGAATAATTTTTTGGATAGAATAATTTTTTGGATAGAATAATTTTTTGGATAGAATAATTTTTTGGATAGAATAATTTTTTGGATAGAATAATTTTTTGGATAGAATAATTTTTTGGATAGAATAATTTTTTGGATAGAATAATTTTTAGGATAGAATAATTTTTTGGATAGAATAATTTTTTGGATAGAATAATTTTTTGGATAGAATAATCTTTTGGATAGAATAATCTTTTGGATAGAATAATTTTTTGGGTAGAATAATTTTTTGGATAGAATAATTTTTTGGATAGAATAATTTTTTGGATAGAATAATTTTTTGGATAGAATAATTTTTTGGATTGAATAATCTTTTGGATAGAATAATTTTTTGGATAGAATAATTTTTTGGATAGAATAATTTTTTGGATAGAATAATTTTTTGGATAGAATAATTTTTTGGATAGAATAATTTTTTGGATAGAATAATTTTTTGGATAGAATAATTTTTTGGATAGAATAATTTTTTGGATAGAATAATTTTTTGGATAGAATAATTTTTTGGATAGAATAATTTTTTGGATAGAATAATTTTTTGGATAGAATAATTTTTTGGATAGAATAATTTTTTGGATAGAATAATTTTTTGGATAGAATCATTTTTTGGATAGAATCATTTTTTGGATAGAATAATCTTTTGGATAGAATAATCTTTTGGATAGAATAATTTTTTGGATAGAATAATCTTTTGGATAGAATAATTTTTTGGATAGAATAATTTTTTGGATAGAATAATTTTTTGGATAGAATAATCTTTTGGATAGAATAATTTTTTGGATAGAATAATTTTTTGGATAGAATAATCTTTTGGATAGAATAATCTTTTGGATAGAATAATTTTTTGGATAGAATAATTTTTTGGATAGAATAATTTTTTGGATAGAATAATTTTTTGGATAGAATAATTTTTTGGATAGAATAATTTTTTGGATAGAATAATCTTTTGGATAGAATAATCTTTTGGATAGAATAATTTTTTGGATAGAATAATTTTTTGGATAGAATAATTTTTTGGATAGAATAATTTTTTGGATAGAATAATTTTTTGGATAGAATAATTTTTTGGATAGAATAATTTTTTGGATAGAATAATTTTTTGGATAGAATGATTTTTTGGATAGAATAATTTTTTGGATAGAATAATTTTTTGGATAGAATAATTTTTTGGATAGAATAATTTTTTGGATAGAATAATTTTTTGGATAGAATAATTTTTTGGATAGAATAATTTTTTGGATAGAATCATTTTTTGGATAGAATCATTTTTTGGATAGAATAATTTTTTGGATAGAATAATTTTTTGGATAGAATCATTTTTTGGATAGAATAATTTTTTGGATAGAATAATTTATTGGATAGCATCATTTTTTGGATAGAATCATTTTTTGGATTGAATAATCTTTTGGATAGAATAATCTTTTGGATAGAATAATCTTTTGGATAGAATAATCTTTTGGATAGAATAATCTTTTGGATAGAATAATCTTTTGGATAGAATAATCTTTTGGATAGAATAATCTTTTGGATAGAATAATTTTTTGGATAGAATAATTTTTTGGATAGAATAATTTTTTGGATAGAATAATCTTTTGGATAGAATAATTTTTTGGATAGAATAATCTTTTGGATAGAATAATCTTTTGGATAGAATAATTTTTTGGATAGAATAATTTTTTGGATAGAATAATTTTTTGGATAGAATCATTTTTTGGATAGAATCATTTTTTGGATAGAATCATTTTTTGGATTGAATAATGTTTTGGATAGAATAATCTTTTGGATAGAATAATCTTTTGGATAGAATAATCTTTTGGATAGAATAATCTTTTGGATAGAATAATCTTTTGGATAGAATAATCTTTTGGATAGAATAATCTTTTGGATAGAATAATTTTTTGGATAGAATAATTTTTTGGATAGAATAATTTTTTGGATAGAATAATCTTTTGGATAGAATAATTTTTTGGATAGAATAATTTTTTGGATAGAATAATCTTTTGGATAGAATAATCTTTTGGATAGAATAATTTTTTGGATAGAATAATTTTTTGGATAGAATAATTTTTTGGATAGAATAATTTTTTGGATAGAATAATTTTTTGGATAGAATAATTTTTTGGATAGAATAATTTTTTGGATAGAATAATTTTTTGGATAGAATAATTTTTTGGATAGAATAATTTTTTGGATAGAATAATTTTTTGGATAGAATAATTTTTTGGATAGAATAATTTTTTGGATAGAATAATTTTTTGGATAGAATAATTTTTTGGATAGAATAATTTTTTGGATAGAATCATTTTTTGGATAGAATAATCTTTTGGATAGAATAATCTTTTGGATAGAATAATCTTTTGGATAGAATAATCTTTTGGATAGAATAATCTTTTGGATAGAATAATCTTTTGGATAGAATAATCTTTTGGATAGAATAATCTTTTGGATAGAATAACTTTTTGGATAGAATAATCTTTTGGATAGAATAATCTTTTGGATAGAATAATCTTTTGGATAGAATAATCTTTTGGATAGAATAATCTTTTGGATAGAATAATCTTTTGGATAGAATAATTTTTTGGATAGAATAATTTTTTGGATAGAATAATTTTTTGGATAGAATAATCTTTTGGATAGAATAATTTTTTGGATAGAATAATTTTTTGGATAGAATAATCTTTTGGATAGAATAATCTTTTGGATAGAATAATTTTTTGGATAGAATAATTTTTTGGATAGAATAATTTTTTGGATAGAATAATTTTTTGGATAGAATAATTTTTTGGATAGAATAATTTTTTGGATAGAATAATTTTTTGGATAGAATAATTTTTTGGATAGAATAATTTTTTGGATAGAATAATTTTTTGGATAGAATCATTTTTTGGATTGAATAATCTTTTGGATAGAATAATCTTTTGGATAGAATAATCTTTTGGATAGAATAATCTTTTGGATAGAATAATCTTTTGGATAGAATAATCTTTTGGATAGAATAATCTTTTGGATAGAATAATCTTTTGGATAGAATAATCTTTTGGATAGAATAATCTTTTGGATAGAATAATCTTTTGGATAGAATAATCTTTTGGATAGAATAATCTTTTGGATAGAATAATCTTTTGGATAGAATAATCTTTTGGATAGAATAATCTTTTGGATAGAATAATTTTTTGGATAGAATAATTTTTTGGATAGAATAATTTTTTGGATAGAATAATTTTTTGGATAGAATAATTTTTTGGATAGAATAATTTTTTGGATCGAATAATTTTTTGGATAGAATAATTTTTTGGATAGAATAATTTTTTGGATAGAATAATTTTTTGGATAGAATAATTTTTTGGATAGAATAATTTTTTGGATAGAATAATTTTTTGGATAGAATAATTTTTTGGATAGAATAATTTTTTGGATAGAATAATTTTTTGGATAGAATAATTTTTTGGATAGAATAATTTTTTGGATAGAATAATTTTTTGGATTGAATAATCTTTTGGATAGAATAATCTTTTGGATAGAATAATCTTTTCGATAGAATAATCTTTTGGATAGAATAATCTTTTGGATAGAATAATCTTTTTGGATAGAATAATCTTTTGGATAGAATAATTTTTTGGATAGAATAATTTTTTGGATAGAATAATTTTTTGGATAGAATAATCTTTTGGATAGAATAATTTTTTGGATAGAATAATTTTTTGGATAGAATAATTTTTTGGATAGAATAATTTTTTGGATAGAATAATTTTTTGGATAGAATAATTTTTTGGATAGAATAATTTTTTGGATAGAATAATTTTTTGGATAGAATAATTTTTTGGATAGAATAATTTTTTGGATAGAATAATTTTTTGGATAGAATAATTTTTTGGATACAATAATTTTTTGGATAGAATAATTTTTTGGATAGAATAATTTTTTGGATAGAATAATTTTTTGGATAGAATAATTTTTTGGATAGAATAATTTTTTGGATAGAATAATTTTTTGGATAGAATAATTTTTTGGATAGAATAATTTTTTGGATAGAATAATTTTTTGGATAGAATAATTTTTTGGATAGAATAATTTTTTGGATAGAATAATTTTTTGGATAGAATAATTTTTTGGATAGAATAATTTTTTGGATAGAATAATTTTTTGGATAGAATAATTTTTTGGATAGAATAATTTTTTGGATAGAATAATTTTTTGGATAGAATAATTTTTTGGATAGAATAATTTTTTGGATAGAATAATTTTTTGGATAGAATAATTTTTTGGATAGAATAATTTTTTGGATAGAATAATTTTTTGGATAGAATCATTTTTTGGATAGAATAATTTTTTGGATAGAATAATTTTTTGGATAGAATAATTTTTTGGATAGAATCATTTTTTGGATAGAATCATTTTTTGGATAGAATCATTTTTTGGATAGAATAATTTTTTGGATAGAATAATTTTTTGGATAGAATAATTTTTTGGATAGAATAATTTTTTGGATAGAATAATTTTTTGGATAGAATCATTTTTTGGATAGAATCATTTTTTGGATAGAATCATTTTTTGGATAGAATCATTTTTTGGATAGAATCATTTTTTGGATAGAATCATTTTTTGGATAGAATCATTTTTTGGATAGAATAATTTTTTGGATAGAATAATTTTTTGGATAGAATAATTTTTTGGATAGAATAATTTTTTGGATAGAATAATTTTTTGGATAGAATAATTTTTTGGATAGAATAATTTTTTGGATAGAATAATTTTTTGGATAGAATAATTTTTTGGATAGAATAATTTTTTGGATAGAATAATTTTTTGGATAGAATAATTTTTTGGATAGAATAATTTTTAGGATATAATAATTTTTTGGATAGAATAATTTTTTGGATAGAATAATTTTTTGGATAGAATAATTTTTTGGATAGAATAATTTTTTGGATAGAATCATTTTTTGGATAGAATAATTTTTTGGATCGAATAATTTTTTGGATATAATCATTTTTTGGATATAATCATTTTTTGGATAGAATCATTTTTTGGATATAATAATTTTTTGGATAGAATCATTTTTTGGATAGAATCATTTTTTGGATAGAATCATTTTTTGGATAGAATCATTTTTTGGATAGAATATTTTTTTGGATAGAATAATTTTTTGGATTGAATAATCTTTTGGATAGAATAATCTTTTGGATAGAATAATCTTTTCGATAGAATAATCTTTTCGATAGAATAATCTTTTGGATAGAATAATCTTTTGGATAGAATAATCTTTTGGATAGAATAATCTTTTGGATAGAATAATCTTTTGGATAGAATAATCTTTTTGGATAGAATAATCTTTTGGATAGAATAATTTTTTGGATAGAATAATTTTTTGGATAGAATAATTTTTTGGATAGAATAATCTTTTGGATAGAATAATCTTTTGGATAGAATAATTTTTTGGATAGAATAATTTTTTGGATAGAATAATTTTTTGGATAGAATAATTTTTTGGATAGAATAATTTTTTGGATAGAATAATTTTTTGGATAGAATAATTTTTTGGATAGAATAATTTTTTGGATAGAATAATTTTTTGGATAGAATAATTTTTTGGATAGAATAATTTTTTGGATAGAATAATTTTTTGGATAGAATAATTTTTTGGATAGAATAATTTTTTGGATAGAATAATTTTTTGGATAGAATAATTTTTTGGATAGAATAATTTTTTGGATAGAATAATTTTTTGGATAGAATAATTTTTTGGATAGAATAATTTTTTGGATAGAATAATTTTTTGGATAGAATAATTTTTTGGATAGAATAATTTTTTGGATAGAATAATTTTTTGGATAGAATAATTTTTTGGATAGAATAATTTTTTGGATAGAATAATTTTTTGGATAGAATAATTTTTTGGATAGAATAATTTTTTGGATAGAATAATTTTTTGGATAGAATAATTTTTTGGATAGAATAATTTTTTGGATAGAATAATTTTTTGGATAGTATAATTTGATGGATAGAATAATTTTTTGGATAGAATAATTTTTTGGATAGAATAATTTTTTGGATAGAATAATTTTTTGGATAGAATAATTTTTTGGATAGAATAATTTTTTGGATAGAATAATTTTTAGGATAGAATAATTTTTTGGATAGAATAATTTTTTGGATAGAATAATTTTTTGGATAGAATCATTTTTTGGATAGAATCATTTTTTGGATAGAATAATTTTTTGGATAGAATCATTTTTTGGATAGAATCATTTTTTGGATAGAATCATTTTTTGGATAGAATCATTTTTTGGATAGAATAATTTTTTGGATAGAATAATTTTTTGGATAGAATAATTTTTTGGATAGAATCATTTTTTGGATAGAATCATTTTTTGGATTGAATAATCTTTTGGATTGAATAATCTTTTGGATAGAATAATCTTTTGGATAGAATAATCTTTTGGATAGAATAATCTTTTGGATAGAATAATCTTTTGGATATAATAATCTTTGGATAGAATAATCTTTTGGATAGAATAATTTTTTGGATAGAATAATTTTTTGGATAGAATAATCTTTTGGATAGAATAATTTTTTGGATAGAATAATTTTTTGGATAGAATAATTTTTTGGATAGAATAATTTTTTGGATAGAATAATTTTTTGGATAGAATAATTTTTTGGATAGAATAATTTTTTGGATAGAATCATTTTTTGGATAGAATCATTTTTTGGATAGAATCATTTTTTGGATTGAATAATGTTTTGGATAGAATAATCTTTTGGATAGAATAATCTTTTGGATAGAATAATCTTTTGGATAGAATAATCTTTTGGATAGAATAATCTTTTGGATAGAATAATCTTTTGGATAGAATAATTTTTTGGATAGAATAATTTTTTGGATAGAATAATTTTTTGGATAGAATAATCTTTTGGATAGAATAATCTTTTGGATAGAATAATCTTTTGGATAGAATAATTTTTTGGATAGAATAATCTTTTGGATAGAATAATTTTTTGGATAGAATAATTTTTTGGATAGAATAATTTTTTGGATAGAATAATTTTTTGGATAGAATAATTTTTTGGATAGAATAATTTTTTGGATAGAATAATTTTTTGGATAGAATAATTTTTTGGATAGAATAATTTTTTGGATAGAATAATTTTTTGGATAGAATAATTTTTTGGATAGAATAATTTTTTGGATAGAATAATTTTTTGGATAGAATAATTTTTTGGATAGAATAATTTTTTGGATAGAATAATTTTTTGGATAGAATAATTTTTTGGATAGAATAATTTTTTGGATAGAATAATTTTTTGGATAGAATAATTTTTTGGATAGAATAATTTTTTGGATAGAATAATTTTTTGGATAGAATCATTTTTTGGATAGAATCATTTTTTGGATAGAATAATCTTTTGGATAGAATAATCTTTTGGATAGAATAATCTTTTGGATAGAATAATCTTTTGGATAGAATAATCTTTTGGATAGAATAATTTTTTGGATAGAATAATCTTTTGGATAGAATAATTTTTTGGATAGAATAATTTTTTGGATAGAATAATTTTTTGGATAGAATAATCTTTTGGATAGAATAATTTTTTGGATAGAATAATTTTTTGGATAGAATAATCTTTTGGATAGAATAATCTTTTGGATAGAATAATTTTTTGGATAGAATAATTTTTTGGATAGAATAATTTTTTGGATAGAATAATTTTTTGGATAGAATAATTTTTTGGATAGAATAATTTTTTGGATAGAATAATCTTTTGGATAGAATAATCTTTTGGATAGAATAATTTTTTGGATAGAATAATTTTTTGGATAGAATAATTTTTTGGATAGAATAATTTTTTGGATAGAATAATTTTTTGGATAGAATAATTTTTTGGATAGAATAATTTTTTGGATAGAATAATTTTTTGGATAGAATGATTTTTTGGATAGAATAATTTTTTGGATAGAATAATTTTTTGGATAGAATAATTTTTTGGATAGAATAATTTTTTGGATAGAATAATTTTTTGGATAGAATAATTTTTTGGATAGAATAATTTTTTGGATAGAATCATTTTTTGGATAGAATAATTTTTTGGATAGAATAATTTTTTGGATAGAATAATTTTTTGGATAGAATAATTTTTTGGATAGAATCATTTTTTGGATAGAATAATTTTTTGGATAGAATAATTTATTGGATAGCATCATTTTTTGGATAGAATCATTTTTTGGATTGAATAATCTTTTGGATAGAATAATCTTTTGGATAGAATAATCTTTTGGATAGAATAATCTTTTGGATAGAATAATCTTTTGGATAGAATAATCTTTTGGATAGAATAATCTTTTGGATAGAATAATTTTTTGGATAGAATAATTTTTTGGATAGAATAATTTTTTGGATAGAATAATCTTTTGGATAGAATAATTTTTTGGATAGAATAATCTTTTGGATAGAATAATCTTTTGGATAGAATAATTTTTTGGATAGAATAATTTTTTGGATAGAATAATTTTTTGGATAGAATCATTTTTTGGATAGAATCATTTTTTGGATAGAATCATTTTTTGGATTGAATAATGTTTTGGATAGAATAATCTTTTGGATAGAATAATCTTTTGGATAGAATAATCTTTTGGATAGAATAATCTTTTGGATAGAATAATCTTTTGGATAGAATAATCTTTTGGATAGAATAATCTTTTGGATAGAATAATTTTTTGGATAGAATAATTTTTTGGATAGAATAATTTTTTGGATAGAATAATCTTTTGGATAGAATAATTTTTTGGATAGAATAATCTTTTGGATAGAATAATCTTTTGGATAGAATAATTTTTTGGATAGAATAATTTTTTGGATAGAATAATTTTTTGGATAGAATAATTTTTTGGATAGAATAATTTTTTGGATAGAATAATTTTTTGGATAGAATAATTTTTTGGATAGAATAATTTTTTGGATAGAATAATTTTTTGGATAGAATAATTTTTTGGATAGAATAATTTTTTGGATAGAATAATTTTTTGGATAGAATAATTTTTTGGATAGAATAATTTTTTGGATAGAATAATCTTTTGGATAGAATAATCTTTTGGATAGAATAATCTTTTGGATAGAATAATCTTTTGGATAGAATAATCTTTTGGATAGAATAATCTTTTGGATAGAATAATCTTTTGGATAGAATAATCTTTTGGATAGAATAATCTTTTGGATAGAATAATCTTTTGGATAGAATAATCTTTTGGATAGAATAATCTTTTGGATAGAATAATCTTTTGGATAGAATAATCTTTTGGATAGAATAATCTTTTGGATAGAATAATTTTTTGGATAGAATAATTTTTTGGATAGAATAATTTTTTGGATAGAATAATCTTTTGGATAGAATAATTTTTTGGATAGAATAATTTTTTGGATAGAATAATCTTTTGGATAGAATAATCTTTTGGATAGAATAATTTTTTGGATAGAATAATTTTTTGGATAGAATAATTTTTTGGATAGAATAATTTTTTGGATAGAATAATTTTTTGGATAGAATAATTTTTTGGATAGAATAATTTTTTGGATAGAATAATTTTTTGGATAGAATAATTTTTTGGATAGAATAATTTTTTGGATAGAATCATTTTTTGGATTGAATAATGTTTTGGATAGAATAATCTTTTGGATAGAATAATCTTTTGGATAGAATAATCTTTTGGATAGAATAATCTTTTGGATAGAATAATCTTTTGGATAGAATAATCTTTTGGATAGAATAATCTTTTGGATAGAATAATCTTTTGGATAGAATAATCTTTTGGATAGAATAATCTTTTGGATAGAATAATCTTTTGGATAGAATAATCTTTTGGATAGAATAATCTTTTCGATAGAATAATCTTTTGGATAGAATAATCTTTTGGATAGAATAATTTTTTGGATAGAATAATTTTTTGGATAGAATAATTTTTTGGATAGAATAATTTTTTGGATAGAATAATTTTTTGGATCGAATAATTTTTTGGATAGAATAATTTTTTGGATAGAATAATTTTTTGGATAGAATAATTTTTTGGATAGAATAATTTTTTGGATAGAATAATTTTTTGGATAGAATAATTTTTTGGATAGAATAATTTTTTGGATAGAATAATTTTTTGGATAGAATAATTTTTTGGATAGAATAATTTTTTGGATAGAATAATTTTTTGGATAGAATAATTTTTTGGATAGAATAATCTTTTGGATAGAATAATCTTTTGGATAGAATAATCTTTTCGATAGAATAATCTTTTGGATAGAATAATCTTTTGGATAGAATAATCTTTTGGATAGAATAATCTTTTGGATAGAATAATCTTTTGGATAGAATAATCTTTTGGATAGAATAATCTTTTTGGATAGAATAATCTTTTGGATAGAATAATTTTTTGGATAGAATAATTTTTTGGATAGAATAATTTTTTGGATAGAATAATCTTTTGGATAGAATAATTTTTTGGATAGAATAATTTTTTGGATAGAATAATTTTTTGGATAGAATAATTTTTTGGATAGAATAATTTTTTGGATAGAATAATTTTTTGGATAGAATAATTTTTTGGATAGAATAATTTTTTGGATAGAATAATTTTTTGGATAGAATAATTTTTTGGATAGAATAATTTTTTGGATAGAATAATTTTTTGGATAGAATAATTTTTTGGATAGAATAATTTTTTGGATAGAATAATTTTTTGGATAGAATAATTTTTTGGATAGAATAATTTTTTGGATAGAATAATTTTTTGGATAGAATAATTTTTTGGATAGAATAATTTTTTGGATAGAATAATTTTTTGGATAGAATAATTTTTTGGATAGAATAATTTTTTGGATAGAATAATTTTTTGGATAGAATAATTTTTTGGATAGAATAATTTTTTGGATAGAATAATTTTTTGGATAGAATAATTTTTTGGATAGAATAATTTTTTGGATAGAATAATTTTTTGGATAGAATAATTTTTTGGATAGAATAATTTTTTGGATAGAATAATTTTTTGGATAGAATAATTTTTTGGATAGAATAATTTTTTGGATAGAATAATTTTTTGGATAGAATAATTTTTTGGATAGAATAATTTTTTGGATAGAATCATTTTTTGGATAGAATAATTTTTTGGATAGAATAATTTTTTGGATAGAATCATTTTTTGGATAGAATCATTTTTTGGATAGAATCATTTTTTGGATAGAATCATTTTTTGGATAGAATAATTTTTTGGATAGAATAATTTTTTGGATAGAATAATTTTTTGGATAGAATAATTTTTTGGATAGAATAATTTTTTGGATAGAATCATTTTTTGGATAGAATCATTTTTTGGATAGAATCATTTTTTGGATAGAATCATTTTTTGGATAGAATAATTTTTTGGATAGAATAATTTTTTGGATAGAATAATTTTTTGGATAGAATAATTTTTTGGATAGAATAATTTTTTGGATAGAATAATTTTTTGGATAGAATAATTTTTTGGATAGAATAATTTTTTGGATAGAATAATTTTTTGGATAGAATAATTTTTTGGATAGAATAATTTTTAGGATATAATAATTTTTTGGATAGAATAATTTTTTGGATAGAATAATTTTTTGGATAGAATAATTTTTTGGATAGAATAATTTTTTGGATAGAATAATTTTTTGGATAGAATCATTTTTTGGATAGAATAATTTTTTGGATCGAATAATTTTTTGGATATAATCATTTTTTGGATATAATCATTTTTTGGATATAATCATTTTTTGGATAGAATCATTTTTTGGATATAATCATTTTTTGGATAGAATCATTTTTTGGATAGAATCATTTTTTGGATAGAATCATTTTTTGGATAGAATCATTTTTTGGATAGAATAATTTTTTGGATAGAATAATTTTTTGGATTGAATAATCTTTTGGATAGAATAATCTTTTGGATAGAATAATCTTTTCGATAGAATAATCTTTTCGATAGAATAATCTTTTCGATAGAATAATCTTTTGGATAGAATAATCTTTTGGATAGAATAATCTTTTGGATAGAATAATCTTTTGGATAGAATAATCTTTTGGATAGAATAATCTTTTTGGATAGAATAATCTTTTGGATAGAATAATTTTTTGGATAGAATAATTTTTTGGATAGAATAATTTTTTGGATAGAATAATCTTTTGGATAGAATAATCTTTTGGATAGAATAATTTTTTGGATAGAATAATTTTTTGGATAGAATAATTTTTTGGATAGAATAATTTTTTGGATAGAATAATTTTTTGGATAGAATAATTTTTTGGATAGAATAATTTTTTGGATAGAATAATTTTTTGGATAGAATAATTTTTTGGATAGAATAATTTTTTGGATAGAATAATTTTTTGGATAGAATAATTTTTTGGATAGAATAATTTTTTGGATAGAATAATTTTTTGGATAGAATAATTTTTTGGATAGAATAATTTTTTGGATAGAATAATTTTTTGGATAGAATAATTTTTTGGATAGAATAATTTTTTGGATAGAATAATTTTTTGGATAGAATAATTTTTTGGATAGAATAATTTTTTGGATAGAATAATTTTTTGGATAGAATAATTTTTTGGATAGAATAATTTTTTGGATAGAATAATTTTTTGGATAGAATAATTTTTTGGATAGAATAATTTTTTGGATAGAATAATTTTTTGGATAGAATAATTTTTTGGATAGAATAATTTTTTGGATAGAATAATTTTTTGGATAGAATAATTTTTTGGATAGAATAATTTTTTGGATAGAATAATTTTTTGGATAGAATAATTTTTTGGATAGTATAATTTGATGGATAGAATAATTTTTTGGATAGAATAATTTTTTGGATAGAATAATTTTTTGGATAGAATAATTTTTTGGATAGAATAATTTTTTGGATAGAATAATTTTTTGGATAGAATAATTTTTTGGATAGAATAATTTTTTGGATAGAATAATTTTTTGGATAGAATAATTTTTTGGATAGAATAATTTTTTGGATAGAATAATTTTTTGGATAGAATAATTTTTTGGATAGAATAATTTTTTGGATAGAATAATTTTTTGGATAGAATAATTTTTTGGATAGAATAATTTTTTGGATAGAATAATTTTTTGGATAGAATAATTTTTTGGATAGAATAATTTTTTGGATAGAATAATTTTTTGGATAGAATAATTTTTTGGATAGAATAATTTTTTGGATAGAATAATTTTTTGGATAGAATAATTTTTTGGATAGAATAATTTTTTGGATAGAATAATTTTTTGGATAGAATAATTTTTTGGATAGAATAATTTTTTGGATAGAATAATTTTTTGGATAGAATAATTTTTTGGATAGAATAATTTTTTGGATAGAATAATTTTTTGGATAGAATAATTTTTTGGATAGAATAATTTTTTGGATAGAATAATTTTTTGGATAGAATAATTTTTTGGATAGAATCATTTTTTGGATAGAATCATTTTTTGGATAGAATAATTTTTTGGATAGAATAATTTTTTGGATAGAATAATTTTTTGGATAGAATCATTTTTTGGATAGAATCATTTTTTGGATTGAATAATCTTTTGGATTGAATAATCTTTTGGATAGAATAATCTTTTGGATAGAATAATCTTTTGGATAGAATAATCTTTTGGATAGAATAATCTTTTGGATAGAATAATCTTTGGATAGAATAATCTTTTGGATAGAATAATTTTTTGGATAGAATAATTTTTTGGATAGAATAATCTTTTGGATAGAATAATCTTTTGGATAGAATAATTTTTTGGATAGAATAATTTTTTGGATAGAATAATTTTTTGGATAGAATAATTTTTTGGATAGAATAATTTTTTGGATAGAATAATTTTTTGGATAGAATAATTTTTTGGATAGAATAATTTTTTGGATAGAATCATTTTTTGGATAGAATCATTTTTTGGATTGAATAATGTTTTGGATAGAATAATCTTTTGGATAGAATAATCTTTTGGATAGAATAATCTTTTGGATAGAATAATCTTTTGGATAGAATAATCTTTTGGATAGAATAATCTTTTGGATAGAATAATCTTTTGGATAGAATAATCTTTTGGATAGAATAATTTTTTGGATAGAATAATTTTTTGGATAGAATAATTTTTTGGATAGAATAATCTTTTGGATAGAATAATTTTTTGGATAGAATAATCTTTTGGATAGAATAATCTTTTGGATAGAATAATTTTTTGGATAGAATAATTTTTTGGATAGAATAATTTTTTGGATAGAATAATTTTTTGGATAGAATAATTTTTTGGATAGAATAATTTTTTGGATAGAATAATTTTTTGGATAGAATAATTTTTTGGATAGAATAATTTTTTGGATAGAATAATTTTTTGGATAGAATAATTTTTTGGATAGAATAATTTTTTGGATAGAATAATTTTTTGGATAGAATAATTTTTTGGATAGAATAATTTTTTGGATAGAATAATTTTTTGGATAGAATAATTTTTTGGATAGAATAATTTTTTGGATAGAATAATTTTTTGGATAGAATAATTTTTTGGATAGAATAATTTTTTGGATAGAATAATTTTTTGGATAGAATAATTTTTTGGATAGAATAATTTTTTGGATAGAATAATTTTTTGGATAGAATAATTTTTTGGATAGAATAATTTTTTGGATAGAATAATTTTTTGGATAGAATAATTTTTTGGATAGAATAATTTTTAGGATATAATAATTTTTTGGATAGAATAATTTTTTGGATAGAATAATTTTTTGGATAGAATAATCTTTTGGATAGAATAATCTTTTGGATAGAATAATTTTTTGGATAGAATAATTTTTTGGATAGAATAATTTTTTGGATAGAATAATTTTTTGGATAGAATAATTTTTTGGATAGAATAATTTTTTGGATTGAATAATCTTTTGGATAGAATAATTTTTTGGATAGAATAATTTTTTGGATAGAATAATTTTTTGGATAGAATAATTTTTTGGATAGAATAATTTTTTGGATAGAATAATTTTTTGGATAGAATAATTTTTTGGATAGAATAATTTTTTGGATAGAATAATTTTTTGGATAGAATAATTTTTTGGATAGAATAATTTTTTGGATAGAATAATTTTTTGGATAGAATAATTTTTTGGATAGAATAATTTTTTGGATAGAATAATTTTTTGGATAGAATAATTTTTTGGATAGAATAATTTTTTGGATAGAATAATTTTTTGGATAGAATAATTTTTTGGATAGAATAATTTTTTGGATAGAATAATTTTTTGGATAGAATAATTTTTTGGATAGAATAATTTTTTGGATAGAATAATTTTTTGGATAGAATAATTTTTTGGATAGAATAATTTTTTGGATAGAATAATTTTTTGGATAGAATAATTTTTTGGATAGAATAATTTTTTGGATAGAATAATTTTTTGGATAGAATAATTTTTTGGATAGAATAATTTTTTGGATAGAATAATTTTTTGGATAGAATAATTTTTTGGATAGAATAATTTTTTGGATAGAATAATTTTTTGGATAGAATAATTTTTTGGATAGAATAATTTTTTGGATAGAATAATTTTTTGGATAGAATAATTTTTTGGATAGAATAATTTTTTGGATAGAATAATTTTTTGGATAGAATAATTTTTTGGATAGAATAATTTTTTGGATAGAATAATTTTTTGGATAGAATAATTTTTTGGATAGAATAATTTTTTGGATAGAATAATTTTTTGGATAGAATAATTTTTTGGATAGAATAATTTTTTGGATAGAATAATTTTTTGGATAGAATAATTTTTTGGATAGAATAATTTTTTGGATAGAATAATTTTTTGGATAGAATAATTTTTTGGATAGAATAATTTTTTGGATAGAATAATTTTTTGGATAGAATAATTTTTAGGATAGAATAATTTTTTGGATAGAATAATTTTTTGGATAGAATAATTTTTTGGATAGAATAATCTTTTGGATAGAATAATCTTTTGGATAGAATCATTTTTTGGATAGAATAATTTTTTGGATAGAATCATTTTTTGGATAGAATAATTTTTTGGATAGAATAATTTTTTGGATAGAATAATTTTTTGGATTGAATAATCTTTTGGATAGAATAATCTTTTGGATAGAATAATTTTTTGGATAGAATAATTTTTTGGATAGAATAATTTTTTGGATAGAATAATTTTTTGGATAGAATAATTTTTTGGATAGAATAATTTTTTGGATAGAATAATTTTTTGGATAGAATAATTTTTTGGATAGAATAATTTTTTGGATAGAATAATTTTTTGGATAGAATAATTTTTTGGATAGAATAATTTTTTGGATAGAATAATTTTTTGGATAGAATAATTTTTTGGATAGAATAATTTTTTGGATAGAATAATTTTTTGGATAGAATAATTTTTTGGATAGAATAATTTTTTGGATAGAATAATTTTTTGGATAGAATAATTTTTTGGATAGAATAATTTTTTGGATAGAATAATTTTTTGGATAGAATAATTTTTTGGATAGAATAATTTTTTGGATAGAATAATTTTTTGGATAGAATAATTTTTTGGATAGAATAATCTTTTGGATAGAATAATTTTTTGGATAGAATAATTTTTTGGATAGAATAATCTTTTGGATAGAATAATCTTTTGGATAGAATAATTTTTTGGATAGAATAATTTTTTGGATAGAATAATTTTTTGGATAGAATAATTTTTTGGATAGAATAATTTTTTGGATAGAATAATTTTTTGGATAGAATAATTTTTTGGATAGAATAATTTTTTGGATAGAATAATTTTTTGGATAGAATAATTTTTTGGATAGAATAATTTTTTGGATAGAATAATTTTTTGGATAGAATAATTTTTTGGATAGAATAATTTTTTGGATAGAATAATTTTTTGGATAGAATAATTTTTTGGATAGAATAATTTTTTGGATAGAATAATTTTTTGGATAGAATAATTTTTTGGATAGAATAATTTTTTGGATAGAATAATTTTTTGGATAGAATAATTTTTTGGATAGAATAATTTTTTGGATAGAATAATTTTTTGGATAGAATAATTTTTTGGATAGAATAATTTTTTGGATAGAATAATTTTTTGGATAGAATAATTTTTTGGATAGAATAATTTTTTGGATAGAATAATTTTTTGGATAGAATAATTTTTTGGATAGAATAATTTTTTGGATAGAATAATTTTTTGGATAGAATAATTTTTTGGATAGAATAATTTTTTGGATAGAATAATTTTTTGGATAGAATCATTTTTTGGATAGAATCATTTTTTGGATAGAATCATTTTTTGGATAGAATCATTTTTTGGATAGAATCATTTTTTGGATAGAATCATTTTTTGGATAGAATCATTTTTTGGATAGAATCATTTTTTGGATAGAATCATTTTTTGGATAGAATCATTTTTTGGATAGAATCATTTTTTGGATAGAATCATTTTTTGGATAGAATCATTTTTTGGATAGAATCATTTTTTGGATAGAATAATTTTTTGGATAGAATCATTTTTTGGATAGAATCATTTTTTGGATAGAATCATTTTTTGGATTGAATAATCTTTTGGATAGAATAATCTTTTGGATAGAATAATCTTTTGGATAGAATAATCTTTTGGATAGAATAATCTTTTGGATAGAATAATTTTTTGGATAGAATAATTTTTTGGATAGAATAATTTTTTGGATAGAATAATCTTTTGGATAGAATAATCTTTTGGATAGAATAATCTTTTGGATAGAATAATTTTTTGGATAGAATAATTTTTTGGATAGAATAATTTTTTGGATAGAATAATTTTTTGGATAGAATCATTTTTTGGATAGAATAATTTTTTGGATAGAATCATTTTTTGGATAGAATCATTTTTTGGATAGAATCATTTTTTGGATTGAATAATGTTTTGGATAGAATAATCTTTTGGATAGAATAATTTTTTGGATAGAATAATCTTTTGGATAGAATAATCTTTTGGATAGAATAATTTTTTGGATAGAATAATCTTTTGGATAGAATAATTTTTTGGATAGAATAATTTTTTGGATAGAATAATTTTTTGGATAGAATAATTTTTTGGATAGAATAATTTTTTGGATAGAATAATTTTTTGGATAGAATAATTTTTTGGATAGAATAATTTTTTGGATAGAATAATTTTTTGGATAGAATAATTTTTTGGATAGAATAATTTTTTGGATAGAATAATTTTTTGGATAGAATAATTTTTTGGATAGAATAATTTTTTGGATAGAATAATTTTTTGGATAGAATAATTTTTTGGATAGAATAATTTTTTGGATAGAATAATTTTTTGGATAGAATAATTTTTTGGATAGAATAAGTTTTTGGATAGAATAATTTTTTGGATAGAATAATTTTTTGGATAGAATAATTTTTTGGATAGAATAATTTTTTGGATAGAATAATTTTTTGGATAGAATAATTTTTTGGATAGAATAATTTTTTGGATAGAATAATTTTTTGGATAGAATAATTTTTTGGATAGAATAATTTTTTGGATAGAATAATTTTTTGGATAGAATAATTTTTTGGATAGAATAATTTTTTGGATAGAATAATTTTTTGGATAGAATAATTTTTTGGATAGAATAATTTTTTGGATAGAATAATTTTTTGGATAGAATAATTTTTTGGATAGAATAATTTTTTGGATAGAATAATTTTTTGGATAGAATAATTTTTTGGATAGAATAATTTTTTGGATAGAATAATTTTTTGGATAGAATAATTTTTTGGATAGAATAATTTTTTGGATAGAATAATTTTTTGGATAGAATAATTTTTTGGATAGAATAATTTTTTGGATAGAATAATTTTTTGGATAGAATAATTTTTTGGATAGAATAATTTTTTGGATAGAATAATTTTTTGGATAGAATAATTTTTTGGATAGAATAATTTTTTGGATAGAATAATTTTTTGGATAGAATAATTTTTTGGATAGAATAATTTTTTGGATAGAATAATTTTTTGGATAGAATAATTTTATGGATAGAATAATTTTTTGGATAGAATAATTTTTTGGATAGAATAATTTTTTGGATAGAATAATTTTTTGGATAGAATAATTTTTTGGATAGAATAATTTTTTGGATAGAATAATTTTTTGGATAGAATAATTTTTTGGATAGAATAATTTTTTGGATAGAATAATTTTTTGGATAGAATAATTTTTTGGATAGAATAATTTTTTGGATAGAATAATTTTTTGGATAGAATAATTTTTTGGATAGAATAATTTTTTGGATAGAATAATTTTTTGGATAGAATAATTTTTTGGATAGAATAATTTTTTGGATAGAATAATTTTTTGGATAGAATAATTTTTTGGATAGAATAATTTTTTGGATAGAATAATTTTTTGGATAGAATAATTTTTTGGATAGAATAATTTTTTGGATAGAATAATTTTTTGGATAGAATAATTTTTTTGATAGAATAATTTTTTGGATAGAATAATTTTTTGGATAGAATAATTTTTTGGATAGAATAATTTTTTGGATAGAATAATTTTTTGGATAGAATAATTTTTTGGATAGAATAATTTTTTGGATAGAATAATTTTTTGGATAGAATAATTTTTTGGATAGAATAATCTTTTGGATAGAATAATCTTTTGGATAGAATAATCTTTTGGATAGAATAATCTTTTGGATAGAATAATTTTTTGGATAGAATAATTTTTTGGATAGAATAATCTTTTGGATAGAATAATTTTTTGGATAGAATAATCTTTTGGATAGAATAATTTTTTGGATAGAATAATTTTTTGGATAGAATAATTTTTTGGATAGAATCATTTTTTGGATAGAATCATTTTTTGGATAGAATAATTTTTTGGATAGAATCATTTTTTGGATAGAATCATTTTTTGGATTGAATAATGTTTTGGATAGAATAATCTTTTGGATAGAATAATCTTTTGGATAGAATAATCTTTTGGATAGAATAATCTTTTGGATAGAATAATTTTTTGGATAGAATAATCTTTTGGATAGAATAATTTTTTGGATAGAATAATTTTTTGGATAGAATAATTTTTTGGATAGAATAATCTTTTGGATAGAATAATTTTTTGGATAGAATAATTTTTTGGATAGAATAATCTTTTGGATAGAATAATCTTTTGGATAGAATAATTTTTTGGATAGAATAATTTTTTGGATAGAATAATTTTTTGGATAGAATAATTTTTTGGATAGAATAATTTATTGGATAGCATCATTTTTTGGATAGAATCATTTTTTGGATTGAATAATCTTTTGGATAGAATAATCTTTTGGATAGAATAATCTTTTGGATAGAATAATCTTTTGGATAGAATAATCTTTTGGATAGAATAATCTTTTGGATAGAATAATCTTTTGGATAGAATAATCTTTTGGATAGAATAATCGTTTGGATAGAATAATTTTTTGGATAGAATAATTTTTTGGATAGAATAATTTTTTGGATAGAATAATCTTTTGGATAGAATAATTTTTTGGATAGAATAATCTTTTGGATAGAATAATCTTTTGGATAGAATAATTTTTTGGATAGAATAATTTTTTGGATAGAATAATTTTTTGGATAGAATCATTTTTTGGATAGAATCATTTTTTGGATAGAATCATTTTTTGGATTGAATAATGTTTTGGATAGAATAATCTTTTGGATAGAATAATCTTTTGGATAGAATAATCTTTTGGATAGAATAATCTTTTGGATAGAATAATCTTTTGGATAGAATAATCTTTTGGATAGAATAATTTTTTGGATAGAATAATTTTTTGGATAGAATAATTTTTTGGATAGAATAATCTTTTGGATAGAATAATTTTTTGGATAGAATAATTTTTTGGATAGAATAATCTTTTGGATAGAATAATCTTTTGGATAGAATAATTTTTTGGATAGAATAATTTTTTGGATAGAATAATTTTTTGGATAGAATAATTTTTTGGATAGAATAATTTTTTGGATAGAATAATTTTTTGGATAGAATAATTTTTTGGATAGAATAATTTTTTGGATAGAATAATTTTTTGGATAGAATAATTTTTTGGATAGAATAATTTTTTGGATAGAATAATTTTTTGGATAGAATAATTTTTTGGATAGAATAATTTTTTGGATAGAATAATTTTTTGGATAGAATAATTTTTTGGATAGAATAATTTTTTGGATAGAATCATTTTTTGGATTGAATAATGTTTTGGATAGAATAATCTTTTGGATAGAATAATCTTTTGGATAGAATAATCTTTTGGATAGAATAATCTTTTGGATAGAATAATCTTTTGGATAGAATAATCTTTTGGATAGAATAATTTTTTGGATAGTATAATCTTTTGGATAGAATAATCTTTTGGATAGAATAATCTTTTGGATAGAATAATCTTTTGGATAGAATAATCTTTTGGATAGAATAATCTTTTGGATAGAATAATTTTTTGGATAGAATAATTTTTTGGATAGAATAATTTTTTGGATAGAATAATTTTTTGGATAGAATAATTTTTTGGATAGAATAATTTTTTGGATAGAATAATCTTTTGGATAGAATAATCTTTTGGATAGAATAATTTTTTGGATAGAATAATTTTTTGGATAGAATAATTTTTTGGATAGAATAATTTTTTGGATAGAATAATTTTTTGGATAGAATAATTTTTTGGATAGAATAATTTTTTGGATAGAATCATTTTTTGGATAGAATAATTTTTTGGATAGAATCATTTTTTGGATAGAATCATTTTTTGGATTGAATAATGTTTTGGATAGAATAATGTTTTGGATAGAATAATCTTTTGGATAGAATAATCTTTTGGATAGAATAATCTTTTGGATAGAATAATCTTTTGGATAGAATAATCTTTTGGATAGAATAATCTTTTGGATAGAATAATGTTTTGGATAGAATAATCTTTTGGATAGAATAATCTTTTGGATAGAATAATCTTTTGGATAGAATAATCTTTTGGATAGAATAATTTTTTGGATAGAATAATTTTTTGGATAGAATAATTTTTTGGATAGAATAATTTTTTGGATAGAATAATTTTTTGGATCGAATAATTTTTTGGATAGAATAATTTTTTGGATAGAATAATTTTTTGGATAGAATAATTTTTTGGATAGAATAATTTTTTGGATAGAATAATTTTTTGGATAGAATAATTTTTTGGATAGAATAATTTTTTGGATAGAATAATTTTTTGGATAGAATAATTTTTTGGATAGAATAATTTTTTGGATAGAATAATTTTTTGGATAGAATAATTTTTTGGATAGAATAATTTTTTGGATTGAATAATCTTTTGGATAGAATAATCTTTTGGATAGAATAATCTTTTCGATAGAATAATCTTTTGGATAGAATAATCTTTTGGATAGAATAATCTTTTGGATAGAATAATCTTTTGGATAGAATAATCTTTTGGATAGAATAATCTTTTGGATAGAATAATCTTTTGGATAGAATAATCTTTTGGATAGAATAATCTTTTGGATAGAATAATCTTTTTGGATAGAATAATCTTTTGGATAGAATAATTTTTTGGATAGAATAATTTTTTGGATAGAATAATTTTTTGGATAGAATAATTTTTTGGATAGAATAATTTTTTGGATAGAATAATTTTTTGGATAGAATAATTTTTTGGATAGAATAATTTTTTGGATAGAATACTTTTTTGGATAGAATAATTTTTTGGATAGAATAATTTTTTGGATAGAATAATTTTTTGGATAGAATAATTTTTTGGATAGAATAATTTTTTGGATAGAATAATTTTTTGGATACAATAATTTTTTGGATAGAATAATTTTTTGGATAGAATAATTTTTTGGATAGAATAATTTTTTGGATAGAATAATTTTTTGGATAGAATAATTTTTTGGATAGAATAATTTTTTGGATAGAATAATTTTTTGGATAGAATAATTTTTTGGATAGAATAATTTTTTGGATAGAATAATTTTTTGGATAGAATAATTTTTTGGATAGAATAATTTTTTGGATAGAATAATTTTTTGGATAGAATAATTTTTTGGATAGAATAATTTTTTGGATAGAATAATTTTTTGGATAGAATAATTTTTTGGATAGAATAATTTTTTGGATAGAATAATTTTTTGGATAGAATAATTTTTTGGATAGAATAATTTTTTGGATAGAATCATTTTTTGGATAGAATCATTTTTTGGATAGAATAATTTTTTGGATAGAATAATTTTTTGGATAGAATCATTTTTTGGATAGAATCATTTTTTGGATAGAATCATTTTTTGGATAGAATAATTTTTTGGATAGAATAATTTTTTGGATAGAATAATTTTTTGGATAGAATAATTTTTTGGATAGAATAATTTTTTGGATAGAATAATTTTTTGGATAGAATCATTTTTTGGATAGAATCATTTTTTGGATAGAATCATTTTTTGGATAGAATCATTTTTTGGATAGAATAATTTTTTGGATAGAATCATTTTTTGGATAGAATCATTTTTTGGATAGAATCATTTTTTGGATAGAATAATTTTTTGGATAGAATAATTTTTTGGATAGAATAATTTTTTGGATAGAATAATTTTTTGGATAGAATAATTTTTTGGATAGAATAATTTTTTGGATAGAATAATTTTTTGGATAGAATAATTTTTTGGATAGAATAATTTTTAGGATAGAATAATTTTTTGGATAGAATAATTTTTTGGATAGAATAATTTTTTGGATAGAATAATTTTTTGGATAGAATAATTTTTTGGATAGAATAATTTTTTGGATAGAATAATTTTTTGGATAGAATCATTTTTTGGATAGAATAATTTTTTGGATCGAATAATTTTTTGGATATAATCATTTTTTGGATATAATCATTTTTTGGATATAATCATTTTTTGGATAGAATCATTTTTTGGATAGAATCATTTTTTGGATAGAATCATTTTTTGGATAGAATAATTTTTTGGATAGAATAATTTTTTGGATAGAATAATTTTTTGGATTGAATAATCTTTTGGATAGAATAATCTTTTGGATAGAATAATCTTTTCGATAGAATAATCTTTTCGATAGAATAATCTTTTGGATAGAATAATCTTTTGGATAGAATAATCTTTTGGATAGAATAATTTTTTGGATAGAATAATCTTTTGGATAGAATAATCTTTTTGGATAGAATAATCTTTTGGATAGAATAATTTTTTGGATAGAATAATTTTTTGGATAGAATAATTTTTTGGATAGAATAATCTTTTGGATAGAATAATCTTTTGGATAGAATAATTTTTTGGATAGAATAATTTTTTGGATAGAATAATTTTTTGGATAGAATAATTTTTTGGATAGAATAATTTTTTGGATAGAATAATTTTTTGGATAGAATAATTTTTTGGATAGAATAATTTTTTGGATAGAATAATTTTTTGGATAGAATAATTTTTTGGATAGAATAATTTTTTGGATAGAATAATTTTTTGGATAGAATAATTTTTTGGATAGAATAATTTTTTGGATAGAATAATTTTTTGGATAGAATAATTTTTTGGATAGAATAATTTTTTGGATAGAATAATTTTTTGGATAGAATAATTTTTTGGATAGAATAATTTTTTGGATAGAATAATTTTTTGGATAGAATAATTTTTTGGATAGAATAATTTTTTGGATAGAATAATTTTTTGGATAGAATAATTTTTTGGATAGAATAATTTTTTGGATAGAATAATTTTTTGGATAGAATAATTTTTTGGATAGAATAATTTTTTGGATAGAATAATTTTTTGGATAGAATAATTTTTTGGATAGAATAATTTTTTGGATAATATAATTTGATGGATAGAATAATTTTTTGGATAGAATAATTTTTTGGATAGAATAATTTTTTGGATAGAATAATTTTTTGGATAGAATAATTTTTTGGATAGAATAATTTTTTGGATAGAATAATTTTTTGGATAGAATAATTTTTTGGATAGAATAATTTTTTGGATAGAATAATTTTTTGGATAGAATAATTTTTTGGATAGAATAATTTTTTGGATAGAATAATTTTTTGGATAGAATAATTTTTTGGATAGAATAATTTTTTGGATAGAATAATTTTTTGGATAGAATAATTTTTTGGATAGAATAATTTTTTGGATAGAATAATTTTTTGGATAGAATAATTTTTTGGATAGAATAATTTTTTGGATAGAATAATTTTTTGGATAGAATAATTTTTTGGATAGAATAATTTTTTGGATAGAATAATTTTTTGGATAGAATAATTTTTTGGATAGAATAATTTTTTGGATAGAATAATTTTTTGGATAGAATAATTTTTTGGATAGAATAATTTTTTGGATAGAATAATTTTTTGGATAGAATAATTTTTTGGATAGAATAATTTTTTGGATAGAATAATTTTTTGGATAGAATAATTTTTTGGATAGAATCATTTTTTGGATAGAATCATTTTTTGGATAGAATCATTTTTTGGATAGAATAATTTTTTGGATAGAATAATTTTTTGGATAGAATAATTTTTTGGATAGAATCATTTTTTGGATAGAATCATTTTTTGGATTGAATAATCTTTTGGATAGAATAATCTTTTGGATAGAATAATCTTTTGGATAGAATAATCTTTTGGATAGAATAATCTTTTGGATAGAATAATCTTTTGGATAGAATAATCTTTGGATAGAATAATCTTTTGGATAGAATAATTTTTTGGATAGAATAATTTTTTGGATAGAATAATCTTTTGGATAGAATAATTTTTTGGATAGAATAATTTTTTGGATAGAATAATTTTTTGGATAGAATAATTTTTTGGATAGAATAATTTTTTGGATAGAATAATTTTTTGGATAGAATCATTTTTTGGATAGAATCATTTTTTGGATAGAATCATTTTTTGGATTGAATAATGTTTTGGATAGAATAATCTTTTGGATAGAATAATCTTTTGGATAGAATAATCTTTTGGATAGAATAATCTTTTGGATAGAATAATCTTTTGGATAGAATAATCTTTTGGATAGAATAATCTTTTGGATAGAATAATTTTTTGGATAGAATAATTTTTTGGATAGAATAATTTTTTGGATAGAATAATCTTTTGGATAGAATAATGTTTTGGATAGAATAATCTTTTGGATAGAATAATTTTTTGGATAGAATAATCTTTTGGATAGAATAATTTTTTGGATAGAATAATCTTTTGGATAGAATAATTTTTTGGATAGAATAATTTTTTGGATAGAATAATTTTTTGGATAGAATAATTTTTTGGATAGAATAATTTTTTGGATAGAATAATTTTTTGGATAGAATAATTTTTTGGATAGAATAATTTTTTGGATAGAATAATTTTTTGGATAGAATAATTTTTTGGATAGAATAATTTTTTGGATAGAATAATTTTTTGGATAGAATAATTTTTTGGATAGAATAATTTTTTGGATAGAATAATTTTTTGGATAGAATAATTTTTTGGATAGAATAATTTTTTGGATAGAATAATTTTTTGGATAGAATAATTTTTTGGATAGAATAATTTTTTGGATAGAATAATTTTTTGGATAGAATAATTTTTTGGATAGAATAATTTTTTGGATAGAATAATTTTTTGGATAGAATAATTTTTTGGATAGAATAATTTTTTGGATAGAATAATTTTTTGGATAGAATAATTTTTTGGATAGAATAATTTTTTGGATAGAATAATTTTTTGGATAGAATAATTTTTTGGATAGAATAATTTTTTGGATAGAATAATTTTTTGGATAGAATAATTTTTTGGATAGAATAATTTTTTGGATAGAATAATTTTTTGGATAGAATAATTTTTTGGATAGAATAATTTTTTGGATAGAATAATTTTTTGGATAGAATAATTTTTTGGATAGAATAATTTTTTGGATAGAATAATTTTTTGGATAGAATAATTTTTTGGATAGAATAATTTTTTGGATAGAATAATTTTTTGGATAGAATAATTTTTTGGATAGAATAATTTTTTGGATAGAATAATTTTTTGGATAGAATAATTTTTTGGATAGAATAATTTTTTGGATAGAATAATTTTTTGGATAGAATAATTTTTTGGATAGAATAATTTTTAGGATAGAATAATTTTTTGGATAGAATAATTTTTTGGATAGAATAATGTTTTGGATAGAATAATCTTTTGGATAGAATAATCTTTTGGATAGAATAATTTTTTGGATAGAATAATTTTTTGGATAGAATAATTTTTTGGATAGAATAATTTTTTGGATAGAATAATTTTTTGGATAGAATAATTTTTTGGATAGAATAATCTTTTGGATAGAATAATCTTTTGGATAGAATAATCTTTTGGATAGAATAATTTTTTGGATAGAATAATTTTTTGGATAGAATAATTTTTTGGATAGAATAATTTTTTGGATAGAATAATTTTTTGGATAGAATAATTTTTTGGATAGAATAATTTTTTGGATAGAATAATTTTTTGGATAGAATAATTTTTTGGATAGAATAATTTTTTGGATAGAATAATTTTTTGGATAGAATAATTTTTTGGATAGAATAATTTTTTGGATAGAATAATTTTTTGGATAGAATAATTTTTTGGATAGAATAATTTTTTGGATAGAATAATTTTTTGGATAGAATAATTTTTTGGATAGAATAATTTTTTGGATAGAATAATTTTTTGGATAGAATAATTTTTTGGATAGAATAATTTTTTGGATAGAATAATTTTTTGGATAGAATAATTTTTTGGATAGAATAATTTTTTGGATAGAATAATTTTTTGGATAGAATAATTTTTTGGATAGAATAATTTTTTGGATAGAATAATTTTTTGGATAGAATAATTTTTTGGATAGAATAATTTTTTGGATAGAATAATTTTTTGGATAGAATAATTTTTTGGATAGAATAATTTTTTGGATAGAATAATTTTTTGGATAGAATAATTTTTTGGATAGAATAATTTTTTGGATAGAATAATTTTTTGGATAGAATAATTTTTTGGATAGAATAATTTTTTGGATAGAATAATTTTTTGGATAGAATAATTTTTTGGATAGAATAATTTTTTGGATAGAATAATTTTTTGGATAGAATAATTTTTTGGATAGAATAATTTTTAGGATAGAATAATTTTTTGGATAGAATAATTTTTTGGATAGAATAATTTTTTGGATAGAATAATCTTTTGGATAGAATAATCTTTTGGATAGAATCATTTTTTGGATAGAATAATTTTTTGGATAGAATCATTTTTTGGATAGAATAATTTTTTGGATAGAATAATTTTTTGGATACAATAATTTTTTGGATTGAATAATCTTTTGGATAGAATAATTTTTTGGATAGAATAATTTTTTGGATAGAATAATTTTTTGGATAGAATAATTTTTTGGATAGAATAATTTTTTGGATAGAATAATTTTTTGGATAGAATAATTTTTTGGATAGAATAATTTTTTGGATAGAATAATTTTTTGGATAGAATAATTTTTTGGATAGAATAATTTTTTGGATAGAATAATTTTTTGGATAGAATAATTTTTTGGATAGAATAATTTTTTGGATAGAATAATTTTTTGGATAGAATAATTTTTTGGATAGAATAATTTTTTGGATAGAATAATTTTTTGGATAGAATAATTTTTTGGATAGAATAATTTTTTGGATAGAATAATTTTTTGGATAGAATAATTTTTTGGATAGAATAATTTTTTGGATAGAATAATTTTTTGGATAGAATAATTTTTTGGATAGAATCATTTTTTTGATAGAATCATTTTTTGGATAGAATCATTTTTTGGATAGAATCATTTTTTGGATAGAATCATTTTTTGGATAGAATAATTTTTTGGATAGAATCATTTTTTGGATAGAATCATTTTTTGGATAGAATCATTTTTTGGATAGAATAATTTTTTGGATAGAATAATTTATTGGATAGCATCATTTTTTGGATAGAATCATTTTTTGGATTGAATAATCTTTTGGATAGAATAATCTTTTGGATAGAATAATCTTTTGGATAGAATAATCTTTTGGATAGAATAATCTTTTGGATAGAATAATCTTTTGGATAGAATAATCTTTTGGATAGAATAATTTTTTGGATAGAATAATTTTTTGGATAGAATAATTTTTTGGATAGAATAATCTTTTGGATAGAATAATTTTTTGGATAGAATAATCTTTTGGATAGAATAATCTTTTGGATAGAATAATTTTTTGGATAGAATAATTTTTTGGATAGAATAATTTTTTGGATAGAATAATTTTTTGGATAGAATAATTTTTTGGATAGAATCATTTTTTGGATAGAATCATTTTTTGGATAGAATCATTTTTTGGATTGAATAATGTTTTGGATAGAATAATCTTTTGGATAGAATAATTTTTTGGATAGAATAATCTTTTGGATAGAATAATCTTTTGGATAGAATAATCTTTTGGATAGAATAATTTTTTGGATAGAATAATTTTTTGGATAGAATAATTTTTTGGATAGAATAATCTTTTGGATAGAATAATTTTTTGGATAGAATAATTTTTTGGATAGAATAATCTTTTGGATAGAATAATCTTTTGGATAGAATAATTTTTTGGATAGAATAATTTTTTGTATAGAATAATTTTTTGGATAGAATAATTTTTTGGATAGAATAATTTTTTGGATAGAATAATTTTTTGGATAGAATAATTTTTTGGATAGAATAATTTTTTGGATAGAATAATTTTTTGGATAGAATAATTTTTTGGATAGAATAATTTTTTGGATAGAATCATTTTTTGGATTGAATAATGTTTTGGATAGAATAATCTTTTGGATAGAATAATCTTTTGGATAGAATAATCTTTTGGATAGAATAATCTTGTGGATAGAATAATCTTTTGGATAGAATAATCTTTTGGATAGAATAATTTTTTGGATAGAATAATTTTTTGGATAGAATAATTTTTTGGATAGAATAATTTTTTGGATAGAATAATTTTTTGGATAGAATAATCTTTTGGATAGAATAATTTTTTGGATAGAATAATTTTTTGGATAGAATAATCTTTTGGATAGAATAATCTTTTGGATAGAATAATTTTTTGGATAGAATAATTTTTTGGATAGAATAATTTTTTGGATAGAATAATTTTTTGGATAGAATAATTTTTTGGATAGAATAATTTTTTGGATAGAATAATTTTTTGGATAGAATAATTTTTTGGATAGAATAATTTTTTGGATAGAATAATTTTTTGGATAGAATAATTTTTTGGATAGAATAATTTTTTGGATAGAATAATTTTTTGGATAGAATAATTTTTTGGATAGAATAATTTTTTGGATAGAATAATTTTTTGGATAGAATAATTTTTTGGATAGAATAATTTTTTGGATAGAATAATTTTTTGGATAGAATAATTTTTTGGATAGAATAATTTTTTGGATAGAATAATTTTTTGGATAGAATAATTTTTTGGATAGAATAATTTTTTGGATAGAATAATTTTTTGGATAGAATAATTTTTTGGATAGAATAATTTTTTGGATAGAATAATTTTTTGGATAGAATAATTTTTTGGATAGAATAATTTTTTGGATAGAATCATTTTTTGGATAGAATCATTTTTTGGATAGAATCATTTTTTGGATAGAATCATTTTTTGGATAGAATCATTTTTTGGATAGAATCATTTTTTGGATAGAATCATTTTTTGGATAGAATCATTTTTTGGATAGAATCATTTTTTGGATAGAATCATTTTTTGGATAGAATCATTTTTTGGATAGAATAATTTTTTGGATAGAATCATTTTTTGGATAGAATCATTTTTTGGATAGAATCATTTTTTGGATAGAATAATTTTTTGGATAGAATCATTTTTTGGATAGAATCATTTTTTGGATTGAATAATCTTTTGGATAGAATAATCTTTTGGATAGAATAATCTTTTGGATAGAATAATCTTTTGGATAGAATAATTTTTTGGATAGAATAATTTTTTGGATAGAATAATTTTTTGGATAGAATAATCTTTTGGATAGAATAATTTTTTGGATAGAATAATCTTTTGGATAGAATAATTTTTTGGATAGAATAATTTTTTGGATAGAATAATTTTTTGGATAGAATAATTTTTTGGATAGAATCATTTTTTGGATAGAATAATTTTTTGGATAGAATCATTTTTTGGATAGAATCATTTTTTGGATAGAATCATTTTTTGGATTGAATAATGTTTTGGATAGAATAATCTTTTGGATAGAATAATTTTTTGGATAGAATAATCTTTTGGATAGAATAATCTTTTGGATAGAATAATTTTTTGGATAGAATAATTTTTTGGATAGAATAATTTTTTGGATAGAATAATTTTTTGGATAGAATAATTTTTTGGATAGAATAATTTTTTGGATAGAATAATTTTTTGGATAGAATAATTTTTTGGATAGAATAATTTTTTGGATAGAATAATTTTTTGGATAGAATAATTTTTTGGATAGAATAATTTTTTGGATAGAATAATTTTTTGGATAGAATAATTTTTTGGATAGAATAATTTTTTGGATAGAATAATTTTTTGGATAGAATAATTTTTTGGATAGAATAATTTTTTGGATAGAATAATTTTTTGGATAGAATAATTTTTTGGATAGAATAATTTTTTGGATAGAATAATTTTTTGGATAGAATAATTTTTTGGATAGAATAATTTTTTGGATAGAATAATTTTTTGGATAGAATAATTTTTTGGATAGAATCATTTTTTGGATAGAATCATTTTTTGGATAGAATCATTTTTTGGATAGAATCATTTTTTGGATAGAATCATTTTTTGGATAGAATCATTTTTTGGATAGAATCATTTTTTGGATAGAATAATTTTTTGGATAGAATCATTTTTTGGATAGAATCATTTTTTGGATAGAATAATTTTTTGGATAGAATCATTTTTTGGATAGAATCATTTTTTGGATAGAATCATTTTTTGGATTGAATAATCTTTTGGATAGAATAATCTTTTGGATAGAATAATCTTTTGGATAGAATAATCTTTTGGATAGAATAATCTTTTGGATAGAATAATCTTTTGGATAGAATAATTTTTTGGATAGAATAATTTTTTGGATAGAATAATTTTTTGGATAGAATAATCTTTTGGATAGAATAATTTTTTGGATAGAATAATCTTTTGGATAGAATAATTTTTTGGATAGAATAATTTTTTGGATAGAATAATTTTTTGGATAGAATAATTTTTTGGATAGAATAATTTTTTGGATAGAATAATTTTTTGGATAGAATCATTTTTTGGATAGAATCATTTTTTGGATAGAATCATTTTTTGGATAGAATCATTTTTTGGATTGAATAATGTTTTGGATAGAATAATCTTTTGGATAGAATAATTTTTTGGATAGAATAATCTTTTGGATAGAATAATCTTTTGGATAGAATAATTTTTTGGATAGAATAATCTTTTGGATAGAATAATTTTTTGGATAGAATAATTTTTTGGATAGAATAATTTTTTGGATAGAATAATTTTTTGGATAGAATAATTTTTTGGATAGAATAATTTTTTGGATAGAATAATTTTTTGGATAGAATAATTTTTTGGATAGAATAATTTTTTGGATAGAATAATTTTTTGGATAGAATAATTTTTTGGATAGAATAATTTTTTGGATAGAATAATTTTTTGGATAGAATAATTTTTTGGATAGAATAATTTTTTGGATAGAATAATTTTTTGGATAGAATAAGTTTTTGGATAGAATAATTTTTTGGATAGAATAATTTTTTGGATAGAATAATTTTTTGGATAGAATAATTTTTTGGATAGAATAATTTTTTGGATAGAATAATTTTTTGGATAGAATAATTTTTTGGATAGAATAATTTTTTGGATAGAATAATTTTTTGGATAGAATAATTTTTTGGATAGAATAATTTTTTGGATAGAATAATTTTTTGGATAGAATAATTTTTTGGATAGAATAATTTTTTGGATAGAATAATTTTTTGGATAGAATAATTTTTTGGATAGAATAATTTTTTGGATAGAATAATTTTTTGGATAGAATAATTTTTTGGATAGAATAATTTTTTGGATAGAATAATTTTTTGGATAGAATAATTTTTTGGATAGAATAATTTTTTGGATAGAATAATTTTTTGGATAGAATAATTTTTTGGATAGAATAATTTTTTGGATAGAATAATTTTATGGATAGAATAATTTTTTGGATAGAATAATTTTTTGGATAGAATAATTTTTTGGATAGAATAATTTTTTGGATAGAATAATTTTTTGGATAGAATAATTTTTTGGATAGAATAATTTTTTGGATAGAATAATTTTTTGGATAGAATAATTTTTTGGATAGAATAATTTTTTGGATAGAATAATTTTTTGGATAGAATAATTTTTTGGATAGAATAATTTTTTGGATAGAATAATTTTTTGGATAGAATAATTTTTTGGATAGAATAATTTTTTGGATAGAATAATTTTTTGGATAGAATAATTTTTTGGATAGAATAATTTTTTGGATAGAATAATTTTTTGGATAGAATAATTTTTTGGATAGAATAATTTTTTGGATAGAATAATTTTTTGGATAGAATAATTTTTTGGATAGAATAATTTTTTGGATAGAATAATTTTTTGGATACAATAATTTTTTGGATAGAATAATTTTTTGGATAGAATAATTTTTTGGATAGAATAATTTTTTGGATAGAATAATTTTTTGGATAGAATAATTTTTTGGATAGAATAATCTTTTGGATAGAATAATCTTTTGGATAGAATAATCTTTTGGATAGAATAATCTTTTGGATAGAATAATTTTTTGGATAGAATAATTTTTTGGATAGAATAATCTTTTGGATAGAATAATTTTTTGGATAGAATAATCTTTTGGATAGAATAATTTTTTGGATAGAATAATTTTTTGGATAGAATAATTTTTTGGATAGAATCATTTTTTGGATAGAATCATTTTTTGGATAGAATAATTTTTTGGATAGAATAATTTTTTGGATAGAATCATTTTTTGGATAGAATCATTTTTTGGATTGAATAATGTTTTGGATAGAATAATCTTTTGGATAGAATAATCTTTTGGATAGAATAATGTTTTGGATAGAATAATCTTTTGGATAGAATAATCTTTTGGATAGAATAATCTTTTGGATAGAATAATTTTTTGGATAGAATAATCTTTTGGATAGAATAATTTTTTGGATAGAATAATTTTTTGGATAGAATAATTTTTTGGATAGAATAATCTTTTGGATAGAATAATTTTTTGGATAGAATAATTTTTTGGATAGAATAATCTTTTGGATAGAATAATCTTTTGGATAGAATAATTTTTTGGATAGAATAATTTTTTGGATAGAATAATTTTTTGGATAGAATAATTTTTTGGATAGAATAATTTTTTGGATAGAATAATCTTTTGGATAGAATAATCTTTTGGATAGAATAATTTTTTGGATAGAATAATTTTTTGGATAGAATAATTTTTTGGATAGAATAATTTTTTGGATAGAATAATTTTTTGGATAGAATAATTTTTTGGATAGAATAATTTTTTGGATAGAATAATTTTTTGGATAGAATAATTTTTTGGATAGAATGATTTTTTGGATAGAATAATTTTTTGGATAGAATAATTTTTTGGATAGAATAATTTTTTGGATAGAATAATTTTTTGGATAGAATAATTTTTTGGATAGAATCATTTTTTGGATAGAATCATTTTTTGGATAGAATAATTTTTTGGATAGAATCATTTTTTGGATAGAATCATTTTTTGGATAGAATCATTTTTTGGATAGAATAATTTTTTGGATAGAATAATTTATTGGATAGCATCATTTTTTGGATAGAATCATTTTTTGGATTGAATAATCTTTTGGATAGAATAATCTTTTGGATAGAATAATCTTTTGGATAGAATAATCTTTTGGATAGAATAATCTTTTGGATAGAATAATCTTTTGGATAGAATAATCTTTTGGATAGAATAATCTTTTGGATAGAATAATTTTTTGGATAGAATAATTTTTTGGATAGAATAATTTTTTGGATAGAATAATCTTTTGGATAGAATAATTTTTTGGATAGAATAATCTTTTGGATAGAATAATCTTTTGGATAGAATAATTTTTTGGATAGAATAATTTTTTGGATAGAATAATTTTTTGGATAGAATCATTTTTTGGATAGAATCATTTTTTGGATAGAATCATTTTTTGGATAGAATCATTTTTTGGATTGAATAATGTTTTGGATAGAATAATCTTTTGGATAGAATAATCTTTTGGATAGAATAATCTTTTGGATAGAATAATCTTTTGGATAGAATAATCTTTTGGATAGAATAATCTTTTGGATAGAATAATTTTTTGGATAGAATAATTTTTTGGATAGAATAATTTTTTGGATAGAATAATCTTTTGGATAGAATAATTTTTTGGATAGAATAATTTTTTGGATAGAATAATCTTTTGGATAGAATAATCTTTTGGATAGAATAATCTTTTGGATAGAATAATTTTTTGGATAGAATAATTTTTTGGATAGAATAATTTTTTGGATAGAATAATTTTTTGGATAGAATAATTTTTTGGATAGAATAATTTTTTGGATAGAATAATTTTTTGGATAGAATAATTTTTTGGATAGAATAATTTTTTGGATAGAATAATTTTTTGGATAGAATAATTTTTTGGATAGAATAATTTTTTGGATGGAATAATTTTTTGGATGGAATAATTTTTTGGATGGAATAATTTTTTGGATAGAATAATTTTTTGGATAGAATAATTTTTTGGATAGAATAATTTTTTGGATAGAATAATTTTTTGGATAGAATAATTTTTTGGATAGAATAATTTTTTGGATAGAATAATTTTTTGGATAGAATAATTTTTTGGATAGAATAATTTTTTGGATAGAATAATTTTTTGGATAGAATAATTTTTTGGATAGAATAATTTTTTGGATAGAATAATTTTTTGGATAGAATAATTTTTTGGATAGAATAATTTTTTGGATAGAATAATTTTTTGGATAGAATAATTTTTTGGATAGAATAATTTTTTGGATAGAATAATTTTTTGGATAGAATAATTTTTTGGATAGAATAATTTTTTGGATAGAATAATTTTTTGGATAGAATAATTTTTTGGATAGAATAATTTTTTGGATAGAATAATTTTTTGGATAGAATAATTTTTTGGATAGAATAATTTTTTGGATAGAATAATTTTTGGATAGAATAATTTTTTGGATAGAATAATTTTTTGGATAGAATAATTTTTTGGATAGAATAATTTTTTGGATAGAATAATTTTTTGGATAGAATAATTTTTTGGATAGAATAATTTTTTGGATAGAATAATTTTTTGGATAGAATAATTTTTTGGATAGAATAATTTTTTGGATAGAATAATTTTTTGGATAGAATAATTTTTTGGATAGAATAATTTTTTGGATAGAATAATTTTTTGGATAGAATAATTTTTTGGATAGAATAATTTTTTGGATAGAATAATTTTTTGGATAGAATAATTTTTTGGATAGAATAATTTTTTGGATAGAATAATTTTTTGGATAGAATAATTTTTTGGATAGAATAATTTTTTGGATAGAATAATTTTTTGGATAGAATAATTTTTTGGATAGAATAATTTTTTGGATAGAATGATTTTTTGGATAGAATAATTTTTTGGATAGAATAATTTTTTGGATAGAATAATTTTTTGGATAGAATAATTTTTTGGATAGAATAATTTTTTGGATAGAATAATTTTTTGGATAGAATAATTTTTTGGATATGTCACGTTCCGCGCAGCGTTCGTTTTTTATTTCTAAATTTTTCTGCGACAGAACTCGCGGAATGGCACGTTCGGGCTCGTCAGCGCGGGATTGACTGTCAAGGTATCGGCATACACAGGATGTATTCCGTTGCCTTTTCAGTATTTAATTTCCCGTGTTAATTCTTTCTATATCGCGCCAACCGCGGCGTTATTCTATGCGACGCGGGTCGCGCGATATTTTTCTCGAGAGTCGAGGGCTCGGGGAGACATGCAAATGTGTCCTGTCGCCTCCGCTCAAGCGAGTTACAATTTCGCGATCTTGCAGAAATCCTCCCCGGCGCGTCACCCGTCGGTCGAGAGATCGGCGGATGTACGAGCCAGGGAGGACAGTCCCGGAGAGACATCGAAAGCGTAAGCTTGAACTTCGGAAAAACTCCTCGTTACAGCTCCCGCAGAGCGATCTTAAAATCTCGAAGGAGTTCCGCGATTCGGTACAAATCGCGTAAGCCGATAGAATCGTAGGAGCCGGACAGTGTATTGCGTCGCGGTGATAAGCCTGAACGTGCTAGGCATAAGTGTTATTATTCGCGCCACGAACTACTTAGTCGTGTAGTTTTAAGAGCGTGTTCACGGTGTGAGAGAGAGAGAGGAGAGCAGAGTGCGAGTGTGTGGAGAAGTTGGAAGGAAAGGGCCGCGACCACGAACAGCAAATTAGAGTTAGATATTGTAAGTACGACGTATGTGTGTGTGTGCGTGATTGTGTGCGTGCGAGCTTGCCGGCTCAAAATTACTAAATCATTTTGTTCTTACACTCGGGTAATCTTTCATTAATAAATTACCAATAAAACTAACTCCGTTATTCGATTATTTTATACTTAAGCGAAATTGCGGGACGTTCTGTATAGAACGAAACCGGAACGATCCCGAAACAAAATTAAATATAAACTCGTCGCGCTCCACGCGGCGAGGTTTATGGTAACGTAATACGCCCGTACGTTACAGATAGAATAATTTTTTGGATAGAATAATTTTTTGGATAGAATAATTTTTTGGATAGAATAATTTTTTGGATAGAATAATTTTTTGGATAGAATAATTTTTTGGATAGAATAATTTTTTGGATAGAATAATTTTTTGGATAGAATAATTTTTTGGATAGAATGATTTTTTGGATAGAATAATTTTTTGGATAGAATAATTTTTTGGATAGAATAATTTTTTGGATAGAATAATTTTTTGGATAGAATAATTTTTTGGATAGAATAATTTTTTGGATAGAATAATTTTTTGGATAGAATAATTTTTTGGATAGAATAATTTTTTGGATAGAATAATTTTTTGGATAGAATAATTTTTTGGATAGAATAATTTTTTGGATAGAATAATTTTTTTGATAGAATAATTTTTTGGATAGAATAATTTTTTGGATAGAATAATTTTTTGGATAGAATAATTTTTTGGATAGAATAATTTTTTGGATAGAATAATTTTTTGGATAGAATAATTTTTTGGATAGAATAATTTTTTGGATAGAATAATTTTTTGGATAGAATAATTTTTTGGATAGAATAATTTTTTGGATAGAATAATTTTTTGGATAGAATAATTTTTTGGATAGAATAATTTTTTGGATAGAATAATTTTTTGGATAGAATAATTTTTTGGATAGAATAATTTTTTGGATAGAATAATTTTTTGGATAGAATAATTTTTTGGATAGAATAATTTTTTGGATAGAATAATTTTTTGGATAGAATAATTTTTTGGATAGAATAATTTTTTGGATAGAATAATTTTTTGGATAGAATAATTTTTTGGATAGAATAATTTTTTGGATAGAATAATTTTTTGGATAGAATAATTTTTTGGATAGAATAATTTTTTGGATAGAATCATTTTTTGGATAGAATCATTTTTTGGATAGAATCATTTTTTGGATAGAATCATTTTTTGGATAGAATAATTTTTTGGATAGAATCATTTTTTGGATAGAATCATTTTTTTGGATAGAATCATTTTTTGGATTGAATAATCTTTTGGATAGAATAATCTTTTGGATAGAATAATCTTTTGGATAGAATAATCTTTTGGATAGAATAATCTTTTGGATAGAATAATCTTTTGGATAGAATAATTTTTTGGATAGAATAATTTTTTGGATAGAATAATCTTTTGGATAGAATAATCTTTTGGATAGAATAATTTTTTGGATAGAATAATCTTTTGGATAGAATAATTTTTTGGATAGAATAATTTTTTGGATAGAATAATTTTTTGGATAGAATCATTTTTTGGATAGAATAATTTTTTGGATAGAATCATTTTTTGGATAGAATAATTTTTTGGATAGAATAATTTTTTGGATAGAATCATTTTTTGGATAGAATCATTTTTTGGATAGAATCATTTTTTGGATAGAATCATTTTTTGGATAGAATAATGTTTTGGATAGAATAATGTTTTGGATAGAATAATCTTTTGGATAGAATAATCTTTTGGATAGAATAATCTTTTGGATAGAATAATCTTTTGGATAGAATAATCTTTTGGATAGAATAATCTTTTGGATAGAATAATCTTTTGGATAGAATAATCTTTTGGATAGAATAATTTTTTGGATAGAATAATTTTTTGGATAGAATAATTTTTTGGATAGAATAATCTTTTGGATAGAATAATTTTTTGGATAGAATAATTTTTTGGATAGAATAATCTTTTGGATAGAATAATCTTTTGGATAGAATAATTTTTTGGATAGAATAATTTTTTGGATAGAATAATTTTTTGGATAGAATAATTTTTTGGATAGAATAATTTTTTGGATAGAATAATTTTTTGGATAGAATAATTTTTTGGATAGAATAATTTTTTGGATAGAATAATTTTTTGGATAGAATAATTTTTTGGATAGAATAATTTTTTGGATAGAATAATTTTTTGGATAGAATAATTTTTTGGATAGAATAATTTTTTGGATAGAATAATTTTTTGGATAGAATAATTTTTTGGATAGAATAATTTTTTGGATAGAATAATTTTTTGGATAGAATAATTTTTTGGATAGAATAATTTTTTGGATAGAATAATTTTTTGGATAGAATAATTTTTTGGATAGAATAATTTTTTGGATAGAATAATTTTTTGGATAGAATAATTTTTTGGATAGAATAATTTTTTGGATAGAATAATTTTTTGGATAGAATAATTTTTTGGATAGAATAATTTTTTGGATAGAATAATTTTTTGGATAGAATAATTTTTTGGATAGAATAATTTTTTGGATAGAATAATTTTTTGGATAGAATCATTTTTTGGATAGAATAATTTTTTGGATAGAATAATTTTTTGGATAGAATAATTTTTTGGATAGAATAATTTTTTGGATAGAATAATTTTTTGGATAGAATAATTTTTTGGATAGAATAATTTTTTGGATAGAATAATTTTTTGGATAGAATAATTTTTTGGATAGAATAATTTTTTGGATAGAATAATTTTTTGGATAGAATAATTTTTTGGATAGAATAATTTTTTGGATAGAATAATTTTTTGGATAGAATAATTTTTTGGATAGAATAATCTTTTGGATAGAATAATCTTTTGGATAGAATAATCTTTTGGATAGAATAATCTTTTGGATAGAATAATCTTTTGGATAGAATAATCTTTTGGATAGAATAATCTTTTGGATAGAATAATTTTTTGGATAGAATAATCTTTTTGGATAGAATAATCTTTTGGATAGAATAATTTTTTGGATAGAATAATCTTTTGGATAGAATAATCTTTTGGATAGAATAATTTTTTGGATAGAATAATTTTTTGGATAGAATAATTTTTTGGATAGAATAATTTTTTGGATAGAATAATTTTTTGGATAGAATAATTTTTTGGATAGAATAATTTTTTGGATAGAATAATTTTTTGGATAGAATAATTTTTTGGATAGAATAATTTTTTGGATAGAATAATTTTTTGGATAGAATAATTTTTTGGATAGAATGATTTTTTGGATAGAATAATTTTTTGGATAGAATAATTTTTTGGATAGAATAATTTTTTGGATAGAATAATTTTTTGGATAGAATAATTTTTTGGATAGAATAATTTTTTGGATAGAATAATTTTTTGGATAGAATAATTTTTTGGATAGAATAATTTTTTGGATAGAATAATTTTTTGGATAGAATAATTTTTTGGATAGAATAATTTTTTGGATAGAATAATTTTTTGGATAGAATAATTTTTTGGATGGAATAATTTTTTGGATGGAATAATTTTTTGGATGGAATAATTTTTTGGATAGAATAATTTTTTGGATAGAATAATTTTTTGGATAGAATAATTTTTTGGATAGAATAATTTTTTGGATAGAATAATTTTTTGGATAGAATAATTTTTTGGATAGAATAATTTTTTGGATAGAATAATTTTTTGGATAGAATAATTTTTTGGATAGAATAATTTTTTGGATAGAATAATTTTTTGGATAGAATAATTTTTTGGATGGAATAATTTTTTGGATTGAATAATTTTTTGGATGGAATAATTTTTCGGATGGAATAATATTTCGGATGGAATAATATTTCGGATAGAATAATTTTTTGGATAGAATAATTTTTTGGATAGAATAATTTTTTGGATAGAATAATTTTTTGGATAGAATAATTTTTTGGATAGAATAATTTTTTGGATAGAATAATTTTTTGGATAGAATAATTTTTTGGATAGAATAATTTTTTGGATAGAATAATTTTTTGGATAGAATAATTTTTTGGATAGAATAATTTTTTGGATAGAATAATTTTTTGGATAGAATAATTTTTTGGATAGAATAATTTTTTGGATGGAATAATTTTTTGGATGGAATAATTTTTTGGATGGAATAATTTTTTGGATGGAATAATTTTTTGGATGGAATAATTTTTTGGATGGAATAATTTTTTGGATGGAATAATTTTTTGGATGGAATAATTTTTTGGATAGAATAATTTTTTGGATAGAATAATTTTTTGGATAGAATAATTTTTTGGATAGAATAATTTTTTGGATAGAATAATTTTTTGGATAGAATAATTTTTTGGATAGAATAATTTATTGGATAGAATAATTTTTTGGATAGAATAATTTTTTGGATAGAATAATTTTTTGGATAGAATAATTTTTTGGATAGAATAATTTTTTGGATAGAATAATTTTTTGGATAGAATAATTTTTTGGATAGAATAATTTTTTGGATAGAATAATTTTTTGGATAGAATAATTTTTTGGATAGAATAATTTTTTGGATAGAATAATTTTTTGGATAGAATAATTTTTTGGATAGAATAATTTTTTGGATAGAATAATTTTTTGGATAGAATAATTTTTTGGATAGAATAATTTTTTGGATAGAATAATTTTTTGGATAGAATAATTTTTTGGATAGAATAATTTTTTGGATAGAATAATTTTTTGGATAGAATAATTTTTTGGATAGAATAATTTTTTGGATAGAATAATTTTTTGGATAGAATAATTTTTTGGATAGAATAATTTTTTGGATAGAATAATTTTTTGGATAGAATAATTTTTTGGATAGAATAATTTTTTGGATAGAATAATTTTTTGGATAGAATAATTTTTTGGATAGAATAATTTTTTGGATAGAATAATTTTTTGGATGGAATAATTTTTTGGATGGAATAATTTTTTGGATGGAATAATTTTTTGGATGGAATAATTTTTTGGATGGAATAATTTTTTGGATGGAATAATTTTTTGGATGGAATAATTTTTTGGATAGAATAATTTTTTGGATAGAATAATTTTTTGGATAGAATAATTTTTTGGATAGAATAATTTTTTGGATAGAATAATTTTTTGGATAGAATAATTTTTTGGATAGAATAATTTTTTGGATAGAATAATTTTTTGGATAGAATAATTTTTTGGATAGAATAATTTTTTGGATAGAATAATTTTTTGGATAGAATAATTTTTTGGATGGAATAATTTTTTGGATGGAATAATTTTTTGGATAGAATAATTTTTTGGATAGAATAATTTTTTGGATAGAATAATTTTTTGGATAGAATAATTTTTTGGATAGAATAATTTTTTGGATAGAATAATTTTTTGGATAGAATAATTTTTTGGATAGAATAATTTTTTGGATAGAATAATTTTTTGGATAGAATAATTTTTTGGATAGAATAATTTTTTGGATAGAATAATTTTTTGGATAGAATAATTTTTTGGATAGAATAATTTTTTGGATAGAATAATTTTTTGGATAGAATAATTTTTTGGATAGAATAATTTTTTGGATAGAATAATTTTTTGGATAGAATAATTTTTTGGATAGAATAATTTTTTGGATAGAATAATTTTTTGGATAGAATAATTTTTTGGATAGAATAATTTTTTGGATAGAATAATTTTTTGGATAGAATAATTTTTTGGATAGAATAATTTTTGGATAGAATAATTTTTTGGATAGAATAATTTTTTGGATAGAATAATTTTTTGGATAGAATAATTTTTTGGATAGAATAATTTTTTGGATAGAATAATTTTTTGGATAGAATAATTTTTTGGATAGAATAATTTTTTGGATAGAATAATTTTTTGGATAGAATAATTTTTTGGATAGAATAATTTTTTGGATAGAATAATTTTTTGGATAGAATAATTTTTTGGATAGAATAATTTTTTGGATAGAATAATTTTTTGGATAGAATAATTTTTTGGATAGAATAATTTTTTGGATAGAATAATTTTTTGGATGGAATAATTTTTTGGATGGAATAATTTTTTGGATGGAATAATTTTTTGGATAGAATAATTTTTTGGATAGAATAATTTTTTGGATAGAATAATTTTTTGGATAGAATAATTTTTTGGATAGAATAATTTTTTGGATAGAATAATTTTTTGGATAGAATAATTTTTTGGATAGAATAATTTTTTGGATAGAATAATTTTTTGGATAGAATAATTTTTTGGATAGAATAATTTTTTGGATAGAATAATTTTTTGGATAGAATAATTTTTTGGATAGAATAATTTTTTGGATAGAATAATTTTTTGGATAGAATAATTTTTTGGATAGAATAATTTTTTGGATAGAATAATTTTTTGGATGGAATAATTTTTTGGATGGAATAATATTTCGGATGGAATAATATTTCGGATGGAATAATTTTTTGGATAGAATAATTTTTTGGATAGAATAATTTTTTGGATAGAATAATTTTTTGGATAGAATAATTTTTTGGATAGAATAATTTTTTGGATAGAATAATTTTTTGGATATAATAATTTTTTGGATATAATAATTTTTTGGATAGAATAATTTTTTGGATAGAATAATTTTTTGGATAGAATAATTTTTTGGATAGAATAATTTTTTGGATAGAATAATTTTTTGGATGGAATAATTTTTTGGATGGAATAATTTTTTGGATGGAATAATTTTTTGGATGGAATAATTTTTTGGATGGAATAATTTTTTGGATGGAATAATTTTTTGGATGGAATAATTTTTTGGATGGAATAATTTTTTGGATAGAATAATTTTTTGGATAGAATAATTTTTTGGATAGAATAATTTTTTGGATAGAATAATTTTTTGGATAGAATAATTTTTTGGATAGAATAATTTTTTGGATAGAATAATTTTTTGGATAGAATAATTTTTTGGATAGAATAATTTTTTGGATAGAATAATTTTTTGGATAGAATAATTTTTTGGATAGAATAATTTTTTGGATAGAATAATTTTTTGGATAGAATAATTTTTTGGATAGAATAATTTTTTGGATAGAATAATTTTTTGGATAGAATAATTTTTTGGATAGAATAATTTTTTGGATAGAATAATTTTTTGGATAGAATAATTTTTTGGATAGAATAATTTTTTGGATAGAATAATTTTTTGGATAGAATAATTTTTTGGATAGAATAATTTTTTGGATAGAATAATTTTTTGGATAGAATAATTTTTTGGATAGAATAATTTTTTGGATAGAATAATTTTTTGGATAGAATAATTTTTTGGATAGAATAATTTTTTGGATAGAATAATTTTTTGGATAGAATAATTTTTTGGATAGAATAATTTTTTGGATAGAATAATTTTTTGGATAGAATAATTTTTTGGATAGAATAATTTTTTGGATAGAATAATTTTTTGGATAGAATAATTTTTTGGATAGAATAATTTTTTGGATAGAATAATTTTTTGGATAGAATAATTTTTTGGATAGAATAATTTTTTGGATAGAATAATTTTTTGGATAGAATAATTTTTTGGATAGAATAATTTTTTGGATAGAATAATTTTTTGGATAGAATAATTTTTTGGATAGAATAATTTTTTGGATAGAATAATTTTTTGGATAGAATAATTTTTTGGATAGAATAATTTTTTGGATAGAATAATTTTTTGGATAGAATAATTTTTTGGATAGAATAATTTTTTGGATAGAATAATTTTTTGGATAGAATAATTTTTTGGATAGAATAATTTTTTGGATAGAATAATTTTTTGGATAGAATCATTTTTTGGATAGAATCATTTTTTGGATAGAATCATTTTTTGGATAGAATCATTTTTTGGATAGAATAATTTTTTGGATGGAATAATTTTTTGGATGGAATAATTTTTTGGATGGAATAATTTTTTGGATGGAATAATTTTTTGGATGGAATAATTTTTTGGATGGAATAATTTTTTGGATGGAATAATATTTCGGATGGAAAAATTTTTTGGATAGAATAATTTTTTGGATAGAATAATTTTTCGGATAGAATAATTTTTTGGATAGAATAATTTTTTGGATAGAATAATTTTTTGGATAGAATAATTTTTTGGATAGAATAATTTTTTGGATGGAACAATTTTTTGGATGGAATAATTTTTTGGATGGAATAATTTTTTGGATGGAATAATTTTTTGGATGGAATAATTTTTTGGATGGAATAATTTTTTGGATGGAATAATTTTTTGGATGGAATAATTTTTTGGATGGAATAATTTTTTGGATAGAATAATTTTTTGGATGGAATAATTTTTTGGATGGAATAATTTTTTGGATGGAATAATTTTTTGGATGGAATAATTTTTTGGATGGAATAATTTTTTGGATAGAATAATTTTTTGGATAGAATAATTTTTTGGATAGAATAATTTTTTGGATAGAATAATTTTTTGGATAGAATAATTTTTTGGATAGAATAATTTTTTGGATAGAATATTTTTTGGATAGAATAATTTTTTGGATAGAATAATTTTTTGGATAGAATAATTTTTTGGATAGAATAATTTTTTGGATAGAATAATTTTTTGGATAGAATAATTTTTTGGATAGAATAATTTTTTGGATAGAATAATTTTTTGGATAGAATAATTTTTTGGATAGAATAATTTTTTGGATAGAATAATTTTTTGGATAGAATAATTTTTTGGATAGAATAATTTTTTTGGATAGAATAATTTTTTGGATAGAATAATTTTTTGGATAGAATAATTTTTTTGGATAGAATAATTTTTTGGATAGAATAATTTTTTGGATAGAATAATTTTTTGGATTGAATAATTTTTTGGATAGAATAATTTTTTGGATAGAATAATTTTTTGGATAGAATAATTTTTTGGATAGAATAATTTTTTGGATAGAATAATTTTTTGGATAGAATAATTTTTTGGATAGAATAATTTTTTGGATAGAATAATTTTTTGGATAGAATAATTTTTTGGATAGAATAATTTTTTGGATAGAATAATTTTTTGGATAGAATAATTTTTTGGATAGAATAATTTTTTGGATAGAATAATTTTTTGGATAGAATAATTTTTTGGATAGATAATTTTTTGGATAGAATAATTTTTTGGATAGAATAATTTTTTGGATAGAATAATTTTTTGGATAGAATAATTTTTTGGATAGAATAATTTTTTGGATAGAATCATTTTTTGGATAGAATATTTTTTGGATAGAATAATTTTTTGGATAGAATCATTTTTTGGATAGAATAATTTTTTGGATAGAATCATTTTTTGGATAGAATAATTTTTTGGATAGAATAATTTTTTGGATAGAATAATTTTTTGGATAGAATAATTTTTTGGATAGAATAATTTTTTGGATAGAATAATTTTTTGGATAGAATAATTTTATGGATAGAATAATTTTTTGGATAGAATAATTTTTTGGATAGAATAATTTTTTGGATAGAATAATTTTTTGGATAGAATAATTTTTTGGATAGAATAATTTTTTGGATAGAATAATTTTTTGGATAGAATAATTTTTTGGATAGAATAATTTTTTGGATAGAATAATTTTTTGGATAGAATAATTTTTTGGATAGAATAATTTTTTGGATAGAATCATTTTTTGGATAGAATAATTTTTTGGATAGAATCATTTTTTGGATAGAATAATTTTTTGGATAGAATCATTTTTTGGATAGAATCATTTTTTGGATAGAATCATTTTTTGGATTGAATAATCTTTTGGATAGAATAATTTTTTGGATAGAATAATTTTTTGGATAGAATAATTTTTTGGATAGAATAATTTTTTGGATAGAATAATTTTTTGGATAGAATAATTTTTTGGATAGAATAATTTTTTGGATAGAATAATTTTTTGGATAGAATAATTTTTTGGATAGAATAATTTTTTGGATAGAATAATTTTTTGGATAGAATAATTTTTTGGATAGAATAATTTTTTGGATAGAATAATTTTTTGGATATAATAATTTTTTGGATAGAATAATTTTTTGGATAGAATAATTTTTTGGATAGAATAATTTTTTGGATAGAATAATTTTTTGGATAGAATAATTTTTTGGATAGAATCATTTTTTGGATAGAATCATTTTTTGGATAGAATCATTTTTTGGATAGAATAATTTTTTGGATAGAATCATTTTTTGGATTGAATAATCTTTTGGATAGAATAATTTTTTGGATAGAATAATTTTTTGGATAGAATAATTTTTTGGATAGAATAATTTTTTGGATAGAATAATTTTTTGGATAGAATAATTTTTTGGATAGAATAATTTTTTGGATAGAATAATTTTTTGGATAGAATAATTTTTTGGATAGAATAATTTTTTGGATAGAATAATTTTTTGGATAGAATAATTTTTTGGATAGAATAATTTTTTGGATAGAATAATTTTTTGGATAGAATAATTTTTTGGATAGAATAATTTTTTGGATAGAATAATTTTTTGGATAGAATAATTTTTTGGATAGAATAATTTTTTGGATAGAATAATTTTTTGGATAGAATAATTTTTTGGATAGAATAATTTTTTGGATAGAATAATTTTTTGGATAGAATAATTTTTTGGATAGAATAATTTTTTGGATAGAATAATTTTGTGGATAGAATAATTTTTTGGATAGAATAATTTTTTGGATAGAATAATTTTTTGGATAGAATAATTTTTTGGATAGAATAATTTTTTGGATAGAATAATTTTTTGGATAGAATAATTTTTTGGATAGAATAATTTTTTGGATAGAATAATTTTTTGGATAGAATAATTTTTTGGATAGAATAATTTTTTGGATAGAATAATTTTTTGGATAGAATAATTTTTTGGATAGAATAATTTTTTGGATAGAATAATTTTTTGGATAGAATAATTTTTTGGATAGAATAATTTTTTGGATAGAATAATTTTTTGGATAGAATAATTTTGTGGATAGAATAATTTTTTGGATAGAATAATTTTTTGGATAGAATAATTTTTTGGATAGAATAATTTTTTGGATAGAATAATTTTTTGGATAGAATAATTTTTTGGATAGAATAATTTTTTGGATAGAATAATTTTTTGGATAGAATAATTTTTTGGATAGAATAATTTTTTGGATAGAATAATTTTTTGGATAGAATAATTTTTTGGATAGAATAATTTTTTGGATAGAATAATTTTTTGGATAGAATAATTTTTTGGATAGAATAATTTTTTGGATAGAATAATTTTTTGGATAGAATAATTTTTTGGATAGAATAATTTTTTGGATAGAATAATTTTTTGGATAGAATAATTTTTTGGATAGAATAATTTTTTGGATAGAATAATTTTTTGGATAGAATAATTTTTTGGATAGAATAATTTTTTGGATAGAATAATTTTTTGGATAGAATAATTTTTTGGATAGAATAATTTTTTGGATAGAATAATTTTTTGGATAGAATAATTTTTTGGATAGAATAATTTTTTGGATAGAATAATTTTTTGGATAGAATAATTTTTTGGATAGAATAATTTTTTGGATAGAATAATTTTTTGGATAGAATAATTTTTTGGATAGAATAATTTTTTGGATAGAATAATTTTTTGGATAGAATAATTTTTTGGATAGAATAATTTTTTGGATAGAATAATTTTTTGGATAGAATGATTTTTTGGATAGAATAATTTTTTGGATAGAATAATTTTTTGGATAGAATAATTTTTTGGATAGAATAATTTTTTGGATAGAATAATTTTTTGGATAGAATAATTTTTTGGATAGAATAATTTTTTGGATAGAATAATTTTTTGGATAGAATAATTTTTTGGATAGAATAATTTTTTGGATAGAATAATTTTTTGGATAGAATAATTTTTTGGATAGAATAATTTTTTGGATAGAATAATTTTTTGGATAGAATAATTTTTTGGATAGAATAATTTTTTGGATAGAATAATTTTTTGGATAGAATAATTTTTTGGATAGAATAATTTTTTGGATAGAATAATTTTTTGGATAGAATAATTTTTTGGATAGAATAATTTTTTGGATAGAATAATTTTTTGGATAGAATAATTTTTTGGATAGAATAATTTTTTGGATAGAATAATTTTTTGGATAGAATAATTTTTTGGATAGAATAATTTTTTGGATAGAATAATTTTTTGGATAGAATAATTTTTTGGATAGAATAATTTTTTGGATAGAATAATTTTTTGGATAGAATAATTTTTTGGATAGAATAATTTTTTGGATAGAATAATTTTTTGGATAGAATAATTTTTTGGATAGAATAATTTTTTGGATAGAATAATTTTTTGGATAGAATAATTTTTTGGATAGAATAATTTTTTGGATAGAATAATTTTTTGGATAGAATAATTTTTTGGATAGAATAATTTTTTGGATAGAATAATTTTTTGGATAGAATAATTTTTTGGATAGAATAATTTTTTGGATAGAATAATTTTTTGGATAGAATCATTTTTTGGATAGAATCATTTTTTGGATAGAATCATTTTTTGGATAGAATCATTTTTTGGATAGAATCATTTTTTGGATAGAATCATTTTTTTGGATAGAATCATTTTTTGGATTGAATAATCTTTTGGATAGAATAATCTTTTGGATAGAATAATCTTTTGGATAGAATAATCTTTTGGATAGAATAATCTTTTGGATAGAATAATCTTTTGGATAGAATAATCTTTTGGATAGAATAATCTTTTGGATAGAATAATTTTTTGGATAGAATAATTTTTTGGATAGAATAATTTTTTGGATAGAATAATCTTTTGGATAGAATAATTTTTTGGATAGAATAATCTTTTGGATAGAATAATTTTTTGGATAGAATAATTTTTTGGATAGAATAATTTTTTGGATAGAATCATTTTTTGGATAGAATAATTTTTTGGATAGAATAATTTTTTGGATAGAATAATTTTTTGGATAGAATCATTTTTTGGATAGAATCATTTTTTGGATTGAATAATGTTTTGGATAGAATAATTTTTTGGATAGAATAATCTTTTGGATAGAATAATCTTTTGGATAGAATAATCTTTTGGATAGAATAATTTTTTGGATAGAATAATCTTTTGGATAGAATAATTTTTTGGATAGAATAATTTTTTGGATAGAATAATTTTTTGGATAGAATAATTTTTTGGATAGAATAATTTTTTGGATAGAATAATCTTTTGGATAGAATAATTTTTTGGATAGAATAATTTTTTGGATAGAATAATCTTTTGGATAGAATAATCTTTTGGATAGAATAATCTTTTGGATAGAATAATCTTTTGGATAGAATAATTTTTTGGATAGAATAATTTTTTGGATAGAATAATTTTTTGGATAGAATAATTTTTTGGATAGAATAATTTTTTGGATAGAATAATTTTTTGGATAGAATAATTTTTTGGATAGAATAATTTTTTGGATAGAATAATTTTTTGGATAGAATAATTTTTTGGATAGAATAATTTTTTGGATAGAATAATTTTTTGGATAGAATAATTTTTTGGATAGAATAATTTTTTGGATAGAATAATTTTTTGGATAGAATAATTTTTTGGATAGAATAATTTTTTGGATAGAATAATTTTTTGGATAGAATAATTTTTTGGATAGAATAATTTTTTGGATAGAATAATTTTTTGGATAGAATAATTTTTTGGATAGAATAATTTTTTGGATAGAATAATTTTTTGGATAGAATAATTTTTTGGATAGAATAATTTTTTGGATAGAATAATTTTTTGGATAGAATAATTTTTTGGATTGAATAATTTTTTGGATTGAATAATTTTTTGGATAGAATAATTTTTTGGATAGAATAATTTTTTGGATAGAATCATTTTTTGGATAGAATCATTTTTTGGATAGAATCATTTTTTGGATAGAATCATTTTTTGGATAGAATCATTTTTTGGATAGAATAATTTTTTGGATAGAATAATTTTTTGGATAGAATAATTTTTTGGATAGAATAATTTTTTGGATAGAATAATTTTTTGGATAGAATAATTTTTTGGATAGAATAATTTTTTGGATAGAATAATTTTTTGGATAGAATAATTTTTTGGATAGAATAATTTTTTGGATAGAATAATTTTTTGGATAGAATAATTTTTTGGATAGAATAATTTTTTGGATAGAATAATTTTTTGGATAGAATAATTTTTTGGATAGAATAATTTTTTGGATAGAATAATTTTTTGGATAGAATAATTTTTTGGATAGAATAATTTTTTGGATAGAATAATTTTTTGGATAGAATAATTTTTTGGATAGAATAATTTTTTGGATAGAATAATTTTTTGGATAGAATAATTTTTTGGATAGAATAATTTTTTGGATAGAATAATTTTTTGGATTGAATAATTTTTTGGATTGAATAATTTTTTGGATAGAATAATTTTTTGGATAGAATAATTTTTTGGATAGAATCATTTTTTGGATAGAATCATTTTTTGGATAGAATCATTTTTTGGATAGAATCATTTTTTGGATAGAATAATTTTTTGGATAGAATAATTTTTTGGATAGAATAATTTTTTGGATAGAATAATTTTTTGGATAGAATAATTTTTTGGATAGAATAATTTTTTGGATAGAATAATTTTTTGGATAGAATAATTTTTTGGATAGAATAATTTTTTGGATAGAATAATTTTTTGGATAGAATAATTTTTTGGATAGAATAATTTTTTGGATAGAATAATTTTTTGGATTGAATAATTTTTTGGATAGAATAATTTTTTGGATAGAATAATTTTTTGGATAGAATAATTTTTTGGATAGAATAATTTTTTGTATAGAATCATTTTTTGGATAGAATAATCTTTTGGATAGAATAATTTTTTGGATAGAATAATCTTTTGGATAGAATAATTTTTTGGATAGAATAATTTTTTGGATAGAATAATTTTTTGGATAGAATCATTTTTTGGATAGAATAATTTTTTGGATAGAATAATTTTTTGGATAGAATAATTTTTTGGATAGAATCATTTTTTGGATAGAATCATTTTTTGGATTGAATAATGTTTTGGATAGAATAATCTTTTGGATAGAATAATCTTTTGGATAGAATAATCTTTTGGATAGAATAATCTTTTGGATAGAATAATTTTTTGGATAGAATAATCTTTTGGATAGAATAATTTTTTGGATAGAATAATTTTTTGGATAGAATAATTTTTTGGATAGAATAATTTTTTGGATAGAATAATTTTTTGGATAGAATAATCTTTTGGATAGAATAATTTTTTGGATAGAATAATTTTTTGGATAGAATAATCTTTTGGATAGAATAATCTTTTGGATAGAATAATCTTTTGGATAGAATAATCTTTTGGATAGAATAATTTTTTGGATAGAATAATTTTTTGGATAGAATAATTTTTTGGATAGAATAATTTTTTGGATAGAATAATTTTTTGGATAGAATAATTTTTTGGATAGAATAATTTTTTGGATAGAATAATTTTTTGGATAGAATAATTTTTTGGATAGAATAATTTTTTGGATAGAATAATTTTTTGGATAGAATAATTTTTTGGATAGAATAATTTTTTGGATAGAATAATTTTTTGGATAGAATAATTTTTTGGATAGAATAATTTTTTGGATAGAATAATTTTTTGGATAGAATAATTTTTTGGATAGAATAATTTTTTGGATAGAATAATTTTTTGGATAGAATAATTTTTTGGATAGAATAATTTTTTGGATAGAATAATTTTTTGGATAGAATAATTTTTTGGATAGAATAATTTTTTGGATAGAATAATTTTTTGGATAGAATAATTTTTTGGATAGAATAATTTTTTGCATAGAATAATTTTTTGGATAGAATAATTTTTTGGATAGAATAATTTTTTGGATAGAATAATTTTTTGGATAGAATAATTTTTTGGATAGAATAATTTTTTGGATAGAATAATTTTTTGGATAGAATAATTTTTTGGATAGAATAATTTTTTGGATAGAATAATTTTTTGGATAGAATAATTTTTTGGATAGAATAATTTTTTGGATAGAATAATTTTTTGGATAGAATAATTTTTTGGATAGAATAATTTTTTGGATAGAATAATTTTTTGGATAGAATAATTTTTTGGATAGAATAATTTTTTGGATAGAATAATTTTTTGGATAGAATAATTTTTTGGATAGAATAATTTTTTGGATAGAATAATTTTTTGGATAGAATAATTTTTTGGATAGAATAATTTTTTGGATAGAATAATTTTTTGGATAGAATAATTTTTTGGATAGAATAATTTTTTGGATAGAATAATTTTTTGGATAGAATAATTTTTTGGATAGAATAATTTTTTGGATAGAATAATTTTTTGAATAGAATAATTTTTTGGATAGAATAATTTTTTGGATAGAATAATTTTTTGGATAGAATAATTTTTTGGATAGAATAATTTTTTGGATAGAATAATTTTTTGGATAGAATAATTTTTTGGATAGAATAATTTTTTGGATAGAATAATTTTTTGGATAGAATAATTTTTGGATAGAATAATTTTTTGGATAGAATAATTTTTTGGATAGAATAATTTTTTGGATAGAATAATTTTTTGGATAGAATAATTTTTTGGATAGAATAATTTTTTGGATAGAATAATTTTTTGGATAGAATAATTTTTTGGATAGAATAATTTTTTGGATAGAATAATTTTTTGGATAGAATAATTTTTTGGATAGAATAATTTTTTGGATAGAATAATTTTTTGGATAGAATAATTTTTTGGATAGAATAATTTTTTGGATAGAATAATTTTTTGGATAGAATAATTTTTTGGATAGAATAATTTTTTGGATAGAATAATTTTTTGGATAGAATAATTTTTTGGATAGAATAATTTTTTGGATAGAATAATTTTTTGGATAGAATAATTTTTTGGATTGAATAATTTTTTGGATTGAATAATTTTTTGGATAGAATAATTTTTTGGATAGAATAATTTTTTGGATAGAATCATTTTTTGGATAGAATCATTTTTTGGATAGAATCATTTTTTGGATAGAATCATTTTTTGGATAGAATCATTTTTTGGATAGAATCATTTTTTGGATAGAATAATTTTTTGGATAGAATAATTTTTTGGATAGAATAATTTTTTGGATAGAATAATTTTTTGGATAGAATAATTTTTTGGATAGAATAATTTTTTGGATAGAATAATTTTTTGGATAGAATAATTTTTTGGATAGAATAATTTTTTGGATAGAATAATTTTTTGGATAGAATAATTTTTTGGATTGAATAATTTTTTGGATAGAATAATTTTTTGGATAGAATAATTTTTTGGATAGAATAATTTTTTGTATAGAATCATTTTTTGGATAGAATAATTTTTTGGATAGAATAATTTTTTGGATAGAATAATTTTTTGGATAGAATAATTTTTTGGATAGAATAATTTTTTGGATAGAATAATTTTTTGGATAGAATCATTTTTTGGATAGAATAATTTTTTGGATAGAATAATTTTTTGGATAGAATAATTTTTTGGATAGAATAATCTTTTGGATAGAATAATCTTTTGGATAGAATAATCTTTTCGATAGAATAATCTTTTGGATAGAATAATCTTTTGGATAGAATAATCTTTTGGATAGAATAATCTTTTGGATAGAATAATCTTTTGGATAGAATAATCTTTTGGATAGAATAATCTTTTGGATAGAATAATCTTTTGGATAGAATAATCTTTTGGATAGAATAATCTTTTGGATAGAATAATCTTTTGGATAGAATAATCTTTTGGATAGAATAATCTTTTTGGATAGAATAATCTTTTGGATAGAATAATCTTTTGGATAGAATAATCTTTTGGATAGAATAATCTTTTGGATAGAATAATTTTTTGGATAGAATAATTTTTTGGATAGAATAATTTTTTGGATAGAATAATTTTTTGGATAGAATAATTTTTTGGATAGAATAATTTTTTGGATAGAATAATTTTTTGGATAGAATAATTTTTTGGATAGAATAATTTTTTGGATAGAATAATTTTTTGGATAGAATAATTTTTTGGATAGAATAATTTTTTGGATAGAATAATTTTTTGGATAGAATAATTTTTTGGATAGAATAATTTTTGGGATAGAATAATTTTTTGGATAGAATAATTTTTTGGATAGAATAATTTTTTGGATAGAATAATTTTTTGGATAGAATAATTTTTTGGATAGAATCATTTTTTGGATTGAATAATGTTTTGGATAGAATAATCTTTTGGATAGAATAATCTTTTGGATAGAATAATCTTTTGGATAGAATAATCTTTTGGATAGAATAATTTTTTGAATAGAATAATTTTTTGGATAGAATAATTTTTTGGATAGAATAATTTTTTGGATAGAATAATTTTTTGGATAGAATAATTTTTTGGATAGAATAATTTTTTGGATAGAATAATTTTTTGGATAGAATAATTTTTTGGATAGAATAATTTTTTGGATAGAATAATTTTTGGATAGAATAATTTTTTGGATAGAATAATTTTTTGGATAGAATAATTTTTTGGATAGAATAATTTTTTGGATAGAATAATTTTTTGGATAGAATAATTTTTTGGATAGAATAATTTTTTGGATAGAATAATTTTTTGGATAGAATAATTTTTTGGATAGAATAATTTTTTGGATAGAATAATTTTTTGGATAGAATAATTTTTTGGATAGAATAATTTTTTGGATAGAATAATTTTTTGGATAGAATAATTTTTTGGATAGAATAATTTTTTGGATAGAATAATTTTTTGGATGGAATAATTTTTTGGATGGAATAATTTTTTGGATGGAATAATTTTTTGGATGGAATAATTTTTTGGATAGAATAATTTTTTGGATAGAATAATTTTTTGGATAGAATAATTTTTTGGATAGAATAATTTTTTGGATAGAATAATTTTTTGGATAGAATAATTTTTTGGATAGAATAATTTTTTGGATAGAATAATTTTTTGGATAGAATAATTTTTTGGATAGAATAATTTTTTGGATAGAATAATTTTTTGGATAGAATAATTTTTTGGATAGAATAATTTTTTGGATGGAATAATTTTTTGGATGGAATAATTTTTTGGATGGAATAATATTTCGGATGGAATAATATTTCGGATGGAATAATTTTTTGGATAGAATAATTTTTTGGATAGAATAATTTTTTGGATAGAATAATTTTTTGGATAGAATAATTTTTTGGATAGAATAATTTTTTGGATAGAATAATTTTTTGGATAGAATAATTTTTTGGATAGAATAATTTTTTGGATAGAATAATTTTTTGGATGGAATAATTTTTTGGATGGAATAATTTTTTGGATGGAATAATTTTTTGGATGGAATAATTTTTTGGATGGAATAATTTTTTGGATGGAATAATTTTTTGGATGGAATAATTTTTTGGATGGAATAATTTTTTGGATAGAATAATTTTTTGGATAGAATAATTTTTTGGATAGAATAATTTTTTGGATAGAATAATTTTTTGGATAGAATAATTTTTTGGATAGAATAATTTTTTGGATAGAATAATTTTTTGGATAGAATAATTTTTTGGATAGAATAATTTTTTGGATAGAATAATTTTTTGGATAGAATAATTTTTTGGATAGAATAATTTTTTGGATAGAATAATTTTTTGGATAGAATAATTTTTTGGATAGAATAATTTTTTGGATAGAATAATTTTTTGGATAGAATAATTTTTTGGATAGAATAATTTTTTGGATAGAATAATTTTTTGGATAGAATAATTTTTTGGATAGAATAATTTTTTGGATAGAATAATTTTTTGGATAGAATAATTTTTTGGATAGAATAATTTTTTGGATAGAATAATTTTTTGGATAGAATAATTTTTTGGATAGAATAATTTTTTGGATAGAATAATTTTTTGGATAGAATAATTTTTTGGATAGAATAATTTTTTGGATAGAATAATTTTTTGGATAGAATAATTTTTTGGATAGAATAATTTTTTGGATAGAATAATTTTTTGGATAGAATAATTTTTTGGATAGAATAATTTTTTGGATAGAATAATTTTTTGGATAGAATAATTTTTTGGATAGAATAATTTTTTGGATAGAATAATTTTTTGGATAGAATAATTTTTTGGATAGAATAATTTTTTGGATAGAATAATTTTTTGGATAGAATAATTTTTGGATAGAATAATTTTTTGGATAGAATAATTTTTTGGATAGAATAATTTTTTGGATAGAATAATTTTTTGGATAGAATAATTTTTTGGATAGAATAATTTTTTGGATAGAATAATTTTTTGGATAGAATAATTTTTTGGATAGAATAATTTTTTGGATAGAATAATTTTTTGGATAGAATAATTTTTTGGATAGAATAATTTTTTGGATAGAATAATTTTTTGGATAGAATAATTTTTTGGATAGAATAATTTTTTGGATAGAATAATTTTTTGGATAGAATAATTTTTTGGATAGAATAATTTTTTGGATGGAATAATTTTTTGGATGGAATAATTTTTTGGATGGAATAATTTTTTGGATAGAATAATTTTTTGGATAGAATAATTTTTTGGATAGAATAATTTTTTGGATAGAATAATTTTTTGGATAGAATAATTTTTTGGATAGAATAATTTTTTGGATAGAATAATTTTTTGGATAGAATAATTTTTTGGATAGAATAATTTTTTGGATAGAATAATTTTTTGGATAGAATAATTTTTTGGATAGAATAATTTTTTGGATAGAATAATTTTTTGGATAGAATAATTTTTTGGATAGAATAATTTTTTGGATAGAATAATTTTTTGGATGGAATAATTTTTTGGATGGAATAATATTTCGGATGGAATAATATTTCGGATAGAATAATTTTTTGGATAGAATAATTTTTTGGATAGAATAATTTTTTGGATAGAATAATTTTTTGGATAGAATAATTTTTTGGATAGAATAATTTTTTGGATAGAATAATTTTTTGGATATAATAATTTTTTGGATAGAATAATTTTTTGGATAGAATAATTTTTTGGATAGAATAATTTTTTGGATAGAATAATTTTTTGGATAGAATAATTTTTTGGATAGAATAATTTTTTGGATGGAATAATTTTTTGGATGGAATAATTTTTTGGATGGAATAATTTTTTGGATGGAATAATTTTTTGGATGGAATAATTTTTTGGATGGAATAATTTTTTGGATGGAATAATTTTTTGGATAGAATAATTTTTTGGATAGAATAATTTTTTGGATAGAATAATTTTTTGGATAGAATAATTTTTTGGATAGAATAATTTTTTGGATAGAATAATTTTTTGGATAGAATAATTTTTTGGATAGAATAATTTTTTGGATAGAATAATTTTTTGGATAGAATAATTTTTTGGATAGAATAATTTTTTGGATAGAATAATTTTTTGGATAGAATAATTTTTTGGATAGAATAATTTTTTGGATAGAATAATTTTTTGGATAGAATAATTTTTTGGATAGAATAATTTTTTGGATAGAATAATTTTTTGGATAGAATAATTTTTTGGATAGAATAATTTTTTGGATAGAATAATTTTTTGGATAGAATAATTTTTTGGATAGAATAATTTTTTGGATAGAATAATTTTTTGGATAGAATAATTTTTTGGATAGAATAATTTTTTGGATAGAATAATTTTTTGGATAGAATAATTTTTTGGATAGAATAATTTTTTGGATAGAATAATTTTTTGGATAGAATAATTTTTTGGATAGAATAATTTTTTGGATAGAATAATTTTTTGGATAGAATAATTTTTTGGATAGAATAATTTTTTGGATAGAATAATTTTTTGGATAGAATAATTTTTTGGATAGAATAATTTTTTGGATAGAATAATTTTTTGGATAGAATAATTTTTTGGATAGAATAATTTTTTGGATAGAATAATTTTTTGGATAGAATAATTTTTTGGATAGAATAATTTTTTGGATAGAATAATTTTTTGGATAGAATAATTTTTTGGATAGAATAATTTTTTGGATAGAATAATTTTTTGGATAGAATAATTTTTTGGATAGAATAATTTTTTGGATAGAATAATTTTTTGGATAGAATAATTTTTTGGATAGAATAATTTTTTGGATAGAATAATTTTTTGGATAGAATAATTTTTTGGATAGAATAATTTTTTGGATAGAATCATTTTTTGGATAGAATCATTTTTTGGATAGAATCATTTTTTGGATAGAATCATTTTTTGGATAGAATCATTTTTTGGATAGAATCATTTTTTGGATAGAATCATTTTTTGGATAGAATCATTTTTTGGATGGAATAATTTTTTGGATGGAATAATTTTTTGGATGGAATAATTTTTTGGATGGAATAATTTTTTGGATGGAATAATTTTTTGGATGGAATAATTTTTTGGATGGAATAATATTTCGGATGGAAAAATTTTTTGGATAGAATAATTTTTTGGATAGAATAATTTTTCGGATAGAATAATTTTTTGGATAGAATAATTTTTTGGATAGAATAATTTTTTGGATAGAATAATTTTTTGGATAGAATAATTTTTTGGATGGAACAATTTTTTGGATGGAATAATTTTTTGGATGGAATAATTTTTTGGATGGAATAATTTTTTGGATGGAATAATTTTTTGGATGGAATAATTTTTTGGATGGAATAATTTTTTGGATGGAATAATTTTTTGGATAGAATAATTTTTTGGATGGAATAATTTTTTGGATGGAATAATTTTTTGGATGGAATAATTTTTTGGATGGAATAATTTTTTGGATGGAATAATTTTTTGGATGGAATAATTTTTTGGATGGAATAATTTTTTGGATGGAATAATTTTTTGGATGGAATAATATTTCGGATGGAATAATTTTTTGGATAGAATAATTTTTTGGATAGAATAATTTTTTGGATAGAATAATTTTTTGGATAGAATAATTTTTTGGATAGAATAATTTTTTGGATAGAATAATTTTTTGGATAGAATAATTTTTTGGATAGAATAATTTTTTGGATAGAATAATTTTTTGGATAGAATAATTTTTTGGATAGAATAATTTTTTGGATAGAATAATTTTTTGGATAGAATAATTTTTTGGATAGAATAATTTTTTGGATAGAATAATTTTTTGGATAGAATAATTTTTTGGATAGAATAATTTTTTGGATAGAATAATTTTTTGGATAGAATAATTTTTTGGATAGAATAATTTTTTGGATAGAATAATTTTTTGGATAGAATAATTTTTTGGATAGAATAATTTTTTGGATAGAATAATTTTTGGATAGAATAATTTTTTGGATTGAATAATTTTTTGGATAGAATAATTTTTTGGATAGAATAATTTTTTGGATAGAATAATTTTTTGGATAGAATAATTTTTTGGATAGAATAATTTTTTGGATAGAATAATTTTTTGGATAGAATAATTTTTTGGATAGAATAATTTTTTGGATAGAATAATTTTTTGGATAGAATAATTTTTTGGATAGAATAATTTTTTGGATAGAATAATTTTTTGGATAGAATAATTTTTTGGATAGAATAATTTTTTGGATAGAATAATTTTTTGGATAGAATAATTTTTTGGATAGAATAATTTTTTGGATAGAATAATTTTTTGGATAGAATAATTTTTTGGATAGAATAATTTTTTGGATAGAATAATTTTTTGGATAGAATAATTTTTTGGATAGAATAATTTTTTGGATAGAATAATTTTTTGGATAGAATAATTTTTTGGATAGAATAATTTTTTGGATAGAATAATTTTTTGGATAGAATAATTTTTTGGATAGAATAATTTTTTGGATAGAATAATTTTTTGGATAGAATAATTTTTTGGATAGAATAATTTTTTGGATAGAATAATTTTTTGGATAGAATAATTTTTTGGATAGAATAATTTTTTGGATAGAATAATTTTTTGGATAGAATAATTTTTTGGATAGAATAATTTTTTGGATAGAATAATTTTTTGGATAGAATAATTTTTTGGATAGAATAATTTTTTGGATAGAATAATTTTTTGGATAGAATAATTTTTTGGATAGAATAATTTTTTGGATAGAATCATTTTTTGGATAGAATCATTTTTTGGATAGAATCATTTTTTGGATAGAATCATTTTTTGGATAGAATCATTTTTTGGATAGAATCATTTTTTGGATAGAATCATTTTTTGGATAGAATAATTTTTTGGATAGAATAATTTTTTGGATAGAATAATTTTTTGGATAGAATAATTTTTTGGATAGAATAATTTTTTGGATAGAATGATTTTTTGGATAGAATAATTTTTTGGATAGAATAATTTTTTGGATAGAATAATTTTTTGGATAGAATGATTTTTTGGATAGAATAATTTTTTGGATAGAATAATTTTTTGGATATGTCACGTTCCGCGCAGCGTTCGTTTTTTTATTTCTAAATTTTTCTGCGACAGAACTCGCGGAATGGCACGTTCGGGCTCGTCAGCGCGGGATTGACTGTCAAGGTATCGGCATACACAGGATGTATTCCGTTGCCTTTTCAGTATTTAATTTCCCGTGTTAATTCTTTCTATATCGCGCCAACCGCGGCGTTATTCTATGCGACGCGGGTCGCGCGATATTTTTCTCGAGAGTCGAGGGCTCGGGGAGACATGCAAATGTCTCCTGTCGCCTCCGCTCAAGCGAGTTACAATTTCGCGATCTTGCAGAAATCCTCCCCGGCGCGTCACCCGTCGGTCGAGAGATCGGCGGATGTACGAGCCAGGGAGGACAGTCCCGGAGAGACATCGAAAGCGTAAGCTTGAACTTCGGAAAAACTCCTCGTTACAGCTCCCGCAGAGCGATCTTAAAATCTCGAAGGAGTTCCGCGATTCGGTACAAATCGCGTAAGCCGATAGAATCGTAGGAGCCGGACAGTGTATTGCGTCGCGGTGATAAGCCTGAACGTGCTAGGCATAAGTGTTATTATTCGCGCCACGAACTACTTAGTCGTGTAGTTTTAAGAGCGTGTTCACGGTGTGAGAGAGAGAGAGGAGAGCAGAGTGCGAGTGTGTGGAGAAGTTGGAAGGAAAGGGCCGCGACCACGAACAGCAAATTAGAGTTAGATATTGTAAGTACGACGTATGTGTGTGTGTGCGTGATTGTATGCGTGCGAGCTTGCCGGCTCAAAATTACTAAATCATTTTGTTCTTACACTCGGGTAATCTTTCATTAATAAATTACCAATAAAACTAACTCCGTTATTCGATTATTTTATACTTAAGCGAAATTGCGGGACGTTCTGTATAGAACGAAACCGGAACGATCCCGAAACAAAATTAAATATAAACTCGTCGCGCTCCACGCGGCGAGGTTTATGGTAACGTAATACGCCCGTACGTTACAGATAGAATAATTTTTTGGATAGAATAATTTTTTGGATAGAATAATTTTTTGGATAGAATAATTTTTTGGATAGAATAATTTTTTGGATAGAATCATTTTTTGGATAGAATCATTTTTTGGATAGAATCATTTTTTGGATAGAATCATTTTTTGGATAGAATCATTTTTTGGATAGAATCATTTTTTGGATAGAATCATTTTTTTGGATAGAATCATTTTTTGGATTGAATAATCTTTTGGATAGAATAATCTTTTGGATAGAATAATCTTTTGGATAGAATAATCTTTTGGATAGAATAATCTTTTGGATAGAATAATCTTTTGGATAGAATAATCTTTTGGATAGAATAATCTTTTGGATAGAATAATCTTTTGGATAGAATAATCTTTTGGATAGAATAATTTTTTGGATAGAATAATTTTTTGGATAGAATAATTTTTTGGATAGAATAATTTTTTGGATAGAATAATCTTTTGGATAGAATAATTTTTTGGATAGAATAATCTTTTGGATAGAATAATTTTTTGGATAGAATAATTTTTTGGATAGAATAATTTTTTGGATAGAATCATTTTTTGGATAGAATAATTTTTTGGATAGAATAATTTTTTGGATAGAATAATTTTTTGGATAGAATCATTTTTTGGATAGAATCATTTTTTGGATTGAATAATGTTTTGGATAGAATAATCTTTTGGATAGAATAATCTTTTGGATAGAATAATCTTTTGGATAGAATAATCTTTTGGATAGAATAATTTTTTGGATAGAATAATTTTTTGGATAGAATAATCTTTTGGATAGAATAATTTTTTGGATAGAATAATTTTTTGGATAGAATAATTTTTTGGATAGAATAATTTTTTGGATAGAATAATCTTTTGGATAGAATAATTTTTTGGATAGAATAATTTTTTGGATAGAATAATCTTTTGGATAGAATAATCTTTTGGATAGAATAATCTTTTGGATAGAATAATTTTTTGGATAGAATAATTTTTTGGATAGAATAATTTTTTGGATAGAATAATTTTTTGGATAGAATAATTTTTTGGATAGAATAATTTTTTGGATAGAATAATTTTTTGGATAGAATAATTTTTTGGATAGAATAATTTTTTGGATAGAATAATTTTTTGGATAGAATAATTTTTTGGATAGAATAATTTTTTGGATAGAATAATTTTTTGGATAGAATAATTTTTTGGATAGAATAATTTTTTGGATAGAATAATTTTTTGGATAGAATAATTTTTTGGATAGAATAATTTTTTGGATAGAATAATTTTTTGGATAGAATAATTTTTTGGATAGAATAATTTTTTGGATAGAATAATTTTTTGGATAGAATAATTTTTTGGATAGAATAATTTTTTGCATAGAATAATTTTTTGCATAGAATAATTTTTTGGATAGAATAATTTTTTGGATAGAATAATTTTTTGGATAGAATAATTTTTTGGATAGAATAATTTTTTGGATAGAATAATTTTTTGGATAGAATAATTTTTTGGATAGAATAATTTTTTGGATAGAATAATTTTTTGGATAGAATAATTTTTTGGATAGAATAATTTTTTGGATAGAATAATTTTTTGGATAGAATAATTTTTTGGATAGAATAATTTTTTGGATAGAATAATTTTTTGGATAGAATAATTTTTTGGATAGAATAATTTTTTGGATAGAATAATTTTTTGGATAGAATAATTTTTTGGATAGAATAATTTTTTGGATAGAATAATTTTTTGGATAGAATAATTTTTTGGATAGAATAATTTTTTGGATAGAATAATTTTTTGGATAGAATAATTTTTTGGATAGAATAATTTTTTGAATAGAATAATTTTTTGGATAGAATAATTTTTTGGATAGAATAATTTTTTGGATAGAATAATTTTTTGGATAGAATAATTTTTTGGATAGAATAATTTTTTGGATAGAATAATTTTTTGGATAGAATAATTTTTTGGATAGAATAATTTTTTGGATAGAATAATTTTTGGATAGAATAATTTTTTGGATAGAATAATTTTTTGGATAGAATAATTTTTTGGATAGAATAATTTTTTGGATAGAATAATTTTTTGGATAGAATAATTTTTTGGATAGAATAATTTTTTGGATAGAATAATTTTTTGGATAGAATAATTTTTTGGATAGAATAATTTTTTGGATAGAATAATTTTTTGGATAGAATAATTTTTTGGATAGAATAATTTTTTGGATAGAATAATTTTTTGGATAGAATAATTTTTTGGATAGAATAATTTTTTGGATAGAATAATTTTTTGGATAGAATAATTTTTTGGATAGAATAATTTTTTGGATAGAATAATTTTTTGGATAGAATAATTTTTTGGATAGAATAATTTTTTGGATAGAATAATTTTTTGGATAGAATAATTTTTTGGATAGAATAATTTTTTGGATAGAATAATTTTTTGGATAGAATAATTTTTTGGATTGAATAATTTTTTGGATTGAATAATTTTTTGGATAGAATAATTTTTTGGATAGAATAATTTTTTGGATAGAATAATTTTTTGGATAGAATAATTTTTTGGATAGAATAATTTTTTGGATAGAATAATTTTTTGGATAGAATAATTTTTTGGATAGAATCATTTTTTGGATAGAATAATTTTTTGGATAGAATAATTTTTTGGATAGAATAATTTTTTGGATAGAATAATTTTTTGGATAGAATAATTTTTTGGATAGAATAATTTTTTGGATAGAATAATTTTTTGGATAGAATAATTTTTTGGATAGAATAATTTTTTGGATAGAATAATTTTTTGGATAGAATAATTTTTTGGATAGAATAATTTTTTGGATAGAATAATTTTTTGGATAGAATAATTTTTTGGATAGAATAATTTTTTGGATAGAATAATTTTTTGGATAGAATAATTTTTTGGATAGAATAATTTTTTGGATAGAATAATTTTTTGGATAGAATAATTTTTTGGATAGAATAATTTTTTGGATAGAATAATTTTTTGGATAGAATAATTTTTTGGATAGAATAATTTTTTGGATAGAATAATTTTTTGGATAGAATAATTTTTTGGATTGAATAATTTTTTGGATTGAATAATTTTTTGGATAGAATAATTTTTTGGATAGAATAATTTTTTGGATAGAATAATTTTTTGGATAGAATAATTTTTTGGATAGAATAATTTTTTGGATAGAATAATTTTTTGGATAGAATAATTTTTTGGATAGAATCATTTTTTGGATAGAATAATTTTTTGGATAGAATAATTTTTTGGATAGAATAATTTTTTGGATAGAATAATTTTTTGGATAGAATAATTTTTTGGATAGAATAATTTTTTGGATAGAATAATTTTTTGGATAGAATAATTTTTTGGATAGAATAATTTTTTGGATAGAATAATTTTTTGGATAGAATAATTTTTTGGATTGAATAATTTTTTGGATAGAATAATTTTTTGGATAGAATAATTTTTTGGATAGAATAATTTTTTGTATAGAATCATTTTTTGGATAGAATAATTTTTTGGATAGAATAATTTTTTGGATAGAATAATTTTTTGGATAGAATAATTTTTTGGATAGAATAATTTTTTGGATAGAATAATTTTTTGGATAGAATAATTTTTTGGATAGAATAATTTTTTGGATAGAATAATTTTTTGGATAGAATAATTTTTTGGATAGAATAATTTTTTGGATAGAATAATTTTTTGGATAGAATAATCTTTTGGATAGAATAATCTTTTGGATAGAATAATTTTTTGGATAGAATAATCTTTTGGATAGAATAATCTTTTGGATAGAATAATCTTTTGGATAGAATAATCTTTTCGATAGAATAATCTTTTGGATAGAATAATCTTTTGGATAGAATAATCTTTTGGATAGAATAATCTTTTGGATAGAATAATCTTTTGGATAGAATAATCTTTTGGATAGAATAATCTTTTGGATAGAATAATCTTTTGGATAGAATAATCTTTTGGATAGAATAATCTTTTGGATAGAATAATCTTTTTGGATAGAATAATCTTTTGGATAGAATAATCTTTTGGATAGAATAATCTTTTGGATAGAATAATCTTTTGGATAGAATAATCTTTTGGATAGAATAATTTTTTGGATAGAATAATTTTTTGGATAGAATAATTTTTTGGATAGAATAATTTTTTGGATAGAATAATTTTTTGGATAGAATAATTTTTTGGATAGAATAATTTTTTGGATAGAATAATTTTTTGGATAGAATAATTTTTTGGATAGAATAATTTTTTGGATAGAATAATTTTTTGGATAGAATAATTTTTTGGATAGAATAATTTTTTGGATAGAATAATTTTTTGGATAGAATAATTTTTTGGATAGAATAATTTTTTGGATAGAATAATTTTTTGGATAGAATAATTTTTTGGATAGAATAATTTTTTGGATAGAATGATTTTTTGGATAGAATAATTTTTTGGATAGAATAATTTTTTGGATAGAATAATTTTTTGGATAGAATAATTTTTTGGATAGAATAATTTTTTGGATAGAATAATTTTTTGGATAGAATAATCTTTTGGATAGAATAATCTTTTGGATAGAATAATCTTTTGGATAGAATAATCTTTTGGATAGAATAATTTTTTGGATAGAATAATCTTTTGGATAGAATAATTTTTTGGATAGAATAATTTTTTGGATAGAATAATTTTTTGGATAGAATAATTTTTTGGATAGAATAATTTTTTGGATAGAATAATTTTTTGGATAGAATAATCTTTTGGATAGAATAATCTTTTGGATAGAATAATTTTTTGGATAGAATAATTTTTTGGATAGAATAATTTTTTGGATAGAATAATTTTTTGGATAGAATAATTTTTTGGATAGAATAATTTTTTGGATAGAATAATTTTTTGGATAGAATAATTTTTTGGATAGAATAATTTTTTGGATAGAATAATTTTTTGGATAGAATAATTTTTTGGATAGAATAATTTTTTGGATAGAATAATTTTTTGGATAGAATAATTTTTTGGATAGAATAATTTTTTGGATAGAATAATTTTTTGGATAGAATAATTTTTTGGATAGAATAATTTTTTGGATAGAATAATTTTTTGGATAGAATAATTTTTTGGATAGAATAATTTTTTGGATAGAATAATTTTTTGGATAGAATAATTTTTTGGATAGAATAATTTTTTGGATAGAATAATTTTTTGGATAGAATAATTTTTTGGATAGAATAATTTTTTGGATAGAATAATTTTTTGGATAGAATAATTTTTTGGATAGAATAATTTTTTGGATAGAATAATTTTTTGGATAGAATAATTTTTTGGATAGAATAATTTTTTGGATAGAATAATTTTTTGGATTGAATAATTTTTTGGATTGAATAATTTTTTGGATAGAATAATTTTTTGGATAGAATAATTTTTTGGATAGAATCATTTTTTGGATAGAATCATTTTTTGGATAGAATCATTTTTTGGATAGAATCATTTTTTGGATAGAATCATTTTTTGGATAGAATAATTTTTTGGATAGAATAATTTTTTGGATAGAATAATTTTTTGGATAGAATAATTTTTTGGATAGAATAATTTTTTGGATAGAATAATTTTTTGGATAGAATAATTTTTTGGATAGAATAATTTTTTGGATTGAATAATTTTTTGGATAGAATAATTTTTTGGATAGAATAATTTTTTGGATAGAATAATTTTTTGTATAGAATCATTTTTTGGATAGAATAATTTTTTGGATAGAATAATTTTTTGGATAGAATAATTTTTTGGATAGAATAATTTTTTGGGTAGAATAATTTTTTGGATAGAATAATTTTTTGGATAGAATGATTTTTTGGATAGAATAATTTTTTGGATAGAATAATTTTTTGGATAGAATAATTTTTTGGATAGAATAATTTTTTGGATAGAATAATTTTTTGGATAGAATAATTTTTTGGATAGAATAATTTTTTGGATAGAATAATTTTTTGGATAGAATAATTTTTTGGATAGAATAATTTTTTGGATAGAATAATTTTTTGGATAGAATAATTTTTTGGATAGAATAATTTTTTGGATAGAATAATTTTTTGGATAGAATAATTTTTTGGATAGAATAATTTTTTGGATAGAATAATTTTTTGGATAGAATAATTTTTTGGATAGAATAATTTTTTGGATAGAATAATTTTTTGGATAGAATAATTTTTTGGATAGAATAATTTTTTGGATAGAATAATTTTTTGGATAGAATAATTTTTTGGATAGAATAATTTTTTGGATAGAATAATTTTTTGGATAGAATAATTTTTTGGATAGAATAATTTTTTGGATAGAATAATTTTTTGGATAGAATAATTTTTTGGATAGAATAATTTTTTGGATAGAATAATTTTTTGGATAGAATAATTTTTTGGATAGAATAATTTTTTGGATAGAATAATTTTTTGGATAGAATAATTTTTTGGATAGAATAATTTTTTGGATAGAATAATTTTTTGGATAGAATAATTTTTTGGATAGAATAATTTTTTGGATAGAATAATTTTTTGGATAGAATAATTTTTTGGATAGAATAATTTTTTGGATAGAATAATTTTTTGGATTGAATAATTTTTTGGATTGAATAATTTTTTGGATAGAATAATTTTTTGGATAGAATAATTTTTTGGATAGAATAATTTTTTGGATAGAATCATTTTTTGGATAGAATCATTTTTTGGATAGAATCATTTTTTGGATAGAATCATTTTTTGGATAGAATCATTTTTTGGATAGAATCATTTTTTGGATAGAATAATTTTTTGGATAGAATAATTTTTTGGATAGAATAATTTTTTGGATAGAATAATTTTTTGGATAGAATAATTTTTTGGATAGAATAATTTTTTGGATAGAATAATTTTTTGGATAGAATAATTTTTTGGATAGAATAATTTTTTGGATTGAATAATTTTTTGGATAGAATAATTTTTTGGATAGAATAATTTTTTGGATAGAATAATTTTTTGTATAGAATCATTTTTTGGATAGAATAATTTTTTGGATAGAATAATTTTTTGGATAGAATAATTTTTTGGATAGAATAATTTTTTGGATAGAATAATTTTTTGGATAGAATAATTTTTTGGATAGAATAATTTTTTGGATAGAATAATTTTTTGGATAGAATAATTTTTTGGATAGAATAATTTTTTGGATAGAATAATTTTTTGGATAGAATAATCTTTTGGATAGAATAATCTTTTGGATAGAATAATCTTTTCGATAGAATAATCTTTTGGATAGAATAATCTTTTGGATAGAATAATCTTTTGGATAGAATAATCTTTTGGATAGAATAATCTTTTGGATAGAATAATCTTTTGGATAGAATAATCTTTTGGATAGAATAATCTTTTGGATAGAATAATCTTTTGGATAGAATAATCTTTTTGGATAGAATAATCTTTTGGATAGAATAATCTTTTGGATAGAATAATCTTTTGGATAGAATAATCTTTTGGATAGAATAATCTTTTGGATAGAATAATTTTTTGGATAGAATAATTTTTTGGATAGAATAATTTTTTGGATAGAATAATTTTTTGGATAGAATAATTTTTTGGATAGAATAATTTTTTGGATAGAATAATTTTTTGGATAGAATAATTTTTTGGATAGAATAATTTTTTGGATAGAATAATTTTTTGGATAGAATAATTTTTTGGATAGAATAATTTTTTGGATAGAATAATTTTTTGGATAGAATAATTTTTTGGATAGAATAATTTTTTGGATAGAATAATTTTTTGGATAGAATGATTTTTTGGATAGAATAATTTTTTGGATAGAATAATTTTTTGGATAGAATAATTTTTTGGATAGAATAATTTTTTGGATAGAATAATTTTTTGGATAGAATAATTTTTTGGATAGAATAATTTTTTGGATAGAATAATTTTTTGGATAGAATAATTTTTTGGATAGAATAATTTTTTGGATAGAATAATTTTTTGGATAGAATAATTTTTTGGATAGAATAATTTTTTGGATAGAATAATTTTTTGGATAGAATAATTTTTTGGATAGAATGATTTTTTGGATAGAATAATTTTTTGGATAGAATAATTTTTTGGATAGAATAATTTTTTGGATAGAATAATTTTTTGGATAGAATAATTTTTTGGATAGAATAATTTTTTGGATAGAATAATTTTTTGGATAGAATAATTTTTTGGATAGAATAATTTTTTGGATAGAATAATTTTTTGGATAGAATAATTTTTTGGATAGAATAATTTTTTGGATAGAATAATTTTTTGGATAGAATAATTTTTTGGATAGAATAATTTTTTGGATAGAATAATTTTTTGGATAGAATAATTTTTTGGATAGAATAATTTTTTGGATAGAATAATTTTTTGGATAGAATAATTTTTTGGATAGAATCATTTTTTGGATAGAATAATTTTTTGGATAGAATAATTTTTTGGATAGAATAATTTTTTGGATAGAATAATTTTTTGGATAGAATAATTTTTTGGATAGAATAATTTTTTGGATAGAATAATTTTTTGGATAGAATGATTTTTTGGATAGAATAATTTTTTGGATAGAATAATTTTTTGGATAGAATAATTTTTTGGATAGAATAATTTTTTGGATAGAATAATTTTTTGGATAGAATAATTTTTTGGATAGAATAATTTTTTGGATAGAATAATTTTTTGGATAGAATAATTTTTTGGATAGAATAATTTTTTGGATAGAATAATTTTTTGGATAGAATAATTTTTTGGATAGAATAATTTTTTGGATAGAATAATTTTTTGGATAGAATAATTTTTTGGATAGAATAATTTTTTGGATAGAATAATTTTTTGGATAGAATAATTTTTTGGATAGAATAATTTTTTGGATAGAATAATTTTTTGGATAGAATGATTTTTTGGATAGAATAATTTTTTGGATAGAATAATTTTTTGGATAGAATAATTTTTTGGATAGTGTAACGGCCCCAGCCTAGTATTTAACTTTTCGAACTTCGAATATTTATTCAAGCGTATCGATACGGAGTTTCCGTTCGATACGCTCTTCAGAGAAGCCCTTAAGGCTATCGAGCATCCGGACCGCCGCGCGCGTCCACTTATCTCCTAGCCTAAACATCCGACGACTCTTTATTCCATTGTAGAAGCGAGCGCGAAGCCCTCAGCTTCACGCCCGCTTCAATCAGTTCAGCTCCGACGACCGACCAGTGCGGTACACTTACCTCTCCGACTAATTACACTCTCCGCTACGACTAATAAAAAGTATATTATATTCATATTCTGACTCGAATCATTGTACAGTGCCTGACCCATCGGCCGTCCGTCACAAATGGTGTCAGAAGTGTGGGAATCACACAAACGCGCCCGCATTTGAAAAAAAATTCAACTTTTTATTTAAAAAAAAAAAAAATTTTTCGAATTTTTACACACGTTTGAGCCGTAGCTCACATTCCCGGAACCGGACAACCGTGCTCGAGCCGTGCTCGCACGAATAAAAACAAAACGTGACATTTAATAAAAACCGGACAGTGGAAAAAAAAGTGACATTCTACAAAAAGTGATACAACAAAAAAAAAAAAACCAACCAACAGTGACACTCGAAGAACAAAACGAACAGTGAAAAAAAAAAACCAGAGAACGAAAAACAGTGAAAAAAAAACCAAACAGTGACAACTAGTGAAAAGACACGAATTCGACAATTAATTAAATATTAAGAATACATATAAACACTTACTAAATAATATACATATATATATACACATATAAACATTTATTAAACAATATATACACATAATAATTAAAAAAAAAAGTGAACAGTAATATTAAATAAAAACAATAACAGTGCAAAAAAAAAAAAAAAAAAAAAAGGGGCGACAAACGGACGCACAAAAAAAAAAAAAAAAAAAAAAACAGCAAACAGTGAGAGTGTACAGTGAGAGTGGGTGTCGAGCAAGTGTCGAGCGAATCGGGGTTACCGACCGCCGAAATTCTCACGCAGCGGCGGCCGCCAACGTTACCACCAGCGAGCCGTCATCGACCGCGGCATTGATCCGCTGCCGCCGAGATCCGACGCGACCCGCCCTGCCGACCGACGCCCATCGTCGATCGACCGCCGTCGCCCACTATCCATCTCCACCAAATAAAATAGCAGGAAGGAAGGACGACGCAAAAATAAATTGAAGGAAGGAAGAACGGAAACAAAAAAAAAGGATATAATAAATAAAAGGAAACCAAGGAGCAATAACAAAAAAAAAAAATCCATGCAATTATTATTTGCAATCCTTGTGGCAATAATGTAAGTACCAACTTATATATATATTTTTATTCTGTTTAAAAAAAAAAAAAAAAAAAAAAGCGTAGCAATTTTTACTTTTTCCAAATTCTTGTTTGAATACTTTTTCTCAAAAAAAAAGAGAATTAGTATCCCGCGGGAACCGAGCGCCGACAGCTGACGCGACGCGTGTCAGTGGCGTACGACCGTCGAGAGCATGCGATATACACATGCGGTGAATTAATAACATCCCTATCCCTTTTATTATAAATAATAAAAACAATAATAATTAAAAAAAAAAAAAAAAAAAAAGAGCTATAATAAAAAAAAAGAGTGTGTTTTTTCTTTTCAACAACGCGCCTCACACCAGATGGCAGCGACACACATATATACATATACACATTCACATAAATAAAAATAAAAAATTTGTTTTTTTTTAACTTTCAAATTTTTTTTTATTTACCGAAAAAAAAAAAATTTTCTCACACGCAAATAATAATTTAATTAAATTAATTTCTTTTTCTCTTTTTTCGCAAAAAAAAAATATAATAATAACATTAAAAAAAAAATATATATATATATATATATATATATATATATATAATAATAATACAATCTAAACAAAAAAAAAACTTGGAAACAAACAAACAATTACTTTTCAGTTCATTCTTTTAAATTGTTTTAAATAAAAAAAAAAAAAAAGAAGTATTAATTTTTGAAAAAAAAAAAATCCAAAATGGAAAATATAATTCCGTTTTTTTCTTGGGATTTTCTTACCCAAAAAACCGACAACGTTTAACTATTGTTAACCAAAAACGAGAATTTCAGTTATTTTTAATTATATATAAATAAAAAAAAAAAAAAAGAACAGAGGAAAGACATTTTTCTTTTCTCACTTTTTGTTCAATTAAAAATAAGTCCGCCGAAACGGCCTCGGCGCACACGGAAAAGTAGCGCAAACAGTTTTTTCCGCTCAGCTTTGTCTGGGAGAACAAAGGTAAGAATGGTCAACGAAGACAACGATAACCCCGTACCTAGCACAATGAAGCTCCGCGACGTACAAAACCTTGTACCAAACTTTGATGGCAGGAATATGCCACTTAACAACTATATATGCGCATGTAAAAATGCCGAAAAACTCGTGGCGGAAAACGATCGATCTCAATTCCTGACAATAGTACAACTTAAACTGTCGGGAGTTGCAGCCGATATCACCGAATCGAGAACATACAACACACTAGAGTCACTATTAAGGGACCTCAAGAGCGCTTTCGACAAACCAGTCGAACTATCGGATCTTGAAACCGAATTAAAGTCAAACATACAAAATTACAACGAATCCGTTCTCGTTTACGCAACGCGTACGCGAAAAATCGCGAATAGAATCGAGAATAGGCTAAAAGACGTCTATCGCGCTGAAGCCCAACAGGCTTATCTAAATGAACGAATTAACGAAGCAAGACAAACAGTCATTAGAACTTTCATTCGTGGATTAGCCGACCAAATCGGTAATATGATCATGTCTAAAAATTTTGCAACCCTCGAAAACGCAATCGATGAGGCATTAAGTATCGAGAACGAACTCATTCGTAGACAGGCTATGCATCAAACATCAAAACGCGACAAATCAGAAACCAGGGATAAAAGCCCAGAAAAAGCGAAAGTCCGATTTACTCAGACTGCCAGCAACAACGGACTTAAATTCTGCGAAGTTCATCGCGAAAATCCCACACACTCGACGTCCGAGTGTTATTCCGTGCAGCGTTTACGCGAAAATACAAACACACGCGCCAATAGTCGTCAGTATCAAAATAATTCACGCGGTAATCATCGCAACAATTATCGCGACAACTCGCGCGATAATTACCAAAACAACTCGCGCGGTAATTACCAAAACAACCCGCGTGGTAATTACCAGAACAACTCGCGCGGAAATTATCGAAATAACTCGAACGATAACCGCCAAAGCAACTACCGAAACAACTATCAAAACAACTATCGCGACAACTCTCGCGACAACTATCAAAACAACTATCAAAACAACTCTCGCGACAACTCTCGCGACAATTATCGCAATAACTCGCGCAATAATTATCAAAGCAATCCACGCGACAATTACAACAATTCACGCGACAACCAAAACTCGCGACGAGATGATTCGCGAGATCGCAATTATCAAAACGACCGAAACAGTCGGGATAATTCGCGCTATCGTGACAATTCACAGGACAGACCAAGCACTAGTAATGCCCGAAATTCGCGAAAATCCGACTATCAATCGAGTCTCGATACAGCGCAGGTCGAAAAATTTTTCGAGCGCATGTTCCAAAAAAACGAGCGACCCGCCTCTCGCGACAGCGCGACGGGAGGCAGGACACCGGAGCGCTCGTCCAACCCGAACTAACAGAAGACGCAAAAATTGCGCACACTGAGCCCGAACTTCGTAAACACGTAGGGACGGCATATGTACAAAAAACAGACGGTAGCGTAACAGTTAGAAAAGCTAGAATAAAATTAGGATTAACCCATAGACATAAGCCACCAAGCGTGACCTTAGAGTCACCAGACTTGTATTTACACCAAGCTGTATTCCTTGCTGACACCGGGGCAGAGATAAATCTCATAAAAGATTCAATTGTTGCCCAGGGTACCGAAATAGACCCGACGCTCATATACGAGCTCAGCGGAATCACCAACGGAACAGCAAGAACAAGTGGCAGATGCTACATCCGAATTAAGGAATTTAAAATCGAATTTCACGTGATCGACGATATGTTTCCGATCATGCAGGACGCGATACTCGGCGACGTCTTCTTTAGGGGGACGCCTGCCGATATACTCTATACCGAAGCGTGCATCAAATTCGCCGGTTATACAGTCCCGTTCGAAACGTTCGAGCGAGTGACGATACCAGGCAGATCGAAACTGATCGTACCCGTCAGGTTAAAACCAACCGATCTCGAGGAGGGATACATCCCGAGAATTGACGGAGGTCGACGTCTTTACATGGGTAACGCCTTAGTAAAAAACAACAACGGAATCGCGTATCTTTGCGCGATTAACTCGCAAAATTGCGAGATAAACCTGATCGTCCCAACAGTCGAACTAATACCGGTCGAAATTATTTCGAAAAAACCAATCGCCGATTTCATACCGTGCGATTCTCGCGGTTCTCGAAACGTAGACCGTGCAGAAGTACGCTCGGTACAGCTCGACAAACAGAGTAGGCTTGAAGCTCTTCGAGCTCTTCTCCAATTAGATCACCTCAACGAAACAGAGCGAGACCACGTGCTTCAGCTGGTTTCAGAATACCAGCACCTGTTTTGTTTACCTGGAGATCGACTAGGTCACACAACATTATTAAAACACGAAATCCCTACAACGGACGACAGACCAATTAACACCAAACAATACAGATTTCCACAAAAACACAAAAGGGAGATTCAGAGTCAAGTCAACGACATGTTGGACAAGGGAATAATAAAACCATCCCTTTCTCCCTACAACTCTCCAGTTTGGGTCGTTCCCAAAAAACCCGACGCGAAAGGTAACAAAAAATGGAGAATTGTAATAGACTTCAGGAAACTCAACGAAAAAACCACACCAGACGCGTACCCGCTTCCAAACATCGTGGACATATTGGATCAGCTGGGAAACGCCCGATACTTTTCAACGTTCGACCTGGCATCCGGTTTTTACCAGATAGAGATGCACCCGGCGGACGGACACAAAACAGCTTTTTCGACCCCGAATGGTCATTACGAGTATCATCGAATGCCATTCGGACTTAAAAACGCGCCAGCAACCTTCCAAAGGTTGATGGACGTCGTGTTATCCGGACTTCAAGGTACCGATCTTTTCGTCTATTTAGACGATATTGTAATATACGCGAACGATATCACCGAACACGAGAACAAATTTAGAAGTTTAGCAAAAAGACTGACTTCGGCGGGTTTGACGCTACAAACTGAAAAGTGTCACTTCCTGAACCGGGAGGTGACGTATCTGGGCCATATAATCTCGGCCGAGGGCGTCAGACCGAACACAAACAACGTGTTCGCCGTCAAAAACTTCCCGATTCCAAAAGACAAAAAAGGCATCAAACAATTCGTGGCACTCGCGGGCTACTATCGCCGTTTCATCCGTGACTTCGCTAAAATTGCGATTCCTTTAACCCGACAACTGAAAAAATCGGAGAAATTCGAATGGACAAACGAGTGCCAAACAGCGTTCGAATACCTGAAGGCAAAAATCATCGAGCGTCCAGTCTTAAAGTATCCAGACTTCGATAAGCCGTGTACTCTTACAACGGACGCATCAGACTACGCAATAGGTGCAGTACTTAGCCAAAAGTACGGTGACTTCGATCACCCAATAGCTTTCTACTCGAGAGCATTGAAAAAAACTGAAATCGCGTACGACGCGATGAAAAAAGAGCTCCTAGCTATAGTAAACGCGGTAGAGTACTTCAAAACGTACCTATACGGAAAACGATTCACGCTCGTTACAGACAACAGAGCACTAACATATATAAAAAACAAACCCGACATCCCGCAACAGCTACAACGATGGCAAATAATACTCAACGGTTACGATTACGATATCGTACATAAACCGGGGAAACTAAACGTCGTTGCTGACGCTCTATCGAGAAACCCCGCGGAAATCATGCCGATCAGGCAACGCGAGGAAAGCTCATCAGAGCACACCGAAAATCAGGAGACGAAAAAACAAAAACTGTCTCCCAAAACGCCGCATCAAACTCGCGGCCGATCAACAACCGATACGGGTTCTGGAAATCCAGCACCTCGGAAAAAGCAAAACACACACGAACTGTCGACCGACGAATCGGAAGACAGCCAAGCCGCATATCAGAGAACATACCAATCAGACTCTGACGAACCAATGGAACAAGTAACGGAACAAAAGGAACAAACCCAACAAGAAACGAACCAATCACCAAAAAAGACAAAATCAAAACAAAAAACGGAGAGTGTACCCACAAAAAAAGATTTAATTACAGATACTGAAACATCAATCACCGAGTTATCGGAAAACGAAGGTGAATTTATGCGACCAATTAAAAGAATGGTCGAGGAGCTGAACTCAAAAGAAAACACACAGCCACAATGGCGTCTCTCCAAAAAACGTCCAAACACATCGGACGAGGAGGAGGGTAAACGACAACCACGCAAACAACATAGGAAACGAGAAGATGCCGAAACAAAATATAAGTATACAGATATAGATGATAGTACAACGGAAGAAGAACAGGAAAACGAAAGCCCAACGAGGCAGCAAGTAAACAAAAGCCCAATGAGGCCACAAAAAACAAAAAGCCCAACGAGGCAGCAAGAAAATAAGAGCCCAACGAGGCCACAAAAAGCAAAAAGCCCAACGAGGCCACAAAAAACAAAAAGCCCAATAAGGCCAGAAAAAATAGGAAAAAGCGAAAACAACAATGGAACTCCAAACAAAAACGACAACTCTAAGGTACGAAATATGGGAAACGAAACGGAACACGAGACAGAATCCGAGAACGAAAACTTCAACAGATTCAAACCGTTGCTGACGAACATCGGAGAATCGTCCAGCGACGAAAATAGTAGTAAACCACCCGTTCAACCAACTTTTAGATCACCATCTACTGATACAAAACAAAAACCAAAGGATTCAAAAAACAACGGATCTGGCGTGAAACAGAAGGTACCACCGAACTTTCGTTCACCAGATTCTCACAAAACACGCCAACGACTAGGGACACAAGCGAAAAAGCGAACTCGAAAAGCGCCAAAAGAACCAACCAGACGTAGCGAAAGGTTAGCTAATAAAAAAAATCAAAACGTCCCAAATATCCAACCTAAAAATCAACCCATTATAAAAAACACGAACAATCTCGAAAACCTGTCACCCGAAATGACAGACCAATATTGGGATTCTAAAGTCACACATAGTAACCCTAAAACAAAAGAACCGGTAAATTCACAACCAAAAACAAAAACTCGATTCCAACTTCCGGATTCAACTTCCTCAGATTCAGAACCAAAACCATCACCAGAATTAACAACGGAATATTGGGATTCTAGAGCCACCTACACTAACAACAACAATCCAGAAACACCAACTCCACCAGATCCAAAAAATACACAATTGGAAAATTCATTACCCACACAAATGTCACCTGAAATGACTCAGGAATATTGGGACTCAAAAGTCACAGAAATTCCCGATAACACACCAACAGAACAAACGATTATCCCACAAACAGAGCAGCCGATCGCAGTGCCAAGCACTTCTAAGCAAACCGAGCAACCAGTCGCCATACCGAGTACTTCAACAGAACAACCAATCGCTACACCGGGCTGTTCAAGACAAATCGACGACTACACGCCACCAATGGACATCGAACCAACATTTAGATCACCAAGCTGGCTTCCACACGAAACAACGGATTACTCGATATCAGACGAATCGCGACCAGCTACACCTCGAAAACCCTCTCGAGCGTTAACGAACCAATATCACGATATGTCGCCATCATCAGAGAGTAATTCCGACAACGACTCGGTATTTCAACCATCACAATATCATCGAAAGCGACTAACACCACGAGTAACTCCACCACCAACGCGGGGAGCCACAATAACAGACGATACTCAGATAACAAATAATATCATAATAACGCAGGAAAACATCCTAGCTCAGGAGGACAACATAGCGCACTTCCTGTCAGCTGATGGTGTCATGGACACAATGGTTTCAAAAGTACTTACGGAAAGAGGTAAACTCACCCAATCGGTATTTTTGCAAACGAATCCAGGGATCGGACATATTTTTATCACACGTGACAAAACAAGACGCTATTTCACAATGATTTGTAAAAGTAAGTCAACAGACGCTACTAGTACACTCACGATTCAGAAGTGTCTAGAAACACTCGTACAAACTTTAGTAAAAAACAAAATCACATCCTGTACTTTATCTAAAGACCCTCAGATTATCGATACATTCCTGTGGTCTAACATCAAAACATATCTGCGAGTACTTACAATCGGTTCGAACATCACTTTCAGACTATGTGAGGGCCTTATAACCGTCCCCGATCAGGAAAACAGACAAAGAATTATTAGAGAACTACACGGATCTGTGGTCGGAGGCCACAAAGGCGTGACGAAAACGTACCAACGCATCCTCTCCCAGTACTACTGGCGAGGGTTGAAAAAAGACGTGGAAACGTTTATTAGATATTGCTTCGACTGTCAAAAGAACAAACTAGTCCGAGTAAAAAATAAGGCTCCGATGATTATCACGGACACACCAGCGCAACCCTTTGATAAGGTAGCTATCGACATCGTAGGCCCGCTACGCGAAACAAGAAACGGACATATATATATACTGACTGTACTTGATTTGTTCAGCAAATTTAGTATAGCGGTACCACTAAAACATCAAACATCGGTAGACGTAGCGAGAGCGCTTTGTAAAACACTGATATCGACTTTCGGTGCGCCTCGCGCAATACTAACCGACCAAGGTACAAACTTCATGTCGGAAATAGAAGAAAATCTCGACGCCGCCAGCGCATTTTGCTACTCCCTACAAGGACATTGCCTGACAAGAGGACAGTTACAGAACGTACGGGCACGACTAAAAAACGCCGCTAACGCAGAAGCAACCCTAGAAGAATTGATCCCATCTATTCAGATAAATTCAACCGAAAAACGTAGGAAGCGAACACCACTAGAATTCATAGGGAAAATCAGCAAAATACTTTTTGGAACCATGGACAGTGACGATGCAGACCGAATAGACTCACAAATAAACGCATTGGCAAACAGTACTGTCGAATTGGCAGAAATCATACAAAATCAGACACATATAATCAGATCAAGCTTCAACTTCACTCAAAATCAAATCGCTTCACTAGCAGAAGTGGTAAGAGGTGAAATACGAGAGGTAAAACTAACACAGGCATCATTGCAACACGAATTATACATTATTCAAAGACTCATAACATTCACTAGTTTAGTCGACGAAGGACTTATGCAGTACGAAATCGATTTGGAGACACTAACAAACGCAGTGCTCTTCGCAAAAATGGGTCAAATACACCCCGAAGTACTATCAACCAAAAAAATACTGACTTGTGCAGAAGCGATCCGAAAATCAACTCCGAACACAATATTTCCTATACCGCTTAGTACAGAATACGTTCCCGAGTTAACAAAAATAATCGACCTCACAGCGTTTCATAACGGAGAACGACTCATCTACGTTATAAAAATTCCTCTTCTAGACCTAACACCGTACAAACTATATCAACACTTATCAGTCCCGGTACGCCAACTTTCAGCAGCCAAAGGCGCAAGATTCGCATATATAAAACCAGCAGTCCAGTACACCGCAGTTTCCGAAGACTTCGGTAGTTACTTTAACTTGAAAGACGAAAACGAATGTAAATTCATAGTTAACCGTTACATCTGCAAACAAAATCACCCAGTAGGACGAATCAGTGACGAAACTGAATGCGAGGTTCAACTCCTTGTTAACCCGCAGTTAAGCGATTTAGAACTATGCGACATCAGACTAAAAACGTTGAGACAAACTTACTGGATAAAAATCCGAAACGCAAACGCATGGCTATTTGCAGCACCAAAACCAGAAACTTTATATCTTCTTTGCGATAATCACGAATCAGCCATCGAAACAATAAAAAACACTGGAATTTTACAAATCAAACCCACTTGCCAAGTAAAAACGCGCACAATAACACTAACTCCATCAGTAGAAATAACATCAACGATCGAGGTTAAATTCACACACACACCAGTTCTGAACATTACGGAAATGATACGAAAATCAATCAAAAACATGGACAACATAAATTACACAGAAATCATGACAGAAACTGAAACACTTACAGGCCTATCAAATCCAGGCTCCATACACGACGATCTAACAAAAAACGAGGTGGCATTGAAAGCCATTATAGCCAAAGCACGCGAAATTTCAAAAACTCACTACATGAATAACAGACTCTCTACACTCGAAACTATACTGAAATACACCGGAATCTCTTTGGGTTCCATCATGCTGCTACTAGTAGTCGGATGGAAGTTTTCTTTATTCGGCAAAATATCCAGCCTATACAAAATTATATCTTGTTTAACCGAGAATCGAGTAGCGACAACGCAACAACAAGCCAGCGAGGCTTCCGAACCGACCGTTGTCTACCACAGACAACCTATAGAATTAATCGAAACTCAAACGCAACCAACTACAGATTGCAGAGAGGTCGCAATCATAACAAATCATCCACCGCAACCAGTTCGTAGACCAGTTTACGCGCTGACATATTACGATCGAAACGCGGTACCATAAAAAAAAAAAAACACGAAAAGAGCGATAATAATAATAATCACTCATAATAATCCAATATATCCTTAACCATCTACATATACCCTTACTAACGGGAATTAAGCATGCATACACTACCCTCTTATCATATCACAACACACAAATAATCTTAATTATATCATGCATGGCTTAAAAAACTATCGTTTTTTTAAAATCCTATTACTATTTTTGCATATTATTTCACCAAAGTACATACACACTTAACAGATAAAAAAAATAAAAAAAAAACAACAACAACAACAACAATGGACACTCAACCGTCAACATCATCATCCGTACCAGTCACTAAAGTTGAGTGCCTCCTCTGCCCGAGAAAAGTGAAGGCAAACAAGCTGGCCGACCACACGGCCAGATGCTACTCGGAGCTACAAAAGCGAACCGCCAGTTTGGGATCGCGTCACACTGGATGCCCGTTATGTTGCTGCGTGTTCCCGGCGAACCGACTGACGGCTCATATCGACAAATGTGTCGCTTACCTGCTGAAACTGCGGTTCCACGACCAACAACTGAACGCATTACAGCAGTACTCTCAACAACAACAGTACGAACAATACCAGGCACAACAATTTTTTCAACATCAGCAGCAGCTGCGTCAACAACAAGGAATAGAACAACGACAGCAACCAATACTAGACTACACACCACACACACCCGAAGGACCACCACCACCACTGGAATACGAGGATACTCAAAACACAGACACAGATGACGAAAGCACAGAAGATGAAAGTACAGACAACGAGACTGCAGTCGAAACAACAAACGACGCAAACAAAAAAACAAGCAATACGAACAAGGAAGCAAACCAAAACGACAACAAGACCACCCATGACGCAACTAACAATCCAAACGAAAACACTGACAACGCAAACGGAAAATCCGACAAAAACGAAAACAAGGGACTAAACGAAAACAACGACAAGACCAAAACAGACTTCGACCCTAGAAAATTAACGCTGGAGGAAGGTTTCAAGTGGATCGATTGCCAAAACTTAGAGATCCAGCGCAAAATCAAAAACCGAGCCTGCACAAACATCTTCCTCGCAGAGCTGAAAAAGGAAAGCATGAAAAAGAAATGGAATCAGACTACCATACAGTAAAGACAACATTAAACCTCAAACACACAATTATTAAACCCCCATAACCTAATAAACAATCATACATATACAACATGACACGTACAATAACCAAATATATATATATAGTAATAAGCATAAGCGCGGCACGCGTCGCGTAGCGTCGATAGAGAGCGAGGAGAGGCGAAAAAAAAAATCCTCCTTAACGTTTTATTTTGTTTTGTTTTTTTTTTCAATCATAAAAGCATATTTTTATTTTTTCCTTATCAATTTAGTTTTTCTTTTTTCTTAAAATTTTTTTTGTAATTCTCTACGACCAATATATATATGCAACGCTTTTTTTTTACATTTTAAATATTTGTGTTAATCATTTTACCTATTCTAGAATCAACTCCTATCTTTCACCAACAAACCATCTCCAAATAACATGTCTCACCCATTAACCACCACTAATCAGAACTTTAGAATGTTACAGGCACCATATTACAAAAGGAAAAAAAAAAAACTCGAAATTTATAACCTAAACTCTAGAGGGAAAGACGAACATTGGGAAAATATAACAAATACGTATACGTATACCAATAAACAATGGACAAAATTACCAAAAATGGCATAAATACATTGGAGAAAACAAAACATGGAGTTTCACCAACGAAACAAGCAGGACAACATTTTAATTTTTCTTAACCATTTTTAACATCCAATATAAACCCATCCAATTTAACCAAACCATTCCCACTAACATGAACAACTAAAAATTTTACTTAGTTACAGATACCAACAACCACCAACTATTTAAAAACAACAGGAGTGTACCGCAATCAACTTCACAACCAAAGGATAATCCTCCAAATCAATCCAAACAACAACCAGGAGCTTCACTTCTTCAACATCAATCAACAATCAACAATCAACAACAATTATAACAACAAAAAAAAACACACACTTTTGAAAAACATTACACAACCTACACAAAAATGAAAATATTTTAGAGAAAAACCAAATAACGTTTCAAATTATATCGAGTCACACTTAACAAAATCATATCAAATGTAAAAATTTTAATGTCCGATGCGGGGGCATCGTTTCCTCCCAGAGGGGGAGTGTAACGGCCCCAGCCTAGTATTTAACTTTTCGAACTTCGAATATTTATTCAAGCGTATCGATACGGAGTTTCCGTTCGATACGCTCTTCAGAGAAGCCCTTAAGGCTATCGAGCATTCGGACCGCCGCGCGCGTCCACTTATCTCCTAGCCTAAACATCCGACGACTCTTTATTCCATTGTAGAAGCGAGCGCGAAGCCCTCAGCTTCACGCCCGCTTCAATCAGTTCAGCTCCGACGACCGACCAGTGCGGTACACTTACCTCTCCGACTAATTACACTCTCCGCTACGACTAATAAAAAGTATATTATATTCATATTCTGACTCGAATCATTGTACAGTGCCTGACCCATCGGCCGTCCGTCACAATAGAATAATTTTTTGGATAGAATAATTTTTTGGATAGAATAATTTTTTGGATAGAATAATTTTTTGGATAGAATAATTTTTTGGATAGAATAATTTTTTGGATAGAATAATTTTTTGGATAGAATAATTTTTTGGATAGAATAATTTTTTGGATAGAATAATTTTTTGGATAGAATAATTTTTTGGATAGAATAATTTTTTGGATAGAATAATTTTTTGGATAGAATAATTTTTTGGATAGAATAATTTTTTGGATAGAATAATTTTTTGGATAGAATAATTTTTTGGATAGAATAATTTTTTGGATAGAATAATTTTTTGGATAGAATAATTTTTTGGATAGAATAATTTTTTGGATAGAATAATTTTTTGGATAGAATAATTTTTTGGATAGAATAATTTTTTGGATAGAATAATTTTTTGGATAGAATAATTTTTTGGATAGAATAATTTTTTGGATAGAATAATCTTTTGGATAGAATAATTTTTTGGATAGAATAATTTTTTGGATAGAATAATTTTTTGGATAGAATAATTTTTTGGATAGAATAATTTTTTGGATAGAATAATTTTTTGGATAGAATAATTTTTTGGATAGAATAATTTTTTGGATAGAATAATTTTTTGGATAGAATAATTTTTTGGATAGAATAATTTTTTGGATAGAATAATTTTTTGGATAGAATAATTTTTTGGATAGAATAATTTTTTGGATAGAATCATTTTTTGGATAGAATCATTTTTTGGATTGAATAATGTTTTGGATAGAATAATCTTTTGGATAGAATAATCTTTTGGATAGAATAATCTTTTGGATAGAATAATTTTTTGGATAGAATAATCTTTTGGATAGAATAATTTTTTGGATAGAATAATTTTTTGGATAGAATAATTTTTTGGATAGAATAATCTTTTGGATAGAATAATCTTTTGGATAGAATAATCTTTTGGATAGAATAATTTTTTGGATAGAATAATTTTTTGGATAGAATAATTTTTTGGATAGAATAATTTTTTGGATAGAATAATTTTTTGGATAGAATAATTTTTTGGATAGAATAATTTTTTGGATAGAATAATTTTTTGGATAGAATAATTTTTTGGATAGAATAATTTTTTGGATAGAATAATTTTTTGGATAGAATAATTTTTTGGATAGAATAATTTTTTGGATAGAATAATTTTTTGGATAGAATAATTTTTTGGATAGAATAATTTTTTGGATAGAATAATTTTTTGGATAGAATAATTTTTTGGATAGAATAATTTTTTGGATAGAATAATTTTTTGGATAGAATAATTTTTTGGATAGAATAATTTTTTGGATAGAATAATTTTTTGGATAGAATAATTTTTTGGATAGAATAATTTTTTGGATAGAATAATTTTTTGGATAGAATAATTTTTTGGATAGAATAATTTTTTGGATAGAATAATTTTTTGGATAGAATAATTTTTTGGATAGAATAATTTTTTGGATAGAATAATTTTTTGGATAGAATAATTTTTTGGATAGAATAATTTTTTGGATAGAATAATTTTTTGGATAGAATAATTTTTTGGATAGAATAATTTTTTGGATAGAATAATTTTTTGGATAGAATCATTTTTTGGATAGAATCATTTTTTGGATAGAATAATTTTTTGGATAGAATAATTTTTTGGATAGAATAATTTTTTGGATAGAATAATTTTTTGGATAGAATAATTTTTTGGATAGAATAATTTTTTGGATAGAATAATTTTTTGGATAGAATAATTTTTTGGATAGAATAATTTTTTGGATAGAATAATTTTTTGGATAGAATAATTTTTTGGATAGAATAATTTTTTGGATAGAATCATTTTTTGGATAGAATCATTTTTTGGATAGAATCATTTTTTGGATAGAATAATTTTTTGGATTGAATAATCTTTTGGATAGAATAATCTTTTGGATAGAATAATCTTTTGGATAGAATAATCTTTTGGATAGAATAATCTTTTGGATAGAATAATCTTTTGGATAGAATAATTTTTTGGATAGAATAATCTTTTGGATAGAATAATCTTTTTGGATAGAATAATCTTTTGGATAGAATAATCTTTTGGATAGAATAATTTTTTGGATAGAATAATCTTTTGGATAGAATAATCTTTTGGATAGAATAATTTTTTGGATAGAATAATTTTTTGGATAGAATAATTTTTTGGATAGAATAATTTTTTGGATAGAATAATTTTTTGGATAGAATAATTTTTTGGATAGAATAATTTTTTGGATAGAATAATTTTTTGGATAGAATAATTTTTTGGATAGAATAATTTTTTGGATAGAATAATTTTTTGGATAGAATAATTTTTTGGATAGAATAATTTTTTGGATAGAATAATTTTTTGGATAGAATAATTTTTTGGATAGAATAATTTTTTGGATAGAATGATTTTTTGGATAGAATAATTTTTTGGATAGAATAATTTTTTGGATAGAATAATTTTTTGGATAGAATAATTTTTTGGATAGAATAATTTTTTGGATAGAATAATTTTTTGGATAGAATAATTTTTTGGATAGAATAATTTTTTGGATAGAATAATTTTTTGGATAGAATAATTTTTTGGATAGAATAATTTTTTGGATAGAATAATTTTTTGGATAGAATAATTTTTTGGATAGAATAATTTTTTGGATAGAATAATTTTTTGGATAGAATAATTTTTTGGATAGAATAATTTTTTGGATAGAATAATTTTTTGGATAGAATAATTTTTTGGATAGAATAATTTTTTGGATAGAATAAATTTTTGGAGAGAATAATTTTTTGGATAGAATAATTTTTTGGATAGAATAATTTTTTGGATAGAATAATTTTTTGGATAGAATAATTTTTTGGATAGAATAATTTTTTGGATAGAATAATTTTTTGGATAGAATAATTTTTTGGATAGAATAATTTTTTGGATAGAATAATTTTTTGGATAGAATAATTTTTTGGATAGAATAATTTTTTGGATAGAATAATTTTTTGGATAGAATAATTTTTTGGATAGAATAATTTTTTGGATGGAATAATTTTTTGGATAGAATAATTTTTTGGATAGAATAATTTTTTGGATAGAATAATTTTTTGGATAGAATAATTTTTTGGATAGAATAATTTTTTGGATAGAATAATTTTTTGGATAGAATAATTTTTTGGATAGAATAATTTTTTGGATAGAATAATTTTTTGGATAGAATAATTTTTTGGATAGAATAATTTTTTGGATAGAATAATTTTTTGGATAGAATAATTTTTTGGATAGAATAATTTTTTGGATAGAATAATTTTTTGGATAGAATAATTTTTTGGATAGAATAATTTTTTGGATAGAATAATTTTTTGGATAGAATAATTTTTTGGATAGAATAATTTTTTGGATAGAATAATTTTTTGGATAGAATAATTTTTTGGATAGAATAATTTTTTGGATAGAATAATTTTTTGGATAGAATAATTTTTTGGATAGAATAATTTTTTGGATAGAATAATTTTTTGGATAGAATAATTTTTTGGATAGAATAATTTTTTGGATAGAATAATTTTTTGGATAGAATAATTTTTTGGATAGAATAATTTTTTGGATAGAATAATTTTTTGGATAGAATAATTTTTTGGATAGAATAATTTTTTGGATAGAATAATTTTTTGGATAGAATAATTTTTTGGATAGAATAATTTTTTGGATAGAATAATTTTTTGGATAGAATAATTTTTTGTATAGAATAATTTTTTGTATAGAATAATTTTTTGTATAGAATAATTTTTTGGATAGAATAATTTTTTGGATAGAATAATTTTTTGGATAGAATAATTTTTGGATAGAATAATTTTTTGGATAGAATAATTTTTTGGATAGAATAATTTTTTGGATAGAATAATTTTTTGGATAGAATAATTTTTTGGATAGAATAATTTTTTGGATAGAATAATTTTTTGGATAGAATAATTTTTTGGATAGAATAATTTTTTGGATAGAATAATTTTTTGGATAGAATAATTTTTTGGATAGAATAATTTTTGGATAGCATAATTTTTTGGATACAATAATTTTTTGGATACAATAATTTTTTGGATACAATAATTTTTTGGATACAATAATTTTTTGGATACAATAATTTTTTGGATACAATAATTTTTTGGATACAATAATTTTTTGGATACAATAATTTTTTGGATACAATAATTTTTTGGATACAATAATTTTTTGGATACAATAATTTTTTGGATACAATAATTTTTTGGATACAATAATTTTTTGGATACAATAATTTTTTGGATACAATAATTTTTGGATAGAATAATTTTTGGATAGAATAATTTTTGGATAGAATAATTTTTGGATAGAATAATTTTTGGATAGAATAATTTTTGGATAGAATAATTTTTGGATAGAATAATTTTTGGATAGAATAATTTTTGGATAGTATAATTTTTGGATAGAATAATTTTTGGATAGAATAATTTTTGGATAGAATAATTTTTGGATAGAATAATTTTTTGCATCAAAGAATTTTTTGCATCAAAGAATTTTATGCATAGAATTATTTTTTGCATCAAAGAATTTTTTTGGCGGCGAGCTGTTTCGTCACCGCAGACTGCTCCCCATCCCGTCAGCGATGGATCCGAGTAGATCCCTAATTGAAAATTTGATGCAAAAAATTCTTTGATGCAAAAAATTCTTTAATGCAAAAAATTCTTTGATGCAAAAAATTCTTTAATGCAAAAAATTCTTTGATGCAAAAAATTCTTTGATGCAAAAAATTCTTTAATGCAAAAAATTCTTTGATGCAAAAAATTCTTTAATGCAAAAAATTCTTTGATGCAAAAAATTCTTTAATGCAAAAAATTCATTAATGCAAAAAATTCTTTGATGCAAAAAATTCTTTAATGCAAAAAATTCTTTCATGCAAAAAATTCTTTCATGCAAAAAATTCTTTGATGCAAAAAATAATTCTATGCAAAAAAATAATTCTATGCAAAAAAATAATTCTATGCAAAAAATAATTCTATGCAAAAAATAATTCTATGCAAAAAATAATTCTATGCAAAAAATAATTCTATGCAAAAAATAATTCTATGCAAAAAATAATTCTATGCAAAAAATAATTCTATGCAAAAAATAATTCTATGCAAAAAATAATTCTATGCAAAAAATAATTCTATGCAAAAAATAATTCTATGCAAAAAATAATTCTATGCAAAAAATAATTCTATGCAAAAAATAATTCTATGCAAAAAATAATTCTATGCAAAAAATAATTCTATGCAAAAAATAATTCTATGCAAAAAATAATTCTATGCAAAAAATAATTCTATGCAAAAAATAATTCTGTGCAAAAAATAATTCTGTGCAAAAAATAATTCTGTGCAAAAAATAATTCTGTGCAAAAAATAATTCTGTGCAAAAAATAATTCTGTGCAAAAAATAATTCTGTGCAAAAAATAATTCTGTGCAAAAAATAATTCTGTGCAAAAAATAATTCTATGCAAAAAATAATTCTATGCAAAAAATAATTCTATGCAAAAAATAATTCTATGCAAAAAATAATTCTATGCAAAAAATAATTCTATGCAAAAAATAATTCTATGCAAAAAATAATTCTATGCAAAAAATTATTCTATCCAAAAAATTATTCTATCCAAAAAATTATTCTATGCAAAAAATAATTCTATGCAAAAAATAATTCTATGCAAAAAATAATTCTATGCAAAAAATAATTCTATGCAAAAAATAATTCTATGCAAAAAATAATTCTATGCAAAAAATAATTCTATGCAAAAAATAATTCTATGCAAAAAATAATTCTATGCAAAAAATAATTCTATGCAAAAAATAATTCTATGCAAAAAATAATTCTATGCAAAAAATAATTCTATGCAAAAAATAATTCTATGCAAAAAATAATTCTATGCAAAAAATAATTCTATGCAAAAAATAATTCTATGCAAAAAATAATTCTATGCAAAAAATAATTCTATGCAAAAAATAATTCTATGCAAAAAATAATTCTATGCAAAAAATAATTCTATGCAAAAAATAATTCTATGCAAAAAATAATTCTATGCAAAAAATAATTCTATGCAAAAAATAATTCTATGCAAAAAATAATTCTATGCAAAAAATAATTCTATGCAAAAAATAATTCTATGCAAAAAATAATTCTATGCAAAAAATAATTCTATGCAAAAAATAATTCTATGCAAAAAATAATTCTATGCAAAAAATAATTCTATGCAAAAAATAATTCTATGCAAAAAATAATTCTATGCAAAAAATAATTCTATGCAAAAAATAATTCTATGCAAAAAATAATTCTATGCAAAAAATAATTCTATGCAAAAAATAATTCTATGCAAAAAAATAATTCTATGCAAAAAAATAATTCTATGCAAAAAATAATTCTATGCAAAAAATAATTCTATGCAAAAAATAATTCTATGCAAAAAATAATTCTATGCAAAAAATAATTCTATGCAAAAAATAATTCTATGCAAAAAATAATTCTATGCAAAAAATAATTCTATGCAAAAAATAATTCTATGCAAAAAATAATTCTATGCAAAAAATAATTCTATGCAAAAAATAATTCTATGCAAAAAATAATTCTATGCAAAAAATAATTCTATGCAAAAAATAATTCTATGCAAAAAATAATTCTATGCAAAAAATAATTCTATGCAAAAAATAATTCTATGCAAAAAATAATTCTATGCAAAAAATAATTCTATGCAAAAAATAATTCTATGCAAAAAATAATTCTATGCAAAAAATAATTCTATGCAAAAAATAATTCTGTGCAAAAAATAATTCTGTGCAAAAAATAATTCTGTGCAAAAAATAATTCTGTGCAAAAAATAATTCTGTGCAAAAAATAATTCTGTGCAAAAAATAATTCTGTGCAAAAAATAATTCTGTGCAAAAAATAATTCTATGCAAAAAATAATTCTATGCAAAAAATAATTCTATGCAAAAAATAATTCTATGCAAAAAATAATTCTATGCAAAAAATAATTCTATGCAAAAAATAATTCTATGCAAAAAATAATTCTATGCAAAAAATAATTCTATGCAAAAAATAATTCTATGCAAAAAATTATTCTATCCAAAAAATTATTCTATGCAAAAAATAATTCTATGCAAAAAATAATTCTATGCAAAAAATAATTCTATGCAAAAAATAATTCTATGCAAAAAATAATTCTATGCAAAAAATAATTCTATGCAAAAAATAATTCTATGCAAAAAATAATTCTATGCAAAAAATAATTCTATGCAAAAAATAATTCTATGCAAAAAATAATTCTATGCAAAAAATAATTCTATGCAAAAAATAATTCTATGCAAAAAATAATTCTATGCAAAAAATAATTCTATGCAAAAAATAATTCTATGCAAAAAATAATTCTATGCAAAAAATAATTCTATGCAAAAAATAATTCTATGCAAAAAATAATTCTATGCAAAAAATAATTCTATGCAAAAAATAATTCTATGCAAAAAATAATTCTATGCAAAAAATAATTCTATGCAAAAAATAATTCTATGCAAAAAATAATTCTATGCAAAAAATAATTCTATGCAAAAAATAATTCTATGCAAAAAATAATTCTATGCAAAAAATAATTCTATGCAAAAAATAATTCTATGCAAAAAATAATTCTATGCAAAAAATAATTCTATGCAAAAAATAATTCTATGCAAAAAATAATTCTATGCAAAAAATAATTCTATGCAAAAAATAATTCTATGCAAAAAATAATTCTATGCAAAAAATAATTCTATGCAAAAAATAATTCTATGCAAAAAATAATTCTATGCAAAAAATAATTCTATGCAAAAAATAATTCTATGCAAAAAATAATTCTATGCAAAAAATAATTCTATGCAAAAAATAATTCTATGCAAAAAATAATTCTATGCAAAAAATAATTCTATGCAAAAAATAATTCTATGCAAAAAATAATTCTATGCAAAAAATAATTCTGTGCAAAAAATAATTCTGTGCAAAAAATAATTCTGTGCAAAAAATAATTCTGTGCAAAAAATAATTCTGTGCAAAAAATAATTCTGTGCAAAAAATAATTCTGTGCAAAAAATAATTCTGTGCAAAAAATAATTCTGTGCAAAAAATAATTCTGTGCAAAAAATAATTCTGTGCAAAAAATAATTCTGTGCAAAAAATAATTCTATGCAAAAAATAATTCTATGCAAAAAATAATTCTATGCAAAAAATAATTCTATGCAAAAAATAATTCTATGCAAAAAATAATTCTATGCAAAAAATAATTCTATGCAAAAAATAATTCTATGCAAAAAATAATTCTATGCAAAAAATAATTCTATGCAAAAAATAATTCTATGCAAAAAATAATTCTATGCAAAAAATAATTCTATGCAAAAAATAATTCTATGCAAAAAATAATTCTATGCAAAAAATAATTCTATGCAAAAAATAATTCTATGCAAAAAATAATTCTATGCAAAAAATAATTCTATGCAAAAAATAATTCTATGCAAAAAATAATTCTATGCAAAAAATAATTCTATGCAAAAAATAATTCTATGCAAAAAATAATTCTATGCAAAAAATAATTCTATGCAAAAAATAATTCTATGCAAAAAATAATTCTATGCAAAAAATAATTCTATGCAAAAAATAATTCTATGCAAAAAATAATTCTATGCAAAAAATAATTCTATGCAAAAAATAATTCTATGCAAAAAATAATTCTATGCAAAAAATAATTCTATGCAAAAAATAATTCTATGCAAAAAATAATTCTATGCAAAAAATAATTCTATGCAAAAAATAATTCTATGCAAAAAATAATTCTATGCAAAAAATAATTCTATGCAAAAAATAATTCTATGCAAAAAATAATTCTATGCAAAAAATAATTCTATGCAAAAAATAATTCTATGCAAAAAATAATTCTATGCAAAAAATAATTCTATGCAAAAAATAATTCTATGCAAAAAATAATTCTATGCAAAAAATAATTCTATGCAAAAAATAATTCTATGCAAAAAATAATTCTATGCAAAAAATAATTCTATGCAAAAAATAATTCTATGCAAAAAATAATTCTATGCAAAAAATAATTCTATGCAAAAAATAATTCTATGCAAAAAATAATTCTATGCAAAAAATAATTCTATGCAAAAAATAATTCTATGCAAAAAATAATTCTATGCAAAAAATAATTCTATGCAAAAAATAATTCTATGCAAAAAATAATTCTATGCAAAAAATAATTCTATGCAAAAAATAATTCTATGCAAAAAATAATTCTATGCAAAAAATAATTCTATGCAAAAAATAATTCTATGCAAAAAATAATTCTATGCAAAAAATAATTCTATGCAAAAAATAATTCTATGCAAAAAATAATTCTATGCAAAAAATAATTCTATGCAAAAAATAATTCTATGCAAAAAATAATTCTATGCAAAAAATAATTCTATGCAAAAAATAATTCTATGCAAAAAATAATTCTATGCAAAAAATAATTCTATGCAAAAAATAATTCTATGCAAAAAATAATTCTATGCAAAAAATAATTCTATGCAAAAAATAATTCTATGCAAAAAATAATTCTATGCAAAAAATAATTCTATGCAAAAAATAATTCTATGCAAAAAATAATTCTATGCAAAAAATAATTCTATGCAAAAAATAATTCTATGCAAAAAATAATTCTATGCAAAAAATAATTCTATGCAAAAAATAATTCTATGCAAAAAATAATTCTATGCAAAAAATAATTCTATGCAAAAAATAATTCTATGCAAAAAATAATTCTATGCAAAAAATAATTCTATGCAAAAAATAATTCTATGCAAAAAATAATTCTATGCAAAAAATAATTCTATGCAAAAAATAATTCTATGCAAAAAATAATTCTATGCAAAAAATAATTCTATGCAAAAAATAATTCTATGCAAAAAATAATTCTATGCAAAAAATAATTCTATGCAAAAAATAATTCTATGCAAAAAATAATTCTATGCAAAAAATAATTCTATGCAAAAAATAATTCTATGCAAAAAATAATTCTATGCAAAAAATAATTCTATGCAAAAAATAATTCTATGCAAAAAATAATTCTATGCAAAAAATAATTCTATGCAAAAAATAATTCTATGCAAAAAATAATTCTATGCAAAAAATAATTCTATGCAAAAAATAATTCTATGCAAAAAATAATTCTATGCAAAAAATAATTCTATGCAAAAAATAATTCTATGCAAAAAATAATTCTATGCAAAAAATAATTCTATGCAAAAAATAATTCTATGCAAAAAATAATTCTATGCAAAAAATAATTCTATGCAAAAAATAATTCTATGCAAAAAATAATTCTATGCAAAAAATAATTCTATGCAAAAAATAATTCTATGCAAAAAATAATTCTATGCAAAAAATAATTCTATGCAAAAAATAATTCTATGCAAAAAATAATTCTATGCAAAAAATAATTCTATGCAAAAAATAATTCTATGCAAAAAATAATTCTATGCAAAAAATAATTCTATGCAAAAAATAATTCTATGCAAAAAATAATTCTATGCAAAAAATAATTCTATGCAAAAAATAATTCTATGCAAAAAATAATTCTATGCAAAAAATAATTCTATGCAAAAAATAATTCTATGCAAAAAATAATTCTATGCAAAAAATAATTCTATGCAAAAAATAATTCTATGCAAAAAATAATTCTATGCAAAAAATAATTCTATGCAAAAAATAATTCTATGCAAAAAATAATTCTATGCAAAAAATAATTCTATGCAAAAAATAATTCTATGCAAAAAATAATTCTATGCAAAAAATAATTCTATGCAAAAAATAATTCTATGCAAAAAATAATTCTATGCAAAAAATAATTCTATGCAAAAAATAATTCTATGCAAAAAATAATTCTATGCAAAAAATAATTCTATGCAAAAAATAATTCTATGCAAAAAATAATTCTATGCAAAAAATAATTCTATGCAAAAAATAATTCTATGCAAAAAATAATTCTATGCAAAAAATAATTCTATGCAAAAAATAATTCTATGCAAAAAATAATTCTATGCAAAAAATAATTCTATGCAAAAAATAATTCTATGCAAAAAATAATTCTATGCAAAAAATAATTCTATGCAAAAAATAATTCTATGCAAAAAATAATTCTATGCAAAAAATAATTCTATGCAAAAAATAATTCTATGCAAAAAATAATTCTATGCAAAAAATAATTCTATGCAAAAAATAATTCTATGCAAAAAATAATTCTATGCAAAAAATAATTCTATGCAAAAAATAATTCTATGCAAAAAATAATTCTATGCAAAAAATAATTCTATGCAAAAAATAATTCTATGCAAAAAATAATTCTATGCAAAAAATAATTCTATGCAAAAAATAATTCTATGCAAAAAATAATTCTATGCAAAAAATAATTCTATGCAAAAAATTATTCTATGCAAAAAATTATTCTATGCAAAAAATTATTCTATGCAAAAAATAATTCTATGCAAAAAATAATTCTATGCAAAAAATAATTCTATGCAAAAAATAATTCTATGCAAAAAATAATTCTATGCAAAAAATAATTCTAAGCAAAAAATAATTCTATGCAAAAAATAATTCTATGCAAAAAATAATTCTATGCAAAAAATAATTCTATGCAAAAAATAATTCTATGCAAAAAATAATTCTATGCAAAAAATAATTCTATGCAAAAAATAATTCTATGCAAAAAATAATTCTATGCAAAAAATAATTCTATGCAAAAAATAATTCTATGCAAAAAATAATTCTATGCAAAAAATAATTCTATGCAAAAAATAATTCTATGCAAAAAATAATTCTATGCAAAAAATAATTCTATGCAAAAAATAATTCTATGCAAAAAATAATTCTATGCAAAAAATAATTCTATGCAAAAAATAATTCTATGCAAAAAATAATTCTATGCAAAAAATAATTCTATGCAAAAAATAATTCTATGCAAAAAATAATTCTATGCAAAAAATAATTCTATGCAAAAAATAATTCTATGCAAAAAATAATTCTATGCAAAAAATAATTCTATGCAAAAAATAATTCTATGCAAAAAATAATTCTATGCAAAAAATAATTCTATGCAAAAAATAATTCTATGCAAAAAATAATTCTATGCAAAAAATAATTCTATGCAAAAAATAATTCTATGCAAAAAATAATTCTATGCAAAAAATAATTCTATACAAAAAATAATTCTATCCAAAAAATTATTCTATGCAAAAAATAATTCTATACAAAAAATAATTCTATCCAAAAAATTATTCTATCTAAAAAATTATTTTATCCAAAAAATTATTCTATCCGAAGAATTATTCTATCAAAAAATTATTCTATGCAAAACAAACGAACGAACGAACGAACGGACGGACGAACCGACGGACGGACGGACGGATGGCCGGACGGACGGGCGGGCGGGCGGGCGGGCAGGCGGACGGACGGACGGACGGCTCTCCAAATCTACGGCCAAGTATCCAATGACTCGTGTGGAAGTTGAAGCAGTATCACTGCATGCGGGCGTTCACGGTGATACTCTGGATAATATCATACCAGGACGACTACCTAAACGTATAATTATAGGATTTGTCGATAATAGAGCCTTTAATCGTGATCACACGCTGAACACCTTTAACTTTCAAAATTATAATATAAATGATCTTTCTTTGTGCTGACGGTATGCAGATACCGTCAAAGCCTCTGCAGCCCGACTTTGGTGCGAGAGAGCAATACGTGGATACATATCACACATTATTCTCCGGCACGGGTATTCACTTTCTCAACCAGGGTAATTGTATTTCACGTACGGATTACCCTAATGGTTATTGTCTATTTGAATTTGATCTAACACCCGATCTTTCGGCAAATAGTAATACTCATTGGAATTTGGTGAAACACGGCATCGTCAGAATAGAAGTCCGTTTCGAAGAAGGTCTAAACTCAACGGTTAACTGTGTTGTGTATGCGGAATATGATAATGTGTTGGAGATTGACTCGTCCCGACAAGAAATTGTAGATTTCAGCGGGTAGGGCACGCTAAGCTTTATCTGTCGGGTCTTCAGTATTCGCCGAGAACTTGAGACGACAGGTTGGAATCATGGCTGTTGTAATTGATATACAGGGTCTAAAGGATAAATTCAATCATTTCACGCCTAAAGAAGTGGCTGTCACCTCAGTGCATTCAACATACTTTGGCCACTGGATAATAAAACCAGCCTGTCCCCATGACGACCTATCACCTGCTATAAAGAGACAAAATACCTGGCTGCAGAGCAATTATCACGGTATTGCATGGTCTGAAGGCGATACATCTGTGCAGGTGATCGAACTTATTCTGAAGAAAATTGCTGCAGAAGTTGATCGAATATTTGTGAATGTCTAAAATCTCAGCCGCGATAAATCGGCACCTATTGTCCAAGAGTAGTCAACCGCGAAGTGCGTAAACAAGGTGACGCGGAACGCTCAGCGTTACACGAAGCGAGAGGGATAGCGAAAGGGCGACAGTTCGTCCCGAGACCGATAGTATGGAAGACGTGTATCGACATAGTTCGCTCCAAATAAATTATTTCAATATCCGTTAATTAAAGTCTTTCATCATTGCTTCTATCCCTCACAATTTCAGAAGTGGGATTAAAACTCATGTGCGGTTTTCTGAGTTTTTAAAAACTTTTGCCGTGCCTCGTGGCTGTTGAAATATCAAGGTGTAGAGTCCGTTGCCCGATGTGCTTATGTAATCGTCGAAACGCTAAGCAAAGTCTTCCCGTACTCGATAATAATGCGTGTCGAAGTGCGTGAGCATTCGACGAGCTCACAATTCTTGCGCGTATTTGATCGAGTCGTGAAACTCTTGTTTTAGCAAGCAACCGGGCAAGTGATTCAGGGTGTACCGTAGGAATTTCACGCGTAATTCAAGCCGGCAGTCCAGCAGTCTCATAATCGATGAGAGGACTATGGCAGGGTGAACTCACTAGAAATCGGTAGAAGTGTGAAAAAGGTCGTTGCGAGGTAATTCGAACGACCAGGAAATTTCGATCAGTGCGGGAAAAATTGTCGTTGCAAGGTAATTCGAACGACCTGGAAATTTCTATCAGTGCTGAGAAGGTCGTTGCGAGGTCAATCGAACGGTCCTGCGAATTCGAAATTTCGGGGATCACGTGATCCGTGACGTTGTTCGTACGGTAAGCTGTGTACGTGCGTCCGTGATAATTTCGAATGACGCGTATTAGTACGCGAAAATAACTGTTTCCAGATTTACGGACAGTTGGTATTTAACTTATCGACATAATTACCGATCGAAATATGATAAAGGACCATTCCGAAAATATCGATTATCGATGAGAACGGTATTCGGTTCGAATTGTAATAGCGTTGACACTACGGGACTTGTGTATAAGTGTGATACGCTGACAATTTAAATATTGAGTGATTTTTATATTTTGTGACTGTTCATCAAACGCGTTTGTCGTACCGCTGTATCATGCGGGAGCCAAACGATTTTACTGTGGCTGAACTGAGAGCAAAATTACAGGAGCGAAATTTACAGTCAAGCGGAACCAAAGCTGAACTTATTGTTCGGCTGAATGTTGCTGATCCGACAGGACAGTGGAGGGGCGAAGTACCGGATGCTGCCGCGGCGAATGGCGGAAGGAACGAGGACAATGGAGCGGATTTGCCGCAAGGTGGCGTTATTCCACCAGAAGCACGCGACGCGCAACGTGAAATCGAGTTTTAGCGAAGAGAACGAGGTTTGATGCGCCGAGAATTAAATATCGCCCGTCGTGAGAATGATCTATTGCGGAACGCCGAAAGAGTCGAAGGGGCTCCTCCGGAGGCCGACAGACGAAGAGTCAACGTGAAAACTCTCGCAGATCTCCTCAGTGATTTTTCGGACGCCGAAGACAGTTTTTGGAAGTGGGAACAACAGCTAAATCTCCTCCGCCGGATATATGCTCTGAACGAAAACGATTCGAGGATTCTTGCCGGTACGAAGCTCAAGGACAAGGCGCTGAACTGGTTTCACTCGAAGCCTGAACATGTAGAGATGCCAATCGAAGATCTCCTCACAGCCATGCGTCAGATGTTTGACCATCGACCTAATAAATTGACTCTACGGAAGCAGTTCGAGGGTAGGCGGTGGCGCGCAGGCGAAACCTTTAGTGATTATTGCCACGAAAAAGTGACAATGGCAAATCGAGTCCCCATAGCGGACGAAGAGATTATCGACTATGTTATCGAAGGGATTCCTGATATTAATTTACAAAATCAGGCACGATTCCGGAGTTTCGATTCAACAGCAGAGATTATCCAGAGCTTCAAGAATATTTCCCTTCGGCCCGAATCGAAAAATCGTGGCAAACCAGATTTTCGAGGTGAACAGAAAGGAGTGGGCTCGAAATCGTCGGAAAAATCCGAACAACAACCAAGGAAATGCTACAACTGCCAAGAGGAGGGTCACATCAAGCTGAATTGCCCCAAATTGCACAAAGAAAAGCTGACCTGTTTCAAGTGCAAAGAAGAAGGACACTTCGCGAAGGACGGCGGAAGAACCAGTAAGGGAGAGATTAACAACGTGGAAGAAGATCCCGACGAGGAAGACGATTTTTTGCGCGATACCACCTATACGATGCGGAACGAGGGTGATGTACATGTAACTTGTCTCGAAACCTTGTTAGATACCGGCAGTGCTGTTAGCTTTATTAAGATACAACACGTACCCGGCGATTTTATCAAAACTGAGAATAACCCTCGTCGAAGATTTCATGGCATTAATAGTAGTAATTTGGTAGTACTCGGAACGATTCACGCGGACATCTCTTTCGGGGGAAAAAAACGTAATGACTTGTCTTTACTGGTCGTGCCGGATTCAACAATGACTGCTTCCGTCGACCTCGGAAAAGACGTTTTAAAATCCTTTAAAGTCCGACTCGATTCAGGTTTACAAACGGACGTGGACGAAGTTGCCGAGATACTGAATATTGACGTAGGAAAAACTGACGATCCAGTAGACTCATTGAAAGTGAATCCCGCACTTCCAGCAGCCGTACAATCGGATATTAAGCAGATGTTTCGCGAGTATTTACAAACAGAGCGACCCGAGGTTCCGAAAATCAAAGCTGAAATTAGTCTCTCGCTGCGAGAACACCAACCGTTCCATATATCGCCTCGTAGACTGTCGTACGCGGAGAAGTCAGAAGTGCGAAAAATAATCGATAACCTACTAGACAAGGGAATTATCCGAGCAAGTCAATCCGAGTACGCATCACCAATCGTCCTCGTGAAAAAAAAATGGCGAAACGAGGATGTGTGTCGACTACCGTACACTGAACAAAATAACTCTTCGAGACAATTATCCGTTGCCACTTATTGAGGATCAGCTCGATGTCCTGAGGGGTAAAAAGTATTTTAGCTTACTCGATCTAAATGACGGATTTTTTCATGTGAGTGTAGCTGAAGAATCGATCAAGTATACGGAATTCGTCACACCCCTCGGCCAGTTCGAGTACTTAAAAATGCCGTTTGGTTTGAAAATTGCCCCAATAACGTTTCAGCGTTGGATTAACAATGTTTTGGCAAAGTATCTCAAGGACGGCGATGTTGTGGCGTACATGGATGACTTTATGATTGCAACCGAAACCATAGAGCATCACTTACAAGTACTGAAGTCGATACTCGGAACATTAGCTGAAAATCGTTTCGAGCTGCGCCTCGACAAATGTAGTGTCTTGTCAACCGAAACTGAGTATTTGGGCTACAGGGTCTCCGCGGAAGGAATCCAACCCACGGAACGGGGCGTGGAAGCAATTTCGAACTATCTTATTCCGATTGACATTCGAGGCGTACAGCGTTTTTTAGGAATGTGTGCGTACTTTAGGAAGTTCGTCGAAAATTTTTGGACGATAGCAAAACTGCTGTACGACCTGTTGAAAAAAGACGTGACTTTCCGGTTCGGTACCACGGAGCATGAGTCGTTTAATACGTTAAAATCGAGATTGATCCAGGCTCCGGTTCTGGGTATTTATAATCCTAATGACGAAACGGAACTACCCCCATGGAAATAAAGTATATGCATAAATATATTTCGGGATATATGTTATATATACATGAGATATATACTGGATATATAATATATATCCAATATATATCTGAGATATAGAACTTTTTGCCACATTATATATCTGAAAAGTATAACGAAGATATATGAAAAATATATACATGCCATATATTCATTCAAATTTCTTTTTACGGCGGTTAGTACGTACCGAAAAATGGTTTGGGAATATTTAAAAAATTGATTGGTTTGTCATCATGAATTATATCAATTTAGAATACAATACTATATTTGGATAAAGAAATAAACCTAACGACCTGTAGTTGGGCTCGAACCCGGGACCTTTCGCGCGCTAACCTGGAACGTTACCGCTACGCTGCCACCTATAATTTTAATTGTTCTCATTCCCAGCGAGATTTGAACGTAACAAAAGTTTTCTTATTTCAAGTGATGATCATCAATTTTCTGATGATGAAAGTAAATCGGTTTATTGAGCCTTTTGCTTATTACAAAATGAAAAAGAACAAAAATAACCATACTTATGTTTAAGCTACCGAATAACGGATCGCCTATGCGTCTGTACGTGATAGTTTTTTACGCATAAAATGATTTTGAATGTCAAATTTAAATAATTAAAAAAAATGTTCACAACTTTTCAAAATTCACTTCTATAATATTAACCATAAACATAGGTACTATCAGATGCTTTAAAAATTATTGGTTGCGGAGTAGCGCGATATCTAAGTCTCTAGATGCAATCGCCTATATCTATTTACATATTTCTCGGAGCAGTTTGAGTTTAGGCTATGTACGGTCATAGATGATACGCTGTTCTGTCAAATCAAAGATATAAGTAGTAAGGGGTGCACTATGGAGACCCCCCACTCCCATCCCCACTCCTATCCCCACTCCTCGGGCCCGGTCGGACCGCGCCCGGAGGTGTGTGATAGAGAGGGGGGGGGGACGGGAGCGTGTGCGGAAGTCACCACAGTGCACCCCTCAAGAAATAAAAATTTTATTTAATTTATTTTTTTTTATTTATTTATATTTGTAATTATGATTTATAATATTTTTATATTTATATTTTTAATGTTCTTCGCTGCTCCCGTGCGCGTTGAAGTTGTAAAACCTGTAAAACAAAAAAATTATTATCATATTATTATCATAACAAAAAATTATTATTATATAACCTACCGTCTATCTAGTGGGCTGGTCTTCATTTTCACCTCGATGCACCCAGCGACGGTCATCGAAGACAGGGACGCGGAGCGGCTCCTGCCCATCCCGCTCCCACATGACGTGTTCAGTGGTGACAGCCGGCGACTGCACGCTGACATAATCAGCGTAGCGCAGCCGCCGGCGACGTCGATGCGTCCTCTCCTCCTCCTCTCCCGCGTATCTCACGCGTTCTGAAAAATAAATAAAATAAATAAAATAAATAAAATAAATAAAATAAATAAAATAAATAAAATAAATAAAATAAATAAAATAAATAAAATAAATAAAATAAATAAAATAAATAAAATAAATAAAATAAATAAAATAAATAAAATAAATAAAATAAATAAAATAAATAAAATAAATAAAATAAATAAAATAAATAAAATAAATAAAATAAATAAAATAAATAAAATAAATAAATAAAAAAAAAATTAAAAAGTTTCTCGAGGTGGGTTCGAACCGCAGACTTCGCGGTCACTGGACTCGCCCGCTACTACGTATACCACGTGCTGCTTGAAAAGCGTGGCACGAATACGGATTGAAAAAAGATGCACCGATAGTGGTATACGCGGTAGCGGTCGAGCCTAGTGACCTAGTTCTTTAGTTCCTAGGGCCTAGTTCTTTTTTTACCATTTTAAAATAATAGTAAAATAAAAATGGTAAAAAAAAAAGTACTAAAGGTGGGTTCGAACCGCGGACGTCTGGTCACTAGGCTCGACCGCTACCGCGTATACCACGGGTGGTGCTGCTTGAAAAGCGTGACACGAACGCGATACTAGCAACGTATATTACGCTTTATAAAATAAAATAAATAAAATAAATTCAAGCCGCGCTTGGGTCACGCTTTTCAAGTGCTGCTTGAAAAGCGTGACACGAACGCGATACTAGCAACGTATATTACGCTTTATAAAATAAAATAAATAAAATAAATTCAAGCCGCGCTCGTGTCACGCTTTTCAAGCAGCACCACCCGTGGTAGACGCAGTAGCGGTCAGTGACCAGACGTCCGCGGTTCGAACCCACCTTTAGTACTTTTTTACCATTTTTTCTTTTTACCATTTAAAATAATGCTAAAATAAAAATGATTAAATAACAGTAAAATAAAAATGGTAAAAAAAATTAAAAAAAAAAAAATAAGTACTAAAGATGGGTTCGAACCGCGCACGTCTGGTCGCTAGGCTCGACCGCTACTGCGTATACCACGGGTGGTGCTGCTTGAAAAGCGTGACACGAACGAGATACTAGCAACGTATATGCTTAATAAATAAAATAAATAAAATAAATAAAATAAATAAAATAAATAAAATAAATAAAATAAATAAAATAAATAAAATAAATAAAATAAATAAAATAAATAAAATAAATAAAATAAATAAAATAAATAAAATAAATAAAATAAATAAAATAAATAAAATAAATAAAATAAATAAAATAAATAAAATAAATAAAACTTACGGATATTGTTCCGTGCCGGACGTGGACGCCGTTCCTCCTCGGGCTCCTGCTCCAAAGGCCCCGAAAGGGGTACGGCCGATACATCCTCGTTCGGTGCACTATTATAACACATTTTTTAATTTTTTTATAAGATTTTTTAAAAAGATTTTTACGAAGCGATGTGTCGCCGGCACGTTCCCGCTGTGTACTGACGGCCGCTCTTATGAGATCATAGCCGCCGCCCAGTCTCGTGCTGATTCTGCAAAATCTGGAGGCTGTCACAGATATGCACACACACACGCACCCGTCACCGCTGTTGCCACGGCCTACAATTATTTTTATTTTATTTTTATTTTATTTTTATTTTATTTTTATTTTATTTTTATTTTATTTTTATTTTATTTTTATTTTATTTTTATTTTATTTTTATTTTATTTTTATTTTATTTTTATTTTATTTTTATTTTATTTTTATTTTATTTTTATTTTATTTTTATTTTATTTTTATTTTATTTTTATTTTATTTTTATTTTATTTTTATTTTATTTTTATTTTATTTTTATTTTATTTTTATTTTATTTTTATTTTATTTTTATTTTATTTTTATTTTATTTTTATTTTATTTTTATTTTATTTTTATTTTATTTTTATTTTATTTTTATTTTATTTTTATTTTATTTTTATTTTATTTTTATTTTATTTTTATTTTATTTTTATTTTATTTTTATTTTATTTTTATTTTATTTTTATTTTATTTTTATTTTATTTTTATTTTATTTTTATTTTATTTTTATTTTATTTTTATTTTATTTTTATTTTATTTTTATTTTATTTTTATTTTATTTTTATTTTATTTTTATTTTATTTTTATTTTATTTTTATTTTATTTTTATTTTATTTTTATTTTATTTTTATTTTATTTTTATTTTATTTTTATTTTATTTTTTTATTTTTTTTTTATTTTTATTTTATTTTTATTTTATTTTTATTTTATTTTTATTTTATTTTTATTGTATTGTGCTTTATTGCGTCCCCGAAGGGTTACAAGGGTTCCGTTTCCTTACATTTCTCCTTTACAATTCCTTTTCTCCCTTTACACCCATCTCCTCTCTCCACTCACGCTTTACAATTATTTTCTTTTTTTTTTCTGCTTCCACTCTCACACTCTCCGCTCCTGTTTTCCTCACATTCTGCTTTTACATTTCTTCCTTAAGTTTACCTTTGCTTTTATTTATTTATTTCCTTCTACACTTCTTTACACTTTTTACAATTGTACATTTCCTTACTTCTATCTTACTCTATTTACATTTCCTCCTTCTTTCCTCCTCGCTCGCCGCTCTCGCCTGCCCCGCTCGCCTCGCCCGCACGCTCCGCTCGCCTCGCCCGCACGCTCCGCTCGCCGCTCTCGCACGCCTCGCTCGCTCTTTTTTGTTTCTTTTCTCTTTACTCTTATCTCCTCCTCCGTCTCTCTCTTTCTCTCTTCCTTCGTGCTTCATCTTCGAGCTCCGCTTCCGTCTTATCCACTCCATTCCTTCTCGCATCCCCTGTTTTCAACCCATTCTCTCACTATCTCTCGCTCTCTCTTTCTGCCTAAACCCTATCTACTCCAATCGCCCTTCATCCGCTCCCCGCCTCCTCTCTCTCTCTCTTTCACTCATCTTTTCTCTTCTCTTTTCTTCTAATTCTTTCATCCACTCCTCTCCCTGTCCGCTCGCATCCAGAATCTCTCTTACTCTCTCACCTATCGACCTATCTACTTCCCCTCCTGCTCTACACCTATCCAGTACGTGTTCCCACGTCTCGATTTCCCCCTCACACATTCTGCATCTCCTCTGTTCCTCCGACTTCCAATATTCTCCTTCTCTCATCTCGTTTCCGAGCCTGAATCTGGCTATTCTTTTGCTCCTTTCCTCCTTCCACTTCGATCTCAAATATTGCGGTGTTCCTTCTGTCCTCACTTCTCTGTACCATCTGTTATATTTTGACTCTCTTATTCGTTCCCATCTTTCTCTTTCCTGTTCTCTTATGTCCGCTTTCTCCACTTCCTCATACTCTGTCTCTCTCTGTCTCTCCTCTCCTTCGTTCCGTCTTCTCGCTTCTCGTCTTCCTTGTTCCCACTTCGACTCTCTCTCGTCCGTTTCCCTCTCTCTCTCTCTTTTATCTCTTCTAGGCACTCCCTCGCTAGCTCGCTTCCTTCCCCTTTCCTCAATTTCTCTTCATACCTCCATGCCCTTCTGCATGCTCTTGTCCTCAACTTGTCTCTCTTCGTCTCTTCTCTTACCATGTATCCCGGCGTTTGCCAGTCTACTCCCATTGTCCATCTCAGAAATCTTTCCTGCATCCCTTCCAGCTCTCTCTTTTCTTCCCATCCCCATATTTCCGCTCCGTATCCCATTACCGTCCATACCAATGTGTCAAACAGCCAAATTCTCCTTTCCCAATTTTTCTCGAACTTCCTTTTGCCTATTCCCCAGGCCTGTTTCATCACCGCTCCTGCTTTCTTCGCTCTGTCCTTTATGTGCGCTTCCTGTCCTCCATTCTTCTTGAATACGTACCCCAGGTACTTGAATTCTTTGACTTCCTCTATCTTCTTGCCTCTCCATCTCCAATCCACGTCTTTACTCCTTCCTCCCCCTCTTCTGAATCTCACTATCTTTGTCTTTCCCACGTTCAGCTCCAGCTTTTTATTTTCAAAATACTTCTCCAATCTCCTTATCATGCTCTTCATTTCCTCTTCGTTTCTTGCCAACACCACCACGTCGTCCGCATACGCCAACGAGCATATCCTTCTCTCTCTCACCTTCACTCCGCCCCATCTTCCTTTTCCCAATTCTTCCTCCATATCGGCCGTCATCAGATTGAACAGAATAGGGCTCATCGGGCAACCCTGCCTGACCCCTCTTCCGGTCCAAAAGCTCTCTCCTACCTCCCCTCCGACTTTCACTCTGCTCTTCGTCTCTCTGTATACCTCCTCCACTCTTTCTCTGAGTCCTTTCCTTACTCCTCTTCTCTCCAGCGCCTCCATCAATTTCCTTCTGTCCACCGAGTCGAAGGCCGCCTTCAGATCTATAAACAACGCAATGACCTTGCCCTTCTCTTCCGTCAACTGCCTGCTTACTATATAGTTCAGGACATAGATGTTGTCTATCGTCCCTACTCCTCTCCTGAATCCTGTTTGATTTGGTGGTATCATCCTTCTTTCCTCTGCTTCCTCCTCCAATCTTTTCGCCAATACCGTCGTGTATACCTTATATAACGACGGCATTAGCGTAACTCCTCTGTACTCTTCTACCTTCCTTCCGCTTCCTTTCTTGACTATTGGGGCTATTATCCCCTCCTTCCATTTTTCCGGCCATCCATCTCCTCTCCATACCCTCGCACATATTTCCCATGCGACCTCTATCGCCTTTTCTCCTCCACACTTCCACGCCTCGTTCGGTATTTCGTCAATTCCCATCGCTTTCTCTTCTTTCAGCTTTTTCACCGTCTTCTGGATTTCTTCTCTTCTTATATTTTCTTCTTCTCCCTCTCTTCTTGCCTCTTCCGTTCCCATTCTTACTCGCCTCTCCACTCCTCCTATCAGTCCCATGAAATATCTTTTCCATTCCTCTTTTTGTATTCCTTCTCCTATTTTCTTTCTTTCCTTTCTTCCTCTGTTTATAATCTCCCATACCTTGTCTTCCGTTTTCGCTTCCGCTATTTCCCTTACCATCCTCTCCTGCTCCTCTTTTTTCTTCCGCTCACTCAGCCTCTGGTATTCTCTCTTTCTTTCCCTGTATGCTTCCTTCGTGCCTTCGTTCTTTCTCCACCTCCTCAGTTCTTTTCTTGCTTCTGCTTTTTTCTCTCGACATTCCTCGTCCCACCATCCTCTTCTCTTTTGCTTCCTTTCTCTCCCTCCTTTTTCTTCACTTCTTCCTATCTCTTCCTTTATTTTTATCTCCATTTCACTTACAGCTTCCAGTCCTCCTCCTCTCTCGACTCTCATTTCTTGCAAGCCCTTGGCATATTCTTCTTTCATTTTCTCTGACCATTTGCCTCTTCCGGCTCTTCCCCCTCCTCCTCTTTCCTCCTTCTTCCTCCCTCTTCCTTTTTTCACCGTGACCACCAGTGGATGATGATCCGACTCCACTCTGTCTGCGACTTCCAGCTTTTCTATCCCCTTCCTTGCGTTTTCATCTCCCATCACATAGTCTATAACCGTCTCTCCTCTTCCTCCTGTGTACGTGAACTCTCCTTCCTCATCTCCCTCCATATTTCCATTCCAAATCTCCCAGCCTACCTCTTCCAACAGCTTCGTTAGTTTCCTTCCTTCAGCGTTGACCTTTTTATCCTTCGATTTTCTTCCTCCCTCTTCTTCTTCCTCCGGACCTCTTACTCTTCCTCCCTCCGTTCCCGTTCTCGCGTTAAAGTCTCCTCCTATTATCGTTCTTTCTTCTTCGCTCTGTCTTTCCATCCATCCTCTCAGCTTCTCCATTTTCTTGTCCAGATCTCCGTTTACATACGTTGCCACCACGTTCCATACCTCATTTCCCGCTTTCACTCTCTCATGCATGATACCTTCCTCCTCCTCTCGTGTTTCATCTTTCTCCATTGCCATCTCCTCTCTCACTCCCATCACCATTCCTCCCATCGCTCTTCCTTTCTTATTTTTCTTCCTCGCTCCCTGACTCGACCATTTGTATCCCTTCGGCATCCTACTGCTCACCTTGTTCCAGTTTCTCTCCTCTGTCCACGTTTCCATCAGCACCACTACGTCCCATTCCTCTATTCCTCTCCAAAATTCCTTATCCTTGTTGGCCAGACCCGCTACGTTCCAAAATGCTATCTTCCAGTTCTCCTCCTCCTTTCCTCCGATCTCTCTCCTCTCTTTCCTATTTTTTTTGCTTAATCGTTTTTTGCTTCCTCCTCTTCTCCTCCTGCCGCTTCTTCCATTTCTTCGCTCTGTTTCTCCTCGGGCTTTCTCACCTCTCTCCGCTCTTCCGCTCTTTCGTCCTTTTTCTCCTCGTCTTTCCTCTCTCTTCTTCCCTCCTCTACTCTCTCTCTCCCTCTTCCGTCTTTTAGCACCTCGTCCTTTTCGTCCCAGAACCATGCCGTTCCATTCACGAACAGCTTACCGTGCCCGATTCTCACCCTCTTTCCCTTCCTCCTCTCCCCTTCCGCTATTTCCTTTATCAGCCATTGCGTCCTTTTCTCTTTCCACGTGAGGTCTTCCTCTATTCTCTCCTTCCTCCCTCTCAGGTTTCCTTTCTTCCTCATTACCTCTGCCTTTCCTTCCACGCTCTCCATTTTCACCTCTATACTGCCTTCTCTTCCACCGCTTCTCCTCTTTCCAATCTCCTTCGCCCCCTCCATTCTTGCTTGCACTCCAATGCTCTGCAGAATCCTTCTCGCCGACTCCGTCGCCGTGCCTTGCATATCTACTCTCTTCATGATTATATTCTTTCTCCTTTCCTCTTTCTCTCTTCTCTCTATCTTCCTTTCCATCTCCTTCACCCGTTCCTCTAGCTCTGTGCTTTCTGTCTCACTCTCTTTTTTCCTCGCTCCTTGCGCTTCCTCTTTTCGCTTTTCCATTTCCAACTTTTTAATTCTCTCCTCTACCTCTTCTCCCCTCTGTTCTCTTCTCTCTACCTCCTCCACTCTTCTTTCCAGTCCTGCCATTCTCTTTGCCAACTCTTCTCTCTCCCTTCTTCCTCTCTCCTCTCCCCTTCTCATTTCCTCTCTCATCCTTCCTATCTCCTCTCTCACCTCTCGTCCCTGTCCTTTCACATCTTGTCTTATCTCCCGTAGCTCTTTTTTGAATTCTTCTCTCATTTCCTTTATCAGTCTTTCCACACTCGATTCCTCCTCCGCCTTCTTCTGTGGGGACCTCTGAACTTTTTTACTCTTCTGAAAGATCTCCGCTTCCTCCTCTTCTTTTCCTTGCTTTTTCTCCTCCATCTGCTCTCTTTTCCTTTTCCATAGATCATTCAGCTCCACTATCGAGCCCACGCTCGCACTTCTCTCTCTCTTCAATTTTTCCGCATTCGTCGGTCTTCCTCTACCCTTCACTTCCTCGTCTTCTCTATCTCCTGTTTCAACCATGTCTTCTCTCTTTGCTTTGCTTCTATTCCGCTCGACTCTTTCACTTACTTGTTCAGTTCGCGCGTCTCTCTAGCTCGCCACTCCCTACTCTTTCTCTCTCTGCCACTGACTTACCGTCTCCCACTCACTCGCCGCTTCTTCACTCCTCCTACTGCTGTCGCTACCTGTCTACCTGTCGCTCTATCCTCTGTCTCCCTCTCACCTTACTCTCTCTTTCTTTCTTTCCTAACCTCTACTTTTGTCTCTACTTTTCTTTGCTGTTTTCCACTCTACCTACCTTTTCCCCTCTTCACTCTATTATTTCCCCTCTTTCCCTATCCTGCTCGCTACTCTTTCCTTCCACTCGCACTCTCTCCGTTCACTCTTATTATTCCTACCTTTACTTTTCCACTCACACCTCTGACACGCGTTGCTCTCCTTTCGCACCGGAAACGGAACTCTCTATTTTATTTTATTTTTATTTTATTTTTATTTTATTTTTATTTTATTTTTATTTTATTTTTATTTTATTTTTATTTTATTTTTATTTTATTTTTATTTTATTTTTATTTTATTTTTATTTTATTTTTATTTTATTTTTATTTTATTTTTATTTTATTTTTATTTTATTTTTATTTTATTTTTATTTTATTTTTATTTTATTTTTATTTTATTTTTATTTTATTTTTATTTTATTTTTATTTTATTTTTATTTTATTTTTATTTTATTTTTATTTTATTTTTATTTTATTTTTATTTTATTTTTATTTTATTTTTATTTTATTTTTATTTTATTTTTATTTTATTTTTATTTTATTTTTATTTTATTTTTATTTTATTTTTATTTTATTTTTATTTTATTTTTATTTTATTTTTATTTTATTTTTATTTTATTTTTATTTTATTTTTATTTTATTTTTATTTTATTTTTATTTTATTTTTATTTTATTTTTATTTTATTTTTATTTTATTTTTATTTTATTTTTATTTTATTTTTATTTTATTTTTATTTTATTTTTATTTTATTTTTATTTTATTTTTATTTTATTTTTATTTTATTTTTATTTTATTTTTATTTTATTTTTATTTTATTTTTATTTTATTTTTATTTTATTTTTATTTTATTTTTATTTTATTTTTATTTTATTTTTATTTTATTTTTATTTTATTTTTATTTTATTTTTATTTTATTTTTATTTTATTTTTATTTTATTTTTATTTTATTTTTATTTTATTTTTATTTTATTTTTATTTTATTTTTATTTTTCCTGTTTTATACAAAGCCCGCAGCACGAACAAGTTGACGCAGCCGTCGTGTATACTGCACCATGCAGCCTCCCGTATGTCGCGGATAATCACTGCTGCGAAGTATAACGCTACACAGAGGGCAGCGCAGCACTGCAGGCTGTTCTTCAAAAATGCTCTCCTCCAAGCATCGCTCCCAACTGTTGCACACTCGCGTTGACCATTCACATACGACGCACTTATTCATATGGGTCGTCGTGAATATTCGCACATCCATGGTTCGTTATAAAATTATAAAAATAAACGCGACGAAACACATGGTACGACGTCTCAAGACGAACTGAATATTAAATACATGCTCGCGAGGAAGATCCGTCTAATTGCCGAGCGTAGATCTGCGAATGCACCGTCAGCACTATTGCAGGTGTTCCTCGAGGTCCGGCGTGGTCGATGAAAAAAATTATTATTTCAACTTCACTTACAATATTTAATAGAATTTTAAACGAACTATTATTTTAACCTCACTTGAAATATTTAATATACGGAAATTAAATAACGATGAGTCGCTCGTTGTATTGTATGGAGCGAGCTCCGCGGCACGTGCCCTGAGCGCGAGCCGCTCACTCCCCCCTGAACGCACGGGGACATGCATGCTGTGAGCGCGGCGGCACGCGCCACAGAGTCGCACGCCGCGAGTCTGTCAATGCATCGTCAGCAATATTCCAGGTGTTCTCCAGGCTCACTGCCGAACGTGGTGGAATGCATGTCGCATTGACCATGAACGAATTCGGAGAACAGAATGATGCAATTTTATCGGTCGTGAAATAAATATCATTTAGGTTAAATAAATGTTTCGTTTTAATTTAGTACAATATACGCGAGAAATTGTATCTACTCTTACGTGATTGATGTTTTGTTCCGTCTATAATTTATCACTGAAGATTTTTTTCATCGGCAACGTCAAAGAATTTTTTCACGTGGCAGAAATTTTTCTTATCGAACGCCCAAGAATTTTTTTCATCGAATGTCAGTTTTTCGATTTTTTAATAACCGAACACTTTTCCGATTTTTCATCACCGACAATTTTCTCATTAGAGGATTCGTTTTCATCGACGAACGTTATCTCATCAAAGAATTTTTTTCATCAAAGATTTTTTCTCATTAAGGTATTTTTTTCATAATAGAGTTTCTCTCATAAAAGAATTTTTCTCATCAAAGAATTTTTCTCATCAAAGAATTTTTCTCATCAAAGAATTTTTCTAATCAAAGAATTTTTCTCATCAAAGAATTTTTCTCATCAAAGAATTTTTCTCATCGAACCATTTTTCTCATCGAACCATTTTTCTCATCGAACCATTTTTCTCATCAAAGAATTTTTCTCATCAAAGAATTTTTTGCATCAAAGAATTTTTGCATCAAAGAATTTTTTGCATCAAAGAATTTTTTGCATCAAAGAATTTTTTGCATCAAAGAATTTTTTGCATCAAAGAATTTTTTGCATCAAAGAATTTTTTGCATCAAAGAATTTTTTGCATCAAAGAATTTTTTGCATCAAAGAATTTTTTGCATCAAAGAATTTTTTGCATCAAAGAATTTTTTGCATCAAAGAATTTTTTGCATCAAAGAATTTTTTGCATCAAAGAATTTTTTGCATCAAAGAATTTTTTGCATCATAGAATTTTTTGCATCAAAGAATTTTTTGCATCAAAGAATTTTTTGCATCAAAGAATTTTTTGCATCAAAGAATTTTTTGCATCAAAGAATTTTTTGCATCAAAGAATTTTTTGCATCAAAGAATTTTTTGCATCAAAGAATTTTTTGCATCAAAGAATTTTTTGCATCAAAGAATTTTTTGCATCAAAGAATTTTTTGCATCAAAGAATTTTTTGCATCAAAGAATTTTTTGCATCAAAGAATTTTTTGCATCAAAGAATTTTTTGCATCAAAGAATTTTTTGCATCAAAGAATTTTTTGCATCAAAGAATTTTTTGCATCAAAGAATTTTTTGCATCAAAGAATTTTTTGCATCAAAGAATTTTTTGCATCAAAGAATTTTTTGCATCAAAGAATTTTTTGCATCAAAGAATTTTTTGCATCAAAGAATTTTTTGCATCAAAGAATTTTTTGCATCAAAGAATTTTTTGCATCAAAGAATTTTTTGCATCAAAGAATTTTTTGCATCAAAGAATTTTTTGCATCAAAGAATTTTTTGCATCAAAGAATTTTTTGCATCAAAGAATTTTTTGCATCAAAGAATTTTTTGCATCAAAGAATTTTTTGCATCAAAGAATTTTTTGCATCAAAGAATTTTTTGCATCAAAGAATTTTTTGCATCAAAGAATTTTTTGCATCAAAGAATTTTTTGCATCAAAGAATTTTTTGCATCAAAGAATTTTTTGCATCAAAGAATTTTTTGCATCAAAGAATTTTTTGCATCAAAGAATTTTTTGCATCAAAGAATTTTTTGCATCAAAGAATTTTTTGCATCAAAGAATTTTTTGCATCAAAGAATTTTTTGCATCAAAGAATTTTTTGCATCAAAGAATTTTTTGCATCAAAGAATTTTTTGCATCAAAGAATTTTTTGCATCAAAGAATTTTTTGCATCAAAGAATTTTTTGCCACTTTTATTCAATGCTTCATGAAAACATGTAAATTTTTAAAAAATTCTTGACCATCTAGAACGCAAGTTTTTGCGATTTTCGAAAAAGTCCTTATGCACGGCGTCTCCTATCTATCGTGCAAATTTGATTACTTTCTCAATCACCGTAAATAATTCCTTCTTACGATTTCAATAATTTTTGTACATTAGTTGGATGTTTAACGATCCTTCTCGAAAAATTGTACGGCAATTCAACATCTAGTTACGGAGATAAAAATAGTAAAGATTGTTTTATATTGCTCCTGACGCTGGTACGACGCGCAGCAGTGGGCAGCCCCCGCCGCGCACACCATGCGACCTATCCCCTCCACACCTATCCCCCTATTCCCCCCCTATCGGGCGATAACTACCTTAAGCACTTTATGCATCCGATCGGACATAGCTAGCTAGGTTGGCGCCAGACTTAAATTCTGGTTCCCGTATGGGAGCGTGGGTTCGAACCCCACACCTGGCATATTTTCTGCAACAACGACCGACCTGTCCTGAAATTCATAAAAATTCAATCCACACTTCGTACCGACGTCAATGCACACTTCGTCCCGACGTGGGCCTGTCCTCGTAACGGATGGTGTCCATCCATGCGCACGTGTGTCTTCGCAAATGTCACTGATTTACCCTCGATAAATAGCCGTTCGTTCGTTCGTTCGTTCGTTCGTTCGTTCGTTCGTTCGTTCGTTCGTTCGTTCGTTCGTTCGTTCGTTCGTTCGTTCGTTCGTTCGTTCGTTCGTTCGTTCGTTCGTTCGTTCGTTCGTTCGTTCGTTCGTTCGTTCGTTCGTTCGTTCGTTCGTTCGTTCGTTCGTTCGTTCGTTCGTTCGTTCGTTCGTTCGTTCGTTCGTTCGTTCGTTCGTTCGTTCGTTCGTTCGTTCGTTCGTTCGTTCGTTCGTTCGTTCGTTCGTTCGTTCGTTCGTTCGTTCGTTCGTTCGTTCGTTCGTTCGTTCGTTCGTTCGTTCGTTCGTTCGTTCGTTCGTTCGTTCGTTCGTTCGTTCGTTCGTTCGTTCGTTCGTTCGTTCGTTCGTTCGTTCGTTCGTTCGTTCGTTCGTTCGTTCGTTCGTTCGTTCGTTCGTTCGTTCGTTCGTTCGTTCGTTCGTTCGTTCGTTCGTTCGTTCGTTCGTTCGTTCGTTCGTTCGTTCGTTCGTTCGTTCGTTCGTTCGTTCGTTCGTTCGTTCGTTCGTTCGTTCGTTCGTTCGTTCGTTCGTTCGTTCGTTCGTTCGTTCGTTCGTTCGTTCGTTCGTTCGTTCGTTCGTTCGTTCGTTCGTTCGTTCGTTCGTTCGTTCGTTCGTTCGTTCGTTCGTTCGTTCGTTCGTTCGTTCGTTCGTTCGTTCGTTCGTTCGTTCGTTCGTTCGTTCGTTCGTTCGTTCGTTCGTTCGTTCGTTCGTTCGTTCGTTCGTTCGTTCGTTCGTTCGTTCGTTCGTTCGTTCGTTCGTTCGTTCGTTCGTTCGTTCGTTCGTTCGTTCGTTCGTTCGTTCGTTCGTTCGTTCGTTCGTTCGTTCGTTCGTTCGTTCGTTCGTTCGTTCGTTCGTTCGTTCGTTCGTTCGTTCGTTCGTTCGTTCGTTCGTTCGTTCGTTCGTTCGTTCGTTCGTTCGTTCGTTCGTTCGTTCGTTCGTTCGTTCGTTCGTTCGTTCGTTCGTTCGTTCGTTCGTTCGTTCGTTCGTTCGTTCGTTCGTTCGTTCGTTCGTTCGTTCGTTCGTTCGTTCGTTCGTTCGTTCGTTCGTTCGTTCGTTCGTTCGTTCGTTCGTTCGTTCGTTCGTTCGTTCGTTCGTTCGTTCGTTCGTTCGTTCGTTCGTTCGTTCGTTCGTTCGTTCGTTCGTTCGTTCGTTCGTTCGTTCGTTCGTTCGTTCGTTCGTTCGTTCGTTCGTTCGTTCGTTCGTTCGTTCGTTCGTTCGTTCGTTCGTTCGTTCGTTCGTTCGTTCGTTCGTTCGTTCGTTCGTTCGTTCGTTCGTTCGTTCGTTCGTTCGTTCGTTCGTTCGTTCGTTCGTTCGTTCGTTCGTTCGTTCGTTCGTTCGTTCGTTCGTTCGTTCGTTCGTTCGTTCGTTCGTTCGTTCGTTCGTTCGTTCGTTCGTTCGTTCGTTCGTTCGTTCGTTCGTTCGTTCGTTCGTTCGTTCGTTCGTTCGTTCGTTCGTTCGTTCGTTCGTTCGTTCGTTCGTTCGTTCGTTCGTTCGTTCGTTCGTTCGTTCGTTCGTTCGTTCGTTCGTTCGTTCGTTCGTTCGTTCGTTCGTTCGTTCGTTCGTTCGTTCGTTCGTTCGTTCGTTCGTTCGTTCGTTCGTTCGTTCGTTCGTTCGTTCGTTCGTTCGTTCGTTCGTTCGTTCGTTCGTTCGTTCGTTCGTTCGTTCGTTCGTTCGTTCGTTCGTTCGTTCGTTCGTTCGTTCGTTCGTTCGTTCGTTCGTTCGTTCGTTCGTTCGTTCGTTCGTTCGTTCGTTCGTTCGTTCGTTCGTTCGTTCGTTCGTTCGTTCGTTCGTTCGTTCGTTCGTTCGTTCGTTCGTTCGTTCGTTCGTTCGTTCGTTCGTTCGTTCGTTCGTTCGTTCGTTCGTTCGTTCGTTCGTTCGTTCGTTCGTTCGTTCGTTCGTTCGTTCGTTCGTTCGTTCGTTCGTTCGTTCGTTCGTTCGTTCGTTCGTTCGTTCGTTCGTTCGTTCGTTCGTTCGTTCGTTCGTTCGTTCGTTCGTTCGTTCGTTCGTTCGTTCGTTCGTTCGTTCGTTCGTTCGTTCGTTCGTTCGTTCGTTCGTTCGTTCGTTCGTTCGTTCGTTCGTTCGTTCGTTCGTTCGTTCGTTCGTTCGTTCGTTCGTTCGTTCGTTCGTTCGTTCGTTCGTTCGTTCGTTCGTTCGTTCGTTCGTTCGTTCGTTCGTTCGTTCGTTCGTTCGTTCGTTCGTTCGTTCGTTCGTTCGTTCGTTCGTTCGTTCGTTCGTTCGTTCGTTCGTTCGTTCGTTCGTTCGTTCGTTCGTTCGTTCGTTCGTTCGTTCGTTCGTTCGTTCGTTCGTTCGTTCGTTCGTTCGTTCGTTCGTTCGTTCGTTCGTTCGTTCGTTCGTTCGTTCGTTCGTTCGTTCGTTCGTTCGTTCGTTCGTTCGTTCGTTCGTTCGTTCGTTCGTTCGTTCGTTCGTTCGTTCGTTCGTTCGTTCGTTCGTTCGTTCGTTCGTTCGTTCGTTCGTTCGTTCGTTCGTTCGTTCGTTCGTTCGTTCGTTCGTTCGTTCGTTCGTTCGTTCGTTCGTTCGTTCGTTCGTTCGTTCGTTCGTTCGTTCGTTCGTTCGTTCGTTCGTTCGTTCGTTCGTTCGTTCGTTCGTTCGTTCGTTCGTTCGTTCGTTCGTTCGTTCGTTCGTTCGTTCGTTCGTTCGTTCGTTCGTTCGTTCGTTCGTTCGTTCGTTCGTTCGTTCGTTCGTTCGTTCGTTCGTTCGTTCGTTCGTTCGTTCGTTCGTTCGTTCGTTCGTTCGTTCGTTCGTTCGTTCGTTCGTTCGTTCGTTCGTTCGTTCGTTCGTTCGTTCGTTCGTTCGTTCGTTCGTTCGTTCGTTCGTTCGTTCGTTCGTTCGTTCGTTCGTTCGTTCGTTCGTTCGTTCGTTCGTTCGTTCGTTCGTTCGTTCGTTCGTTCGTTCGTTCGTTCGTTCGTTCGTTCGTTCGTTCGTTCGTTCGTTCGTTCGTTCGTTCGTTCGTTCGTTCGTTCGTTCGTTCGTTCGTTCGTTCGTTCGTTCGTTCGTTCGTTCGTTCGTTCGTTCGTTCGTTCGTTCGTTCGTTCGTTCGTTCGTTCGTTCGTTCGTTCGTTCGTTCGTTCGTTCGTTCGTTCGTTCGTTCGTTCGTTCGTTCGTTCGTTCGTTCGTTCGTTCGTTCGTTCGTTCGTTCGTTCGTTCGTTCGTTCGTTCGTTCGTTCGTTCGTTCGTTCGTTCGTTCGTTCGTTCGTTCGTTCGTTCGTTCGTTCGTTCGTTCGTTCGTTCGTTCGTTCGTTCGTTCGTTCGTTCGTTCGTTCGTTCGTTCGTTCGTTCGTTCGTTCGTTCGTTCGTTCGTTCGTTCGTTCGTTCGTTCGTTCGTTCGTTCGTTCGTTCGTTCGTTCGTTCGTTCGTTCGTTCGTTCGTTCGTTCGTTCGTTCGTTCGTTCGTTCGTTCGTTCGTTCGTTCGTTCGTTCGTTCGTTCGTTCGTTCGTTCGTTCGTTCGTTCGTTCGTTCGTTCGTTCGTTCGTTCGTTCGTTCGTTCGTTCGTTCGTTCGTTCGTTCGTTCGTTCGTTCGTTCGTTCGTTCGTTCGTTCGTTCGTTCGTTCGTTCGTTCGTTCGTTCGTTCGTTCGTTCGTTCGTTCGTTCGTTCGTTCGTTCGTTCGTTCGTTCGTTCGTTCGTTCGTTCGTTCGTTCGTTCGTTCGTTCGTTCGTTCGTTCGTTCGTTCGTTCGTTCGTTCGTTCGTTCGTTCGTTCGTTCGTTCGTTCGTTCGTTCGTTCGTTCGTTCGTTCGTTCGTTCGTTCGTTCGTTCGTTCGTTCGTTCGTTCGTTCGTTCGTTCGTTCGTTCGTTCGTTCGTTCGTTCGTTCGTTCGTTCGTTCGTTCGTTCGTTCGTTCGTTCGTTCGTTCGTTCGTTCGTTCGTTCGTTCGTTCGTTCGTTCGTTCGTTCGTTCGTTCGTTCGTTCGTTCGTTCGTTCGTTCGTTCGTTCGTTCGTTCGTTCGTTCGTTCGTTCGTTCGTTCGTTCGTTCGTTCGTTCGTTCGTTCGTTCGTTCGTTCGTTCGTTCGTTCGTTCGTTCGTTCGTTCGTTCGTTCGTTCGTTCGTTCGTTCGTTCGTTCGTTCGTTCGTTCGTTCGTTCGTTCGTTCGTTCGTTCGTTCGTTCGTTCGTTCGTTCGTTCGTTCGTTCGTTCGTTCGTTCGTTCGTTCGTTCGTTCGTTCGTTCGTTCGTTCGTTCGTTCGTTCGTTCGTTCGTTCGTTCGTTCGTTCGTTCGTTCGTTCGTTCGTTCGTTCGTTCGTTCGTTCGTTCGTCCGTTCGTCCGTTCGTCCGTTCGTCCGTTCGTCCGTTCGTCCGTTCGTCCGTTCGTCCGTTCGTCCGTTCGTCCGTTCGTCCGTTCGTCCGTTCGTCCGTTCGTCCGTTCGTCCGTTCGTCCGTTCGTCCGTTCGTCCGTTCGTCCGTTCGTCCGTTCGTCCGTTCGTCCGTTCGTCCGTTCGTCCGTTCGTCCGTTCGTCCGTTCGTCCGTTCGTCCGTTCGTCCGTTCGTCCGTTCGTCCGTTCGTCCGTTCGTCCGTTCGTCCGTTCGTCCGTTCGTCCGTTCGTCCGTTCGTCCGTTCGTCCGTTCGTCCGTTCGTCCGTTCGTCCGTTCGTCCGTTCGTCCGTTCGTCCGTTCGTCCGTTCGTCCGTTCGTCCGTTCGTCCGTTCGTCCGTTCGTCCGTTCGTCCGTTCGTCCGTTCGTCCGTTCGTCCGTTCGTCCGTTCGTCCGTTCGTCCGTTCGTCCGTTCGTCCGTTCGTCCGTTCGTCCGTTCGTCCGTTCGTCCGTTCGTCCGTTCGTCCGTTCGTCCGTTCGTCCGTTCGTCCGTTCGTCCGTTCGTCCGTTCGTCCGTTCGTCCGTTCGTCCGTTCGTCCGTTCGTCCGTTCGTCCGTTCGTCCGTTCGTCCGTTCGTCCGTTCGTCCGTTCGTCCGTTCGTCCGTTCGTCCGTTCGTCCGTTCGTCCGTTCGTCCGTTCGTCCGTTCGTCCGTTCGTCCGTTCGTCCGTTCGTCCGTTCGTCCGTTCGTCCGTTCGTCCGTTCGTCCGTTCGTCCGTTCGTCCGTTCGTCCGTTCGTCCGTTCGTCCGTTCGTCCGTTCGTCCGTTCGTCCGTTCGTCCGTTCGTCCGTTCGTCCGTTCGTCCGTTCGTCCGTTCGTCCGTTCGTCCGTTCGTCCGTTCGTCCGTTCGTCCGTCCGTTCGTCCGTTCGTCCGTTCGTCCGTTCGTCCGTTCGTCCGTTCGTCCGTTCGTCCGTTCGTCCGTTCGTCCGTTCGTCCGTTCGTCCGTTCGTCCGTTCGTCCGTTCGTCCGTTCGTCCGTTCGTCCGTTCGTCCGTTCGTCCGTTCGTCCGTTCGTCCGTTCGTCCGTTCGTCCGTTCGTCCGTTCGTCCGTTCGTCCGTTCGTCCGTTCGTCCGTTCGTCCGTTCGTCCGTTCGTCCGTTCGTCCGTTCGTCCGTTCGTCCGTTCGTCCGTTCGTCCGTTCGTCCGTTCGTCCGTTCGTCCGTTCGTCCGTTCGTCCGTTCGTCCGTTCGTCCGTTCGTCCGTTCGTCCGTTCGTCCGTTCGTCCGTTCGTCCGTTCGTCCGTTCGTCCGTTCGTCCGTTCGTCCGTTCGTCCGTTCGTCCGTTCGTCCGTTCGTCCGTTCGTCCGTTCGTCCGTTCGTCCGTTCGTCCGTTCGTCCGTTCGTCCGTTCGTCCGTTCGTCCGTTCGTCCGTTCGTCCGTTCGTCCGTTCGTCCGTTCGTCCGTTCGTCCGTTCGTCCGTTCGTCCGTTCGTCCGTTCGTCCGTTCGTCCGTTCGTCCGTTCGTCCGTTCGTCCGTTCGTCCGTTCGTCCGTTCGTCCGTTCGTCCGTTCGTCCGTTCGTCCGTTCGTCCGTTCGTCCGTTCGTCCGTTCGTCCGTTCGTCCGTTCGTCCGTTCGTCCGTTCGTCCGTTCGTCCGTTCGTCCGTTCGTCCGTTCGTCCGTTCGTCCGTTCGTCCGTTCGTCCGTTCGTCCGTTCGTCCGTTCGTCCGTTCGTCCGTTCGTCCGTTCGTCCGTTCGTCCGTTCGTCCGTTCGTCCGTTCGTCCGTTCGTCCGTTCGTCCGTTCGTCCGTTCGTCCGTTCGTCCGTTCGTCCGTTCGTCCGTTCGTCCGTTCGTCCGTTCGTGCGTTCGTCCGTTCGTCCGTTCGTCCGTTCGTCCGTTCGTCCGTTCGTCCGTTCGTCCGTTCGTCCGTTCGTCCGTTCGTCCGTTCGTCCGTTCGTCCGTTCGTCCGTTCGTCCGTTCGTCCGTTCGTCCGTTCGTCCGTTCGTCCGTTCGTCCGTTCGTCCGTTCGTCCGTTCGTCCGTTCGTCCGTTCGTCCGTTCGTCCGTTCGTCCGTTCGTCCGTTCGTCCGTTCGTCCGTTCGTCCGTTCGTCCGTTCGTCCGTTCGTCCGTTCGTCCGTTCGTCCGTTCGTCCGTTCGTCCGTTCGTCCGTTCGTCCGTTCGTCCGTTCGTCCGTTCGTCCGTTCGTCCGTTCGTCCGTTCGTCCGTTCGTCCGTTCGTCCGTTCGTCCGTTCGTCCGTTCGTCCGTTCGTCCGTTCGTCCGTTCGTCCGTTCGTCCGTTCGTCCGTTCGTCCGTTCGTCCGTTCGTCCGTTCGTCCGTTCGTCCGTTCGTCCGTTCGTCCGTTCGTCCGTTCGTCCGTTCGTCCGTTCGTCCGTTCGTCCGTTCGTCCGTTCGTCCGTTCGTCCGTCCGTCCGTCCGTCCGTCCGTCCGTCCGTCCGTCCGTCCGTCCGTCCGTCCGTCCGTCCGTCCGTCCGTCCGTCCGTCCGTCCGTCCGTCCGTCCGTCCGTCCGTCCGTCCGTCCGTCCGTCCGTCCGTCCGTCCGTCCGTCCGTCCGTCCGTCCGTCCGTCCGTCCGTCCGTCCGTCCGTCCGTCCGTCCGTCCGTCCGTCCGTCCGTCCGTCCGTCCGTCCGTCCGTCCGTCCGTCCGTCCGTCCGTCCGTCCGTCCGTCCGTCCGTCCGTCCGTCCGTCCGTCCGTCCGTCCGTCCGTCCGTCCGTCCGTCCGTCCGTCCGTCCGTCCGTCCGTCCGTCCGTCCGTCCGTCCGTCCGTCCGTCCGTCCGTCCGTCCGTCCGTCCGTCCGTCCGTCCGTCCGTCCGTCCGTCCGTCCGTCCGTCCGTCCGTCCGTCCGTCCGTCCGTCCGTCCGTCCGTCCGTCCGTCCGTCCGTCCGTCCGTCCGTCCGTCCGTCCGTCCGTCCGTCCGTCCGTCCGTCCGTCCGTCCGTCCGTCCGTCCGTCCGTCCGTCCGTCCGTCCGTCCGTCCGTCCGTCCGTCCGTCCGTCCGTCCGTCCGTCCGTCCGTCCGTCCGTCCGTCCGTCCGTCCGTCCGTCCGTCCGTCCGTCCGTCCGTCCGTCCGTCCGTCCGTCCGTCCGTCCGTCCGTCCGTCCGTCCGTCCGTCCGTCCGTCCGTCCGTCCGTCCGTCCGTCCGTCCGTCCGTCCGTCCGTCCGTCCGTCCGTCCGTCCGTCCGTCCGTCCGTCCGTCCGTCCGTCCGTCCGTCCGTCCGTCCGTCCGTCCGTCCGTCCGTCCGTCCGTCCGTCCGTCCGTCCGTCCGTCCGTCCGTCCGTCCGTCCGTCCGTCCGTCCGTCCGTCCGTCCGTCCGTCCGTCCGTCCGTCCGTCCGTCCGTCCGTCCGTCCGTCCGTCCGTCCGTCCGTCCGTCCGTCCGTCCGTCCGTCCGTCCGTCCGTCCGTCCGTCCGTCCGTCCGTCCGTCCGTCCGTCCGTCCGTCCGTCCGTTCGTCCGTCCGTCCGTCCGTCCGTCCGTTCGTCCGTCCGTCCGTTCGTCCGTTCGTCCGTTCGTCCGTTCGTCCGTTCGTCCGTTCGTCCGTTCGTCCGTTCGTCCGTTCGTCCGTCCGTCCGTCCGTCCGTTCGTCCGTTCGTCCGTTCGTCCGTTCGTCCGTTCGTCCGTTCGTCCGTTCGTCCGTCCGTCCGTTCGTCCGTTCGTCCGTTCGTCCGTTCGTCCGTTCGTCCGTTCGTCCGTTCGTCCGTTCGTCCGTTCGTCCGTTCGTCCGTTCGTCCGTTCGTCCGTTCGTCCGTTCGTCCGTTCGTCCGTTCGTCCGTTCGTCCGTTCGTCCGTTCGTCCGTTCGTCCGTTCGTCCGTTCGTCCGTTCGTCCGTTCGTCCGTTCGTCCGTTCGTCCGTTCGTCCGTTCGTCCGTCCGTCCGTCCGTCCGTCCGTCCGTCCGTCCGTCCGTCCGTCCGTCCGTCCGTCCGTACGAACGAACGAACGAACGAACGAACGAACGAACGAACGAACGAACGAACGAACGAACGAACGAATGAACGAACGACGGGCTATTGATCGAGGGTAAATCAGTGACATTTGCGAAGACACACGTGTACACGGATGGTCACCATCCGTTACGAGGACAGGCCCACGTCGGGACGAGGTGTGGATTGAATTTTTATGAATTTCAGGACAGGTCGGTCGTTGTTGCAAAAAAATATGCCAGGTGTGGGGTTCGAACCCACGCTCCCATACGGGAACCAGAACTTAAGTCTAGCGCCTTAGACCGCTCGGCCAACCTAGCTATGTCCGATCGGATGCATAAAGTGCTTAAGGTAGTTATCGCGCGATAGGGGGAAATTTGTGTGGAGGGGATAGGTCGCAAGGTGTGCGCGGCGAGGGGCTGCCCACTGCTGCGCGTCGTACCAGCGTCAGGAGCAATATAAAACAATCTTTACTATTTTTTATCTCCGTAACTAGATGGTGAATTGCCTTACAATTTTTCGAGAAGGATCGTTAAACATCCAACTAATGTACAAAAAATTATTGAAATGGTAAGAAGGAATTATTTACGGTGATTGTGAAAGTAATCAAATTTGCACGATAGATAGGAAACGCCGTGCATAAGGACGTTTTAACAATTTCGTATGAAAATCGTTATCGCGCGATAACTACCTTAATAAAAGTGTCAAAAAATTCTTTGATGCAAAAATAATTCTATGCAAAAAATTATTCTATCCAAAAAATTATTCTATCCAAAAATTATTCTGTCCAAAAAATTATTCTATCCAAAAAATTATTCTATCCAAAAAATTATTCTATCCAAAAAATTATTCTATCCAAAAAATTATTCTATCCAAAAAATTATTCTATCCAAAAAATTATTCTATCCAAAAAATTATTCTATCCAAAAGATTATTCTATGCAAAACAAACAAACGAACGACGAGAGAAATAGTTTGATGAGAAAAATAGTTTGATGAGAAAAATAGTTTGATGAGAAAAATAGTTTGATGAGAAAAATAGTTTGATGAGAAAAATAGTTTGATGAGAAAAATAGTTTGATGAGAAAAATAGTTTGATGAGAAAAATAGTTTGATGAGAAAAATAGTTTGATGAGAAAAATAGTTTGATGAGAAAAATAGTTTGATGAGAAAAATAGTTTGATGAGAAAAATAGTTTGATGAGAAAAATAGTTTGATGAGAAAAATAGTTTGATGAGAAAAATAGTTTGATGAGAAAAATAGTTTGATGAGAAAAATAGTTTGATGAGAAAAATAGTTTGATGAGAAAAATAGTTTGATGAGAAAAATAGTTTGATGAGAAAAATAGTTTGATGAGAAAAATAGTTTGATGAGAAAAATAGTTTGATGAGAAAAATAGTTTGATGAGAAAAATAGTTTGATGAGAAAAATAGTTTGATGAGAAAAATAGTTTGATGAGAAAAATAGTTTGATGAGAAAAATAGTTTGATGAGAAAAATAGTTTGATGAGAAAAATAGTTTGATGAGAAAAATAGTTTGATGAGAAAAATAGTTTGATGAGAAAAATAGTTTGATGAGAAAAATAGTTTGATGAGAAAAATAGTTTGATGAGAAAAATAGTTTGATGAGAAAAATAGTTTGATGAGAAAAATAGTTTGATGAGAAAAATAGTTTGATGAGAAAAATAGTTTGATGAGAAAAATAGTTTGATGAGAAAAATAGTTTGATGAGAAAAATAGTTTGATGAGAAAAATAGTTTGATGAGAAAAATAGTTTGATGAGAAAAATAGTTTGATGAGAAAAATAGTTTGATGAGAAAAATAGTTTGATGAGAAAAATAGTTTGATGAGAAAAATAGTTTGATGAGAAAAATAGTTTGATGAGAAAAATAGTTTGATGAGAAAAATAGTTTGATGAGAAAAATAGTTTGATGAGAAAAATAGTTTGATGAGAAAAATAGTTTGATGAGAAAAATAGTTTGATGAGAAAAATAGTTTGATGAGAAAAATAGTTTGATGAGAAAAATAGTTTGATGAGAAAAATAGTTTGATGAGAAAAATAGTTTGGTGAGAAAAATAGTTTGATGAGAAAAATAGTTTGATGAGAAAAATAGTTTGATGAGAAAAATAGTTTGATGAGAAAAATAGTTTGATGGGAAAATAGTTTGATGAGAAAAATAGTTTGATGAGAAAAATAGTTTGATGAGAAAAATAGTTTGATGAGAAAAATAGTTTGATGAGAAAAATAGTTTGATGAGAAAAATAGTTTGATGAGAAAAATAGTTTGATGAGAAAAATAGTTTGATGAGAAAAATAGTTTGATGAGAAAAATAGTTTGATGAGAAAAATAGTTTGATGAGAAAAATAGTTTGATGAGAAAAATAGTTTGATGAGAAAAATAGTTTGATGAGAAAAATAGCTTGATGAGAAAAATAGTTTGGTGAGAAAAATAGTTTGATGAGAAAAATAGTTTGATGAGAAAAATAGTTTGATGAGAAAAATAGTTTGATGAGAAAAATAGTTTGATGAGAAAAATAGCTTGATGAGACAAATAGCTTGATGAGAAAAATAGCTTGATGAGAAAAATTCTTTGATGAGAAAAATGGTTTGATGAGAAAAATTCTTTGATGAGAAAAATTCTTTAACTAGAAAAATGGTTTCTGAGAAAAATGGTTCGATGAGAAAAATTCTTTAACTAGAAAAATGGTTTCTGAGAAAAATACGTTGACGAGAAAAATTCTTTGACGAGAAAAATTCTTTGATGAGAAAAATTCTTTGATGAGAAAAATTCTTTGATGAGAAAAATTCTTTGATGAGAAAAATTCTTTGATGAGAAAAATTCTTTGATGAGAAAAATTCTTTGATGAGAAAAATTCTTTGATGAGAAAAATTCTTTGATGAGAAAAATTCTTTGATGAGAAAAATTCTTTGATGAGAAAAATTCTTTGATGAGAAAAATTCTTTGATGAGAAAAATTCTTTGATGAGAAAAATTCTTTGATGAGAAAAATTCTTTGATGAGAAAAATTCTTTGATGAGAAAAATTCTTTGATGAGAAAAATTCTTTGATGAGAAAAATTCTTTGATGAGAAAAGTTCTTTGATGAGTAAAATTCTTTGATGAGTAAAATTCTTTGATGAGAAAAATTCTTTGATGAGAAAAATTCTTTGATGAGAAAAATTCTTTGATGAGAAAAATTCTTTGATGAGAAAAATTCTTTGATGAGAAAAATTCTTTGATGAGAAAAATTCTTTGATGAGAAAAATTCTTTGATGAGAAAAATTCTTTGATGAGAAAAATTCTTTGATGAGAAAAATTCTTTGATGAGAAAAATTCTTTGATGAGAAAAATTCTTTGATGAGAAAAATTCTTTGATGAGAAAAATTCTTTGATGAGAAAAATTCTTTGATGAGAAAAATTCTTTGATGAGAAAAATTCTTTGATGAGAAAAATTCTTTGATGAGAAAAATTCTTTGATGAGAAAAATTCTTTGATGAGAAAAATTCTTTGATGAGAAAAATTCTTTGATGAGAAAAATTCTTTGATGAGAAAAATTCTTTGATGAGAAAAATTCTTTGATGAGAAAAATTCTTTGATGAGAAAAATTCTTTGATGAGAAAAATTCTTTGATGAGAAAAGTTCTTTGATGAGTAAAATTCTTTGATGAGTAAAATTCTTTGATGAGAAAAATTCTTTGATGAGAAAAATTCTTTGATGAGAAAAATTCTTTGATGAGAAAAATTCTTTGATGAGAAAAATCCTTTGATGAGAAAAATTCTTTGATGAGAAAAATTCTTTGATGAGAAAAATTCTTTGATGAGAAAAATTCTTTGATGAGAAAAATTCTTTGATGAGAAAAATTCTTTGATGAGAAAAATTCTTTGATGAGAAAAATTCTTTGATGAGAAAAATTCTTTAAATTCGTTGATGAGAAAAATTCTTTGATGAGAAAAATTCTTTGATGAGAAAAATTCTTTGATGAGAAAAATTCTTTGATGAGAAAAATCCTTTGATGAGAAAAATTCTTTGATGAGAAAAATTCTTTGATGAGAAAAATTCTTTGATGAGAAAAATTCTTTGATGAGAAAAATTCTTTGATGAGAAAAATTCTTTGATGAGAAAAATTCTTTGACGAGAAAAATTCTTTGATGAGAAAAATTCTTTGATGAGAGAAACTCTATGATGAGAAAAATACCTTAATGAGAAAAAATCTTTGATGAAAAAAATTCTTTGATGAGATAACGTTCGTCGATGAAAACGAATCCTCTAATGAGAAAATTGTCGGTGATGAAAAATCGGAAAAGTGTTCGGTTATTAAAAAATCGAAAAACTGACATTCGATGAAAAATATTCTTGGGCGTTCGATAAGAAAAATTTCTGCCGCGTGAAAAAATTCTTTGACGTTGCCGATGAAAAAAATCTTCAGTGATAAATTATAGACGGAACAAAACATCAATCACGTGAGAGTAGATGCAATTTCTCGCGTATATTTCGCTCGGAGAATCAGCGAATTAAACTGAAAAATATTGTACTAAATTAAAACGAAACATTTATTTAGCCTAAATGATCTTTATTTCACGACCGATAAAATTGCATCATTCTGTTCTCCGAATTCGTTCATGGTCAACGCGACATGCATTCCATCACGTTCGGCAGTGAGTCTGGAGAACACCTGGAATATTGCTGACGATACATTGACAGATTCGCGGCGTGCGGCTCTATGGCGCGTGCCGCCACGCTCACAGCATGCAATACAACGAGCGACTCATCGTTATTTAATTTCCGTATATTAAATATTTCAAGTGAAGTTAAAATAATAGTTCATTTATAATTCTATTAAATATTGTAAGTGAAGTTAAAATAATAATTTTTTTCGTCGACCACGCGCCTGACCATGGGCCTCGAGGAACGCCTACAATAGTGCTGACGCTCGACAATTAGACGGATCTTCCTCGCGAGCATGTCTTTAATATTCAGTTCGTCTTGAGACCGTCCCAGTTATAGAAGTCAAAGAAGTTAAGTGAAGTGTTAAGCAAAAATGGAGTACGGAATTGATCTGAGCATCGTGAAGGAAGAGCTGGAAATAGCAGAAGAGGAACAAGACCCTCGAGAGAAGGAGAAAGACGTGGCGCATACCCCCGGTCACCATTTATCGGCTATCAAATTGGAGACGCAGCGGTGCCGTCTCCAAAAGGCTGATTTTCTGCCGCCACCTCCGGATCGAATGGTGTTTCTACCGATTATTCCTGTTTGCTACGACATGTGGTTTGTACACCGAATACGATATATGAGGCACCCCCCTGGTCGTAAGCCAGCAACAGACGAAAAAAAATCAGGCTCCCTGATCGGAAAACGAAGAAGATCTGGAAGAGAGCGGCGCACACCGTCGTATCTTGGTGATTTTGTGCACCTCCCTGGTCGTAAGCCAGCAACAGCCGAACAAAAAACAGGCGACTCTCTGATCGGAAAACGAAGATCTGGAAGAGAGCGGTGCCCGCCGTCGTATCTTAGCGATTTTGAGTGTTATTAAGCGATCTTATTAAATCGCTGTGAAACAGGAGTGCGGGATAATAAAATAAATAAAATAAATAAAATAAATAAAATAAATAAAATAAATAAAATAAATAAAATAAATAAAATAAATAAAATAAATAAAATAAATAAAATAAATAAAATAAATAAAATAAATAAAATAAATAAAATAAATAAAATAAATAAAATAAATAAAAATAATTGTAGCGTCTGTACAGCAATGACAGATACGCTTGTGTGTGTACGTGCCTGCGCTAAAATAAAAATAATTGTAGCGACTGTACAGCGGCGACAGATACGCTCATGTGTGTGTGTGCACGTGCCTGCGACAGTTCTCGAGATTTTGTTGATTCTGTACGAGACTGGGCGGCGGCTGCGATCTCCCGCGTGCAGCCGTCAGTATACTGCAAAACCTCGGCCGTGAAACACCCAGTGCGCGTTTAAAAAAATAAAAAAATAAAATAAAATGTGTTACACCCACCCCACGGGCGACGAAGTGACGGGTGTACCCCTTTCGGGACCTCCGGAGGGTGAACCCGAGGAGGAACAACCCCCACGTCCACCCCGGAATAATATCCGTAAGTTTTATTTAATTTATTTAATTTATTTATTTAATTTATTTATTTAATTTATTTATTTAATTTATTTATTTAATTTATTTATTTAATTTATTTATTTAATTTATTTATTTAATTTATTTATTTAATTTATTTATTTTATTTATTTATTTAATTTATTTATTTTATTTATTTATTTTATTTATTTAATTTATTTAATTTATTTGATCCGTATTTATCGGTGCGTATCCGTATTCGTGCCACGCTTTTCAAGCAGCACGTGGTATACGTAGTAGCGGGCGAGTCCAGTGACCGCGAAGTCTGCGGTTCGAATCCACCTCGAGAAACTTTTTAATTTTTTATTTTATTTATTTTATTTATTTTATTTATTTTATTTATTTTATTTAAGTAGACTGCAGTACCTATACGGATTTCAAGATGGCGGCGGTCGCCTGTGGTGGAGGGGGTCAAGACTGTCAGTACCTATACGGATTTTCAAGATGGCGGCGTGGCGGAGTGGGGGAGTGCTGCCCGGTCGGGCCGCCAGGCCCGGCTGTTCGGCGTGAGGGTGGTTGTCCCCCTCCCCCCTCCCCCCGCATTTCGCTAGGGTGATAGAGGGTGGTCAGGATGAGGCGCTGGTGGAGCTGGTGCGTCGTCGGTGGAGAGAGAGAGAGAGAGAGAGAGAGAGAGAGAGAGCTGGCTGGAGCGTGCGGGACAGCTGGTGACGGTGTATCGTCGAGGCGCGCCATCTTGGATTTTCCGTGCGCTGACGGCTGGCTAGCATCGGGGCCCCAGCGGGCCCTCTTTCTCTTATGCGTACAGCGTGTTGAGTAGCGCAGCGCCCTGACGTTGTAGCGGCTAAGGGCTGAAGTATCAAGAGCGTTGTGGACAGTTGGTGACGGCGTAGCAGTGACTCGCGCCATTTTGGATTTTCCAAGAGTGGACTAGGTACGACCACATCGCTCTGTACCTTGCGCGCAGGGTGTTTCTCGAGGGTAGCTCGATGCTTTACGTGCGCTAACTTGCTCGAGCGGACTAAGGCACTGAATGCGAGTAGCGTGTTCCTTGTGAGCGCGAGTTCGATTCCCGCGTGGAAAATGTTTTTATTTATTTTTTCAGGTTATTTAGAAAATATATGAAAGGGATGGTTGAAGGTAAGTAAAAAATAATTTTGTTTAAAATTTTTACAATATAGTTTGCATTTTTTATTCTTAAATCTAGTTGTACAGGTTTTTTAATGTATACAAATATTTTTATCCTTATATCTGCGTGTACATTTCTCTTCGTGCGTATATTTTTATGCATATGTGAATCTTCGGTAATTGTTCTCTAAGGCAGTTCTTTTATACGAGCCACCACTGCACGGAAAATGTATTCACGATGAATGCACAATAATTCTTTGGCGATCACCTGTCGTTTGTCGTTCGTCTCTTCATCTTCTCGTCGGTTTTTCAGGGCTAAAGTTATGCGCTCATCCATCATATATTTGAACGCGATTGACGAGACTTTTTCTCTTGTAGCATTGTGCCAGTCCTGTACCGTACCCTCAAGACTAATTTCCTCAATAATAATATCTCTGATCTCTCTCACGAGCTCGAGTTCGTCTTTAAGTAAACGAATTCTATGATATATGCATTTACTCAGCATAACAAGCCCCTCGTACGTTATTCTTTGGAAGAGAATACCAACGGGGTACGTATTCTTGGGTCTTTTGTTCCTCTGATACTGTGTTTCTTCGGCGCCAAAGTTTTTCTTCGCTGAGTCTTTTATTTCCAATAAAATAGCTTTTTCGTTGTAAGCCGTCGTAAAACTTATTTTCTGGCGGCCGAGCGGGTGCATATTCGGAGTTCGATTGTTGGCAGAGCCTTTTTCTGCATTGAACCACGGGGTGATAATTGTCATCCGCTCGCAGAGCTGATGCCACTCGACGACGTTGAGGGAAATCCCTGCCGCATGACGGCCGGAGAATTTTATTGCCACCTCGAAGTCGTGTCCGTTTACTAGCTCAAGTCCCACCGTGACCATCTTACTACCCGAGGTATTCAGGCTGTATGTTGTGGATAATAACATTGCCTTGCTCAAGGGTTGCCAGCCGATTACAGGGTCAAGCGTATTGTTTTCTCCGCGAACTCGCTTCGACTCGGACTTCGCCATAGTATTTACAAAGGAAGACGGAGAAAGTATTCCCGACGCGAATAATTTTTTCTGGGCTTCCTTCACAACGCCGGTAAAATTTTCCATTTTTTGTCACTATGTTTTTCGAGGATATTCGAGAGAACGAGGCTGCACTGTCCAAGTCGTGGAGACGTAATGACTCGGGGGTGAAGGCACACTCGGGTTTAGAGCTGGAGAAAGTGATGCAATTTTCCGGGGGAAGGGATGAAGACACGCCTCAGGGATGCTGTTGTCTCAGGTGGGGGTGCGCGCGCTGTATTGGGCCTTGGAGGCTGTGTAGACCACCCGCGACGAATCACTCTTCGTCTTTTCTGGAGTGACATAACTCTTCCCAAGATTGGTGTATTCCAATACAGGCGTGTCAATACACAAACCCTTCTGGAAAAAAACTGAAAATTTACCGCTATTCGCAGCACTCGATGGTCAAGCGTTGAAAGACGAGGACATACTTCTACCGGGAGGAAAATTAAATGAAAAAAAAAAGTAAAAATGCAAGACACAGGGTACAATGAGACGCTCTAGCCTTTACAACGCCTGAGGGTTCCGCGCCGGTTAAGACGCCGCGTAGGTGCAATAAAATACTTAAGCAGGAATACTCTCTAGCCCGCACCGCTCGAGCACTAGTTTTTATAGTACGTCGTCCGAAGGGTTTTTTTTTACCTAGTGTTTGCGGGATGACGAAAAAAATTAGAAAAGGATAGTTTTTAACTAGCCAGTGACAGTTCTCGGGTCATTGCCGCTGAGTGGGGCGAAAAACTATAAGTTTGCGAGTTTTACAGAAATGGACATTATTTCGTGTAGACGTTCGAGTCGGAACATTCTCAGCATTTTCAATCAGTGGTGCTAAGTTTTGTTAGTGTCGTTTAAGCGAATATTTTTTTAAAAATAACTACAAAATGGTCGACTCAGTGATCCGCGGAATTGTTCGTGAGGTGCGGCTAGTGTTGGAGGAAAATCCCCTCCCGTTTGTGATAAACGTGTTGGAACGCTCTAGCGATAGAGCGTTAAAGTGTATGCGTCATGATGCTCTAATCGGACGTTTTAAGTGTCTGGTGAATTACCTGCCGGTGAAGACTACTGTTAGGATGTACAACGCCGGAAAATTCAGTGCAAGTTTTGAGGCTTTGAAGATCGTCTGCACTGCGATCGATAAGACGCCATACCGATCATCGAGGGATGCTGTGGCTCTTCGCGAGGAGATCACCAGTTTCCGTAAGTAGTAAAATAATTACTTTTTTTTTTTAAGGAATAGTAGAACTATGTTTGTACGATATTTGATCCAGTGAGCCGCCGTCGTGTTATAAGAGGCGTCCCAATTTATTCGAGCCATCCGCGTTAATCGAGATGTAGACTTAAACAAATACAAAATACAAAAAAACTTACAAAAAAGTAACTTACGCAATACAAAAATAATAATACAAAAAAGACATAATATAAAAAAATTATTAATTTCAGATGCTCTGAAGGAGGCTGAGATGCTAGCGCAGCGAGCTGAACGGGATGAGCTACTTGCCCAGCAAGCAGCACGGCTTGCTCGAAGAGAGGAAGAGCTTGCGCTGCTGCGGGAAGTTGAGCAAGCGGGTCCCTCTAACGCTGAGACGTTTGAAGACGTCGTATGGAACACCTCGGACTGCGTCGAGGAATTTACGAGAGTCGCTGCTATGCGAAGTGATTCGCCTCCTGCTGCCGAAGGTACGAGAATGGCTATATATGCTATATGTTATATTATATGTTATATGTTATATGTTATATATATATATATGAATATTTTTCCAGTTCTTCCAGACTCGCTGATTTTCGATGACGATGTCGATCTTCTCAATGCGACACTCAACATGTCGATAGCTGAGGAGCCAATGGAGGCAGAGGAGCAGTGCGAGGCGGCGGCGATCGTCGTTCATGGTGAGGGGTCGGAGGATATCGAACCCGAGATCGATATATTCGACGGCGAGCTTCTACCGCTATCGCAACCTGTCGCGACCTCGTCGCAGATCGGTCGAGGGTTGACGGACGACCCGGTTGCTGGTCCCTCACGGCTAATAACAGCATCGCCGCAACCAGAGGCACCAGGTCCAGCGGTGGAGGTTTCACCAGCATTCTCCGACTTTCTTCGAGATTCAGCAACTCCACTGTCCGGTGAGTCAAAGATCTTGCACCGCGTGGAAAGCCGCCGACGCTTCGCTAGATTTAAGACTAGCGGTACAATTATGACGGTTAGGATCCGCGAACCACCCGCGAACACGAATCTAGTAGAGTGGCTAGAGGACGCCATTCGCGAGCTGCACACGCTTATCGTGAGTGGTAGTGAGCCGACGGACATGGTCGGCATAGAATTCCGTTCGAACGCGTTCACGCGGGGGCCGTCGGGTATATCATTCCGTCCGGTCGGCGATTTCCATTTCGATGATTTATTTGGTGTGATCAGCAGCGTCGCGCAAAGTGCTGCCGGATTTTGTATCGACGACTCGTTCGTCATAACGAGTAGTATAGTCGAGATGCCTGTAGGTTCGGGAAGGCCTAAGAAGATACAGGGCGAACAATTTTGGAAAAAGAAATCCGTTATTCAATTCCAAAATAACGATAACCTGTGCCTCCCACGGACTATCGTAGCGGGGAAAGTATATGCGGAGCGCGGTCATATTCGGGAAGGGACTCTCCACAACCGCTGGGACAACGTGCATCGCGATAGATCGGTGCTTCAAAAAACGCTAGCCGAAGAACTAGTTCGGGCTGCGAATATCGAGGTCCCTGAAACTGGCTGCGGTATAGCCGAGCTGCAGGCGTTTCAGGAAGTGCTTTCCGGCGAGGGTATAGCTTTAATTATGTTTGACATCGACACGTTCGGAAGTAGCGAGCCCGCAATTTTTAACGGCACCGATGCTGTGCTTCGTTGCGTACCGAAAGTCGTGCACAACATATATTTACTGCACGATACTCAAGCTCACCACTACGGGCTAATCCTGAATCTACCTGCAGCAGCCGGTGCAGCTTTTTTCTGCGCGCCTTGCGGTGTATCATACAGCAGGGTAACAGCTCATCGGTGTGGACAGAAATGTCCATACTGCATGGCTAGCCCTCCGTGTGACACCGAGTTACCGAAGATTCGCTGCGAGCCGTGCGGGCGCTTCTTTCGCGGGGTAGATTGTTTAGAGCGTCATAGAACGGTCGGGTCGCATGGGGCCCAATCGCGTCTATGCGACATGTTGCAAACGTGCAAAGACTGTCTTAGACAAGTTTACAAGAAAGATGCCGGCAAGCACGGCTCGCAGCGAATCTTCGGTAACTCGGTGTCACACGGAGGGCTAGCCATGCAGTATGGACATTTCTGTCCACACCGATGAGCTGTTACCCTGCTGTATGATACACCGCAAGGCGCGCAGAAAAAAGCTGCACCGGCTGCTGCAGGTAGATTCAGGATTAGCCCGTAGTGGTGAGCTTGAGTATCGTGCAGTAAATATATGTTGTGCACGACTTTCGGTACGCAACGAAGCACAGCATCGGTGCCGTTAAAAATTGCGGGCTCGCTACTTCCGAACGTGTCGATGTCAAACATAATTAAAGCTATACCCTCGCCGGAAAGCACTTCCTGAAACGCCTGCAGCTCGGCTATACCGCAGCCAGTTTCAGGGACCTCGATATTCGCAGCCCGAACTAGTTCTTCGGCTAGCGTTTTTTGAAGCACCGATCTATCGCGATGCACGTTGTCCCAGCGGTTGTGGAGAGTCCCTTCCCGAATATGACCGCGCTCCGCATATACTTTCCCCGCTACGATAGTCCGTGGGAGGCACAGGTTATCGTTATTTTGGAATTGAATAACGGATTTCTTTTTCCAAAATTGTTCGCCCTGTATCTTCTTAGGCCTTCCCGAACCTACAGGCATCTCGACTATACTACTCGTTATGACGAACGAGTCGTCGATACAAAATCCGGCAGCACTTTGCGCGACGCTGCTGATCACACCAAATAAATCATCGAAATGGAAATCGCCGACCGGACGGAATGATATACCCGACGGCCCCCGCGTGAACGCGTTCGAACGGAATTCTATGCCGACCATGTCCGTCGGCTCACTACCACTCACGATAAGCGTGTGCAGCTCGCGAATGGCGTCCTCTAGCCACTCTACTAGATTCGTGTTCGCGGGTGGTTCGCGGATCCTAACCGTCATAATTGTACCGCTAGTCTTAAATCTAGCGAAGCGTCGGCGGCTTTCCACGCGGTGCAAGATCTTTGACTCACCGGACAGTGGAGTTGCTGAATCTCGAAGAAAGTCGGAGAATGCTGGTGAAACCTCCACCGCTGGACCTGGTGCCTCTGGTTGCGGCGATGCTGTTATTAGCCGTGAGGGACCAGCAACCGGGTCGTCCGTCAACCCTCGACCGATCTGCGACGAGGTCGCGACAGGTTGCGATAGCGGTAGAAGCTCGCCGTCGAATATATCGATCTCGGGTTCGATATCCTCCGACCCCTCACCATGAACGACGATCGCCGCCGCCTCGCACTGCTCCTCTGCCTCCATTGGCTCCTCAGCTATCGACATGTTGAGTGTCGCATTGAGAAGATCGACATCGTCATCGAAAATCAGCGAGTCTGGAAGAACTGGAAAAATATTCATATATATATATATATAACATATAACATATAACATATAATATAACATATAGCATATATAGCCATTCTCGTACCTTCGGCAGCAGGAGGCGAATCACTTCGCATAGCAGCGACTCTCGTAAATTCCTCGACGCAGTCCGAGGTGTTCCATACGACGTCTTCAAACGTCTCAGCGTTAGAGGGACCCGCTTGCTCAACTTCCCGCAGCAGCGCAAGCTCTTCCTCTCTTCGAGCAAGCCGTGCTGCTTGCTGGGCAAGTAGCTCATCCCGTTCAGCTCGCTGCGCTAGCATCTCAGCCTCCTTCAGAGCATCTGAAATTAATAATTTTTTTATATTATGTCTTTTTTGTATTATTATTTTTGTATTGCGTAAGTTACTTTTTTGTAAGTTTTTTTGTATTTTGTATTTGTTTAAGTCTACATCTCGATTAACGCGGATGGCTCGAATAAATTGGGACGCCTCTTATAACACGACGGCGGCTCACTGGATCAAATATCGTACAAACATAGTTCTACTATTCCTTAAAAAAAAAAAGTAATTATTTTACTACTTACGGAAACTGGTGATCTCCTCGCGGAGAGCCACAGCATCCCTCGATGATCGGTATGGCGTCTTATCGATCGCAGTGCAGACGATCTTCAAAGCCTCAAAACTTGCACTGAATTTTCCGGCGTTGTACATCCTAACAGTAGTCTTCACCGGCAGGTAATTCACCAGACACTTAAAACGTCCGATTAGAGCATCATGACGCATACACTTTAACGCTCTATCGCTAGAGCGTTCCAACACGTTTATCACAAACGGGAGGGGATTTTCCTCCAACACTAGCCGCACCTCACGAACAATTCCGCGGATCACTGAGTCGACCATTTTGTAGTTATTTTTAAAAAAATATTCGCTTAAACGACACTAACAAAACTTAGCACCACTGATTGAAAATGCTGAGAATGTTCCGACTCGAACGTCTACACGAAATAATGTCCATTTCTGTAAAACTCGCAAACTTATAGTTTTTCGCCCCACTCAGCGGCAATGACCCGAGAACTGTCACTGGCTAGTTAAAAACTATCCTTTTCTAATTTTTTTCGTCATCCCGCAAACACTAGGTAAAAAAAAACCCTTCGGACGACGTACTATAAAAACTAGTGCTCGAGCGGTGCGGGCTAGAGAGTATTCCTGCTTAAGTATTTTATTGCACCTACGCGGCGTCTTAACCGGCGCGGAACCCTCAGGCGTTGTAAAGGCTAGAGCGTCTCATTGTACCCTGTGTCTTGCATTTTTACTTTTTTTTCATTTAATTTTCCTCCCGGTAGAAGTATGTCCTCGTCTTTCAACGCTTGACCATCGAGTGCTGCGAATAGCGGTAAATTTTCAGTTTTTTTCCAGAAGGGTTTGTGTATTGACACGCCTGTATTGGAATACACCAATCTTGGGAAGAGTTATGTCACTCCAGAAAAGACGAAGAGTGATTCGTCGCGGGTGGTCTACACAGCCTCCAAGGCCCAATACAGCGCGCGCACCCCCACCTGAGACAACAGCATCCCTGAGGCGTGTCTTCATCCCTTCCCCCGGAAAATTGCATCACTTTCTCCAGCTCTAAACCCGAGTGTGCCTTCACCCCCGAGTCATTACGTCTCCACGACTTGGACAGTGCAGCCTCGTTCTCTCGAATATCCTCGAAAAACATAGTGACAAAAAATGGAAAATTTTACCGGCGTTGTGAAGGAAGCCCAGAAAAAATTATTCGCGTCGGGAATACTTTCTCCGTCTTCCTTTGTAAATACTATGGCGAAGTCCGAGTCGAAGCGAGTTCGCGGAGAAGACAATACGCTTGACCCTGTAATCGGCTGGCAACCCTTGAGCAAGGCAATGTTATTATCCACAACATACAGCCTGAATACCTCGGGTAGTAAGATGGTCACGGTGGGACTTGAGCTAGTAAACGGACACGACTTCGAGGTGGCAATAAAATTCTCCGGCCGTCATGCGGCAGGGATTTCCCTCAACGTCGTCGAGTGGCATCAGCTCTGCGAGCGGATGACAATTATCACCCCGTGGTTCAATGCAGAAAAAGGCTCTGCCAACAATCGAACTCCGAATATGCACCCGCTCGGCCGCCAGAAAATAAGTTTTACGACGGCTTACAACGAAAAAGCTATTTTATTGGAAATAAAAGACTCAGCGAAGAAAAACTTTGGCGCCGAAGAAACACAGTATCAGAGGAACAAAAGACCCAAGAATACGTACCCCGTTGGTATTCTCTTCCAAAGAATAACGTACGAGGGGCTTGTTATGCTGAGTAAATGCATATATCATAGAATTCGTTTACTTAAAGACGAACTCGAGCTCGTGAGAGAGATCAGAGATATTATTATTGAGGAAATTAGTCTTGAGGGTACGGTACAGGACTGGCACAATGCTACAAGAGAAAAAGTCTCGTCAATCGCGTTCAAATATATGATGGATGAGCGCATAACTTTAGCCCTGAAAAACCGACGAGAAGATGAAGAGACGAACGACAAACGACAGTTGATCGCCAAAGAATTATTGTGCATTCATCGTGAATACATTTTCCGTGCAGTGGTGGCTCGTATAAAAGAACTGCCTTAGAGAACAATTACCGAAGATTCACATATGCATAAAAATATACGCACGAAGAGAAATGTACACGCAGATATAAGGATAAAAATATTTGTATACATTAAAAAACCTGTACAACTAGATTTAAGAATAAAAAATGCAAACTATATTGTAAAAATTTTAAACAAAATTATTTTTTACTTACCTTCAACCATCCCTTTCATATATTTTCTAAATAACCTGAAAAAATAAATAAAAACATTTTCCACGCGGGAATCGAACTCGCGCTCACAAGGAACACGCTACTCGCATTCAGTGCCTTAGTCCGCTCGAGCAAGTTAGCGCACGTAAAGCATCGAGCTACCCTCGAGAAACACCCTGCGCGCAAGGTACAGAGCGATGTGGTCGTACCTAGTCCACTCTTGGAAAATCCAAAATGGCGCGAGTCACTGCTACGCCGTCACCAACTGTCCACAACGCTCTTGATACTTCAGCCCTTAGCCGCTACAACGTCAGGGCGCTGCGCTACTCAACACGCTGTACGCATAAGAGAAAGAGGGCCCGCTGGGGCCCCGATGCTAGCCAGCCGTCAGCGCACGGAAAATCCAAGATGGCGCGCCTCGACGATACACCGTCACCAGCTGTCCCGCACGCTCCAGCCAGCTCTCTCTCTCTCTCTCTCTCTCTCTCTCTCTCTCCACCGACGACGCACCAGCTCCACCAGCGCCTCATCCTGACCACCCTCTATCACCCTAGCGAAATGCGGGGGGAGGGGGGAGGGGGACAACCACCCTCACGCCGAACAGCCGGGCCTGGCGGCCCGACCGGGCAGCACTCCCCCACTCCGCCACGCCGCCATCTTGAAAATCCGTATAGGTACTGACAGTCTTGACCCCCTCCACCACAGGCGACCGCCGCCATCTTGAAATCCGTATAGGTACTGCAGTCTACTTATTTATTTTATTTATTTTATTTATTTTATTTATTTTATTTATTTTATTTATTTTATTTATTTTATTTATTTTATTTATTTTATTTATTTTATTTATTTTATTTATTTTATTTATTTTATTTATTTTATTTATTTTATTTATTTTATTTATTTTATTTATTTTATTTATTTTATTTATTTTATTTATTTTATTTATTTTATTTATTTTATTTATTTTATTTATTTTATTTATTTTATTTATTTTATTTATTTTATTTATTTTATTTATTTTATTTATTTTATTTATTTTATTTATTTTATTTATTTTATTTATTTTATTTATTTTATTTATTTTATTTATTTTATTTATTTTATTTATTTTATTTATTTTTCAGAATGCGTGAGATACGTGGGAGAGGAAGAGGAGAGGAGGCATCGACGTCGCCGGCGACTGCGCTACGCTGATTACGTCAGCGTGCAGTCGCCGGCGCCCACCACGGAATACGTCGTGTGCGAACGGGACGGCCAGGAGCCACTCAGCGTCCCCGTGTTTGACGACCGTCGCTGGGCGCATCGAGGGCAAAATGAAGAAGAAGATCAGCCCGCTAGATAGATGGTAAGTTATATAATAATTTTTGTTATGATAATATGATAATAATTTTTTGTTTTTTACAGGCGGCTTCAACGGGAGCAGCGAAGATTTAAAAAAATATAAATATAAATATAAATATTATAAAATATAAAAATATTTTTTAAATAAAATAAAAAATATTCTTAAATAAAATTTTTATTTCTTCCCGGGTGCACTGTGGTGACTTCCGCACACGCTCCCGTCCCCCCCTCTCTATCACGCACCTCCGGGCGCGGTCCGACCGGGCGCGGTCCGACCGGGCCCGAGGAGTGGGGATAGGAGTGGGGATGGGAGTGGGGGGTCTCCATAGTGCACCCCTTACTACTGATATATATAAAAAATACATCGACTTATATATAATTAATATATAGGAATATGTAAAATATTTATATACATGAATATATATGACGTATATAATATATATATCTGAACATATATTAGTTAAGATATTTAACATATAATCAGTATATATTAAAAATATAAAATTGTAATATATCCCGTTATATATCTGGCGGATATATAAAAGATATATACGGGATATAGAACTTTTTGCCGTTATATATGACGTATATAAATTATATATCTTTCTATATATCTGACATATACTTCATTTCCATGGGGGTACATTGTGATGCCAGTTCCCTCGGATTTGGCGCAACTTTGATGCAACGGAAATCGGACAATAAGTTTCACCCGCTCTTTTTCTTTTCAAAACGCACTACTGACATAGAGAGCAAATATCATAGTTTTGAGCTCGAGACGCTCTCGATCATCTACGCACTCAAGCGTTTTAGAATCTACTTACACGGGATCAAATTTAAAATAATCACAGACTGCAACGAGCTTAAAACGAAACTCGAAAAAGAAGAGCATAATTTGTTCGAAATGCGTAACGGACTCATTTACCGAAAATCTGGCAATGATTTACTCTTTTACGTTCCGGAAGGTATGATCGTTCTTGTATTGAGAAAACATCACGACGAGATGGGCCACCTTGCGGTTGAGAAAACGTGCGACGCTCTCAGAGCGTTCTATTGGTTCCCAAATATGCGGGACAGAGTAAAGGCTTACATTCAAGATTGTTTGAAATGCATCGCATTTAATCCCACTACGGGCAAGTCGGAGGGTTTCCTCCATAGCATACCCAAGGGTGTATTACCTTTCGAAACGCTGCACATCGATCACTACGATCCAGGTGATAAAAAGCATCTCGCAAAACAGCACATTCTCGTCGTGATCGATCCATTTACAAAGTTTACCAAACTCTATGCGACTAAAACACTCGCGACAAAAGAAGTCATTAGTGCCCTGAGCGAGTACTTCGCGTACTACAGTCGACCGAAAACGATTATTTCTGACCGAGGTAGTAGTTTTACGTCCGGAGAGTTCGAACAGTTTTTAAAAGATAATAACGTCTCGCATGTAAAAATCGCTACAGGCTCTCCGAAAGCAAATGGGCAGGTGGAAAGAGTTAATCGCGTTTTAGGACCAATGTTGGCAAAAAGTATCGACGACACATCAGGTCGCTATTGGTATCGCGTCTTGGAGGAAATCGAGTATGCGTTAAACAATAGTGTTAGCAAAACCACTGGCCAAACCCCGAGCAAACTCCTATTTGGCGTAAATCAACGTGGCAAGGTTGCCGACACGGTAAAAGATTTCCTCGAAGACAACGCTCGTGGAAATATGCGTGATCTCGAAGCGATTAGGTCGGCTGCATCCGAAAGAATCGAAAAAACGCAGGAATATAATAAAAAAAACTTCGATAGTAAGAGAAAGGAGGCGATTAATTATAACACCGACGACTATGTTATGTTGAGGAACTTCGAGAGTACGCCAGGGGTAGCGAAAAAGTTAATACCTCGGTTTAAAGGCCCGTCCCCCATGGAAATGAAGTATATGTCAGATATATAGAAAGATATATAATTTATATACGTCATATATAACGGCAAAAAGTTCTATATCCCGTATATATCTTTTATATATCCGCCAGATATATAACGGGATATATTACAATTTTATATTTTTAATATATACTGATTATATGTTAAATATCTTAACTAATATATGTTCAGATATATTGAAACGTTTCGATATTCCGTGGGAGCGGAATATCGAACTCACGATTTTTTAGATCGTCTTCTTCCGAATGGAAGGTAAAGAGTTCGGTACTGGACCGGCTGGATAAGGTGTGGAGGAAGGGATTCCCGCATATGCTTCGGGGTAGAGGGAGGCAGCTGGATTGCTGGCCCCCTTGATAACGCACTGAGTGCATTATCAGACCGCTCTCCCACATATGCGAGAGAGAACAAGGAAAGAGGAGTTCTTCGGTCTTGCAATTCGGGGACTATGGAGTCGACCCGACGTTCAAGGCCGAATACTCTCACTCTGTGAGCCTACTCTGCTCAGAGACACGTATGCCGAAACATACGTGCTTACGCAGTCTACAAACTATTACAACGAGGCCCCATTCTGGGGTTACCTCGAGGAGGTAGTGGTCAATTCTTTTAGGGATGGGAAAGGACCTAGAGGAGAGGACAGGCAGAGCCTTTATGGCCATCCCGGGGCAGTCTCGCTTGCGAGAAGCGGACGCCAGCCGGCCATCTAGCGGCAAAGTGCCAGACTCTGCCAGGGGGGGGGGTCTGTCCCGTTACATAGCCCCCCCAAAGAGTGTGATCTCGAAACGCCTTCTGGAGCGTTTCTCGAAGAGCACTCTTTGTAAGAGTAGGAACGGGGGGAAAGCCACACCAGTATCGCCGGTCCCTGTTCGGGCGCCATTGAAACGTTTCGATATTCCGTGGGAGCGGAATATCGAACTCACGATTTTTTAGATCGTCTTCTTCCGAATGGAAGGTAAAGAGTTCGGTACTGGACCGGCTGGATAAGGTGTGGAGGAAGGGATTCCCGCATATGCTTCGGGGTAGAGGGAGGCAGCTGGATTGCTGGCCCCCTTGATAACGCACTGAGTGCATTATCAGACCGCTCTCCCACATATGCGAGAGAGAACAAGGAAAGAGGAGTTCTTCGGTCTTGCAATTCGGGGACTATGGAGTCGACCCGACGTTCAAGGCCGAATACTCTCACTCTGTGAGCCTACTCTGCTCAGAGACACGTATGCCGAAACATACGTGCTTACGCAGTCTACAAACTATTACAACGAGGCCCCATTCTGGGGTTACCTCGAGGAGGTAGTGGTCAATTCTTTTAGGGATGGGAAAGGACCTAGAGGAGAGGACAGGCAGAGCCTTTATGGCCATCCCGGGGCAGTCTCGCTTGCGAGAAGCGGACGCCAGCCGGCCATCTAGCGGCAAAGTGCCAGACTCTGCCAGGGGGGGGTCTGTCCCGTTACAATATATATTATATACGTCATATATATTCATGTATATAAATATTTTACATATTCCTATATATTAATTATATATAATTCGATGTATTTTTTATATATATTGTGACGTATTTTTCCGAGAACTCACACGAAACGGTACGAAAATCTATACTCAGAAAAACCGCGAAATCGGGATCTCAAAAACGTCACCTTCGGCCGTCTACCTCCGCGAATACATTGGCGTCCCGGTGGGCGCCAGTTAATTTTTGTTTCGCCGGTATTAACAACCGGACTAATCTGGCGTCGGTGGAACAAGCCGAGCTCCGCAGGGTTAATTTTTGTTTCGCCGGAATTACCAAACCGGACTAATCTGGGAGCGGGTGGAACAAGCCCGACTCCACCAATGCGAGATCTGGAGGTCGGTGGAACAGGCCGACCTCCGCAAGGACGAAACGAACGGAACAACAAAACGAGAACTAACCGTAACGAGCTAACACCAATGCACTCGCGGGAGCAAACGGTAACGGAAATGCACGGTTGCTCAGGTGCGGGTTATGGTAGAAGGGTCGCGATCCTTGGCCAATAAAATAACGCGGAATCGAAAATTCGGAATCTCAACTGTAAATAACGGGAACGACTATTTACTGGCTGTGAAGCCACGGGATCGCACACTTGTGCATCGGGAGCGCTCAGCTGACCGGAGGGTCAGAGCGAGCGTAACGCGAGCGGATCTATACGCGATCGAATAATTATCGAAACGACAAAAACTCACCAAATTAGCGTAATTTAATCCAATAAGTTGCGGGAACTGCATCTTGCGACACCTCGAGAACTAAAACACAATCACTGCACCTCAAAAGCGTTCTCCAAAACGCATCTCGAGCACAGAAACATCGGTAAAGAATTCGGAAACGAATCCGCACAAAACACAGCACACGAGTCGATACGCGAAGCGAAGCGAGAACGATAGCCGGAGTCGACGGTAGCGCGAGCGAGAACGAATGACTCAGCGCGAGACAATAGGCCGAAACCGTAAACATCGGGAGCACGAGAGAGGTCCGAGCAGCCTCGAGGACGACTCCCGGTAGACTGATAAGCCTACGAAAATATTCTAACGAGACGTTATCATGATTATTACGGGATCCTTAACCGGTAACTACTGCCCTCTTGAACTATTTCGTGACGTCATCTATACGAGAGCCGAAAATGTAACGCGGTAACTTTGAGAATCTTCGCGATCGCTACTCCAAATGCAGGACGTGAAAACAAGGCTCTCTCTCTGAACTAAAACACGGCACAAGGGGTTCCAACCTTGCCCGGACTGAACTAAAACCTCCGCCTGTTCTCCAACGTCCTGTATTATCACCTAAGCGGAGTGCCGGGTTTGCACCGGACTTTGGCGTATTCGTGACGAAATCTCGTCGGGCTCTCCTCTATTCGTGTTTCTCATTTCTTCGAGATTCTCTCCACCGAATAGATTCGAGAATCCCGACCTGAACTAAATCTTTCTGAGCTTAACTCTAAGCTTATCACACACAATGCTCATCAGCAAAATCTAAACTGGATCGCAAAACGTTACGAACATTCATTTAGCGAGAACTGGACGGTACATGGACAGCTAAAGGGCAGTAAAGCGGGAACTAACGGGCTAACCGAACTAAATCGATAGCCGTATCCGAAAAATGTTGATTTTTGTGACCGTGATCGAAAAATCACGTCACAATATATACGCTGTTCTGTCAAATCAAAGATATATATATCTTTGATTTGACAGAACAGCGTATCATCTGTGACTGTACATAGCCTAAACTCAAACTGCTCCGAGAAATATGTAAATAGATATTGGCGATTGCATCTAGAGACTTAGATATCGCGCTACTCCGCAACCAATAATTTTTAAAGCATCTGATAGTACCTATGTTTATGGTTAATATTATAGAAGTGAATTTTGAAAAGTTGTGAACATTTTTCTAAATTATTTAAATTTGACATTCAAAATCATTTTATGCGTAAAAAACTATCACATACAGACGCATAGGCGATCCGTTATTCGGTACCTTAAACATAAGTATGGTTATTTTTGTTCTTTTTCATTTTGTAATAAGCAAAAGGCTCAATAAACCGATTTACTTTCATCATCAGAAAATTGATGATCATCACTTGAAATAAGAAAACTTTTGTTACGTTCAAATCTCGCTGGGAATGAGAACAATTAAAATGATAGGTGGCAGCGTAGCGGTAAGGTTCCAGGTTAGCGTGCGAAAGGTCCCGGGTTCGAGCTCAACTTCAGGTCGTTAGGTTTATTTCTTTCTCCAAATATAGTATTGTATTCTAAATTGATATAATTCATGATGATAAACCAATCAATTTTTTAAATATTCCCAAACCATTTTTCGGTACGTACTAACCGCCGTAAAAAGAAATTTGAATGAATATATGTCATGTATTGAAACGTTTCGATATTCCGGGCTAGCCGAAATATCGAACTCACGATTTTTTAGATCGTCTTCTTCCGAGTGGAAGGTAAGAGTTCGGTACTGGACCGGCTGGATAAGGTGCGGAGGAGGTTTAATTTTGGTGGATTTCTTCAGTCTTGCAATCCGGAGACCATGGATCGACCCGGCGTTCAAGGCTAAATACTCTCCTAGAACACAAAAATGCTTCTTAATCCTTTATCCCTGAGCTACGGGGAGGCCGGGAGACTTGTCTAGTGTAAACGGTCGAGGTACACCGTTCCCACAGTCTGCGAACAGAAGGTGTCAACCAGACAAGACATCCCGTAGAAGCCACTGTATCTCAGGTTGCAATAACCAAAGACAGTGCTCAATGCTTCTGAATTACTTCAGAAGCATGAAAATAATAAAATTGCGCCGTGCTCTTCAACCGCACGGCGACTTGTAGGAAATGGTTCGGTATCGGGAGTGGGATAGGAACCTCGAGGAGAGGATAGGCAGAGCCTTTATGGCCATCCCGGGGCCGTCTCGCTTGCGAGAAGCGGACGCCAGCCGGCCATCTAGCGGCAAAGTGCCAGACTCTGCAAGGGGGGGGGGGTCTGTCCCGTTACAGTATATATCTTTCATATATCTTCGTTATACTTTTCAGATATATAATGTGGCAAAAAGTTCTATATCGCAGATATATATTAGATATATATTATATATCCAGTATATATCTCATGTATATATAACATATATCCCGAAATATATTTATGCATATACTTTATTTCCATGGGGGGTACAGAGTAATCAAGGTCCTACGTAATGATCGTTACGTCATAGCTGACATAGAGGATTTTCAGGTCACCCAGAGACCATATTGTGGTGTCTGGGAAGCGGCAAATCTCAGACCCTGGCGACCGAACGAAGCTTCACAGCAGTTAGAAGAAGGAAAAAAAGAGCCTGTACAAAGTGAAACGTGAGTGAGGTGAGATGAAAAAAAAACTGAAGTGATAACCAGATAGTTACAGTGTGATAAATAGATTCCTAAGTGAAAGTGACGTATTTTAAGGGTAGTGATTAAGGTTTTTATTGATAGGTTTAGTGTGAAGCGAGCGTACGAAATCCGAGGCGGATTGCTGTCAGTATGGTCGAACTGTGAATGTCTAAAATCTCAGCCGCGATAAATCGGCACCTATTGTCCAAGAGTAGTCAACCGCGAAGTGCGTAAACAAGGTGACGCGGAACGCTCAGCGTTACACGAAGCGAGAGGGATAGCGAAAGGGCGACAGTTCGTCCCGAGACCGATAGTATGGAAGACGTGTATCGACATAGTTCGCTCCAAATAAATTATTTCAATATCCGTTAATTAAAGTCTTTCATCATTGCTTCTATCCCTCACATATTCACGAGAGGCTCCGACAAAGCATCGTACCTGACAAATTTGACAGGATGCTTTATCATAAATTTGGAAGAAGACGACGAGGTACCGTCATTGGATAACCTACCGACGGGTAATACACGCTGCATATATCACGGACTCTTGCGCAAAAACCACACATACAAGTGCGCTCTAGGATCAATGTGACAAGGATCAAAGCGTGGCTCTGCCATAGTGATCGCTTCGACTCTTTGTGGGAATATCGTACGACTACTAGCTGGAGGGTCTGGTTGACAGAGTGCCCCAACGAAGACAAAAAACCCTCGGCTGGTGCTGCCCGTTGTTATGAACAGTCTTCAAATTCTGCAGTCTCTCCGGAACATAAAGGATCGGACAGTATGCGTATACCCTGCAGATCGCATACCGAGGGTGTGGACGAAACCGACAGCCATCGTTGTTAATACCGATGGACATAAATTACCAGGGCCCACTGGGTCGCCATGTACGTCGATCGAAATGGACATATTTTTCCGTCTTCTACCTACTCTGTATCGCATACATCCCAAAGCCACGTGCGGATAGCAATCTTTCGAGCTGATGATAGCAGATGTTATGTTTCTCGGCGGACGTGAAAGAATCCAAGAAATAAATAGGGTAAGTAAAGCTGTTGGGGAGCCATGAGTCACGATCGGTCTGCAGCGTCAGCAGAAGGCCCATCATAACTGCGCGGACTCTCTCACGAATAGTTATCAATCGCAATCGAGTCGTGTCAGAGGTGAGAAGTAAAAAAAAGCCGTATTCATACTACAATCTTGAAGACTCATCTCCATTGAAGTCGATGCCAAGGAAACGACTCGAGTTAAAAGCACGCATAGAAAGACCTATGCTCAATCTCGACTATACGCAATGGGTGAGCAGACTGTAAAAATTTTAGAAAAAGTCACAGGACACAAAATCATAAACCTGCTGCTCGAACTCGAAGATTGTCCATCACTCGATGCTCCGTGGCCGAAGACAGCAAAAGTGTGCTCGTGGCATTGTTTCCTACAGACGGAGTCCCGAGGCGCTCAGTGCGCTCTACGGAACGTTAAAAAACTCCAGCGTTACCTTAACGCCTTAAATTTTGGGAAAAAATAGTTAATAATTAATTTGCCAATCACTGTGCCCTAAAGTTACGCCTGTCACACAGTTATTGACAATCCCCACAGTCATTGGCCACCTAGTTATTGGCAGGGTGGCCACAATTCTGTACAATTGTAAACAATAAAAATAAAAAATATATTATTATTATTATTTTTATAATTTCGGTTATGAAAATAATAATAACCAGGGGTGCACTATGGAGACACTTTGCGCTCACGTCCCCCCTCTCTATCACACACACACACACCTCCGGGCGCGGTCAGACCGGGCCCGAGGAGTGGGGATAGGAGTGGGGATGGGAGTAGGGGGTCGCCATAGTGCACCCCTTACTACTAATATTTCTTCTTGTTTTAATTTCCGATTCAATATTTTATTTCGAATTCCCCGCCCCCTTTCCCATCCCACCGCGTTGGAAATAAATAAAATCATTATAACTTTTTTTTGTGTGTTTCGATAAATGTTGTATTAATTTTTTATTCGCTGATATCTACGTGAGGCACGTTTACTTCGTGTTTAAGTGAAGCAAAGGGCGAAAAGAGAATTGAGATGCATTTGAGAAAAAGGGAAATTCCACCTGTCCCGCGAAATACGGTGGTCGTACGTCGTGACATGCGCTACGTGCACGCAACAAGGTTGTTGCGATACGTTTTCGTGAATCGGCGCTCATAATGCGCGTATTTTTAAAAAATTAGAAATAAGTAATAATAATAATTGGCTCAAAATATACGTTACACACTGTCAAATAATAATAATAATTTAATTAATTGGTTTGTACTTACGTGTACGATGAGGATAAATAATAATTTTATTCAACTGCGGTCGGTTTTGGTTGGACATTTTTTTTATTCGGCTTTCCGTGTCGTGTGTCGTCCTTCCTTTTTTTACCTCCTTCCTTCCTTCGATTTTATTGTATTTTTAACGTCCTTCTTTCTATTTATTCGGCGGAGGTGGACGGTGGTTGGCGACGGTTGATCGACGGTGGATGCCGAGTCGTTGGTGCGGCGGATCACGGCCGCGGTCGATAACGGTTCGCCGGTGGTAACGTCGGCGGCTGCCGCTGTGCGAGACCTTTCGGCGGTCGGTAACCCCGACGTCGCACGTTCACTCCTCCGACACTCACTCACCTGTCACTTTTTGTTCTTTTTTTGTTATGCATCCGTTTGTCGCCTTAATATTTAATATATTATCTAATAAGTGTCTGTTCACTGTATTATACTATTTTGTGTCTTTTCACTGTAACTATTTTTATTATTATTCGTGTTTTTTCACTGTTTGTCACTGTTCGTTGTTTTTTTTCCACTGTTGCTCACTGTCGCTGTTATGTGTGCGAGCACGGCTCGAGCACGGTCGTCGGTTCCGGGTGTGTGAGCTGCGGCTCAAACGCGAGTGTCAAAAATTATATTGTTTTTTTATGAAAGTTTAAAATTTTATGAAATTTTGCTTCACCATGGAGGAAGCTTTGTTTTCGAGAAAAAAATTGTTTTCGAGATTTTAGTGTCAGAGTACTTAAAATAGTCTGAAACGTCGAGAAATGTGATTTTTACCTGGCGTCCGGACGTGTGCGTGTGCGTGTGCGTGTGCGTGTGCGTGTGCGTGTGCGTGTGCGTGTGCGTGTGCGTGCGCGTGCGCGTTCGCGTGCGCGTGCGCGTGGGCGTTCGCGTGCGCGTGGGCGTTCGCGTGCGCGTGCGCGTGCGCGTGCGCGTTCGCGTTCGCGTTCCCGTTCGCGTTCCCGTTCGCGTTCCCGTTCGCGTTCCCGTTCGCGTTCCCGTTCGCGTTCCCGTTCGCGTTCCCGTTCGCGTTCCCGTTCGCGTTCCCGTTCGCGTTCCCGTTCGCGTTCCCGTTCGCGTTCCCGTTCGCGTTCCCGTTCGCGTTCCCGTTCGCGTTCCCGTTCGCGTTCCCGTTCGCGTTCCCGTTCGCGTTCCCGTTCGCGTTCCCGTTCGCGTTCCCGTTCGCGTTCCCGTTCGCGTTCCCGTTCGCGTTCCCGTTCGCGTTCCCGTTCGCGTTCCCGTTCGCGTTCCCGTTCGCGTTCCCGTTCGCGTTCCCGTTCGCGTTCCCGTTCGCGTTCCCGTTCGCGTTCCCGTTCGCGTTCCCGTTCGCGTTCCCGTTCGCGTTCCCGTTCGCGTTCCCGTTCGCGTTCCCGTTCGCGTTCCCGTTCGCGTTCCCGTTCGCGTTCCCGTTCGCGTTCCCGTTCGCGTTCCCGTTCGCGTTCCCGTTCGCGTTCCCGTTCGCGTTCCCGTTCGCGTTCCCGTTCGCGTTCCCGTTCGCGTTCCCGTTCGCGTTCCCGTTCGCGTTCCCGTTCGCGTTCCCGTTCGCGTTCCCGTTCGCGTTCCCGTTCGCGTTCCCGTTCGCGTTCCCGTTCGCGTTCCCGTTCGCGTTCCCGTTCGCGTTCCCGTTCGCGTTCCCGTTCGCGTTCCCGTTCGCGTTCCCGTTCGCGTTCCCGTTCGCGTTCCCGTTCGCGTTCCCGTTCGCGTTCCCGTTCGCGTTCCCGTTCGCGTTCCCGTTCGCGTTCCCGTTCGCGTTCCCGTTCGCGTTCCCGTTCGCGTTCCCGTTCGCGTTCCCGTTCGCGTTCCCGTTCGCGTTCCCGTTCGCGTTCCCGTTCGCGTTCCCGTTCGCGTTCCCGTTCGCGTTCCCGTTCGCGTTCCCGTTCGCGTTCCCGTTCGCGTTCCCGTTCGCGTTCCCGTTCGCGTTCCCGTTCGCGTTCCCGTTCGCGTTCCCGTTCGCGTTCCCGTTCGCGTTCCCGTTCGCGTTCCCGTTCGCGTTCCCGTTCGCGTTCCCGTTCGCGTTCCCGTTCGCGTTCCCGTTCGCGTTCCCGTTCGCGTTCCCGTTCGCGTTCCCGTTCGCGTTCCCGTTCGCGTTCCCGTTCGCGTTCCCGTTCGCGTTCCCGTTCGCGTTCCCGTTCGCGTTCCCGTTCGCGTTCCCGTTCGCGTTCCCGTTCGCGTTCCCGTTCGCGTTCCCGTTCGCGTTCCCGTTCGCGTTCCCGTTCGCGTTCCCGTTCGCGTTCCCGTTCGCGTTCCCGTTCGCGTTCCCGTTCGCGTTCCCGTTCGCGTTCCCGTTCGCGTTCCCGTTCGCGTTCCCGTTCGCGTTCCCGTTCGCGTTCCCGTTCGCGTTCCCGTTCGCGTTCCCGTTCGCGTTCCCGTTCGCGTTCCCGTTCGCGTTCCCGTTCGCGTTCCCGTTCGCGTTCCCGTTCGCGTTCCCGTTCGCGTTCCCGTTCGCGTTCCCGTTCGCGTTCCCGTTCGCGTTCCCGTTCGCGTTCCCGTTCGCGTTCCCGTTCGCGTTCCCGTTCGCGTTCCCGTTCGCGTTCCCGTTCGCGTTCCCGTTCGCGTTCCCGTTCGCGTTCCCGTTCGCGTTCCCGTTCGCGTTCCCGTTCGCGTTCCCGTTCGCGTTCCCGTTCGCGTTCCCGTTCGCGTTCCCGTTCGCGTTCCCGTTCGCGTTCCCGTTCGCGTTCCCGTTCGCGTTCCCGTTCGCGTTCCCGTTCGCGTTCCCGTTCGCGTTCCCGTTCGCGTTCCCGTTCGCGTTCCCGTTCGCGTTCCCGTTCGCGTTCCCGTTCGCGTTCCCGTTCGCGTTCCCGTTCGCGTTCCCGTTCGCGTTCCCGTTCGCGTTCCCGTTCGCGTTCCCGTTCGCGTTCCCGTTCGCGTTCCCGTTCGCGTTCCCGTTCGCGTTCCCGTTCGCGTTCCCGTTCGCGTTCCCGTTCGCGTTCCCGTTCGCGTTCCCGTTCGCGTTCCCGTTCGCGTTCCCGTTCGCGTTCCCGTTCGCGTTCCCGTTCGCGTTCCCGTTCGCGTTCCCGTTCGCGTTCCCGTTCGCGTTCCCGTTCGCGTTCCCGTTCGCGTTCCCGTTCGCGTTCCCGTTCGCGTTCCCGTTCGCGTTCCCGTTCCCGTTCGCGTTCCCGTTCGCGTTCCCGTTCGCGTTCCCGTTCGCGTTCCCGTTCGCGTTCCCGTTCGCGTTCCCGTTCGCGTTCCCGTTCGCGTTCCCGTTCGCGTTCCCGTTCGCGTTCCCGTTCGCGTTCCCGTTCGCGTTCCCGTTCGCGTTCCCGTTCGCGTTCCCGTTCGCGTTCCCGTTCGCGTTCCCGTTCGCGTTCCCGTTCGCGTTCCCGTTCGCGTTCCCGTTCGCGTTCCCGTTCGCGTTCCCGTTCGCGTTCCCGTTCGCGTTCCCGTTCGCGTTCCCGTTCGCGTTCCCGTTCGCGTTCCCGTTCGCGTTCCCGTTCGCGTTCCCGTTCGCGTTCCCGTTCGCGTTCCCGTTCGCGTTCCCGTTCGCGTTCCCGTTCGCGTTCCCGTTCGCGTTCCCGTTCGCGTTCCCGTTCGCGTTCCCGTTCGCGTTCCCGTTCGCGTTCCCGTTCGCGTTCCCGTTCGCGTTCCCGTTCGCGTTCCCGTTCGCGTTCCCGTTCGCGTTCCCGTTCGCGTTCCCGTTCGCGTTCCCGTTCGCGTTCCCGTTCGCGTTCCCGTTCGCGTTCCCGTTCGCGTTCCCGTTCGCGTTCCCGTTCGCGTTCCCGTTCGCGTTCCCGTTCGCGTTCCCGTTCGCGTTCCCGTTCGCGTTCCCGTTCGCGTTCCCGTTCGCGTTCCCGTTCGCGTTCCCGTTCGCGTTCCCGTTCGCGTTCCCGTTCGCGTTCCCGTTCGCGTTCCCGTTCGCGTTCCCGTTCGCGTTCCCGTTCGCGTTCCCGTTCGCGTTCCCGTTCGCGTTCCCGTTCGCGTTCCCGTTCGCGTTCCCGTTCGCGTTCCCGTTCGCGTTCCCGTTCGCGTTCCCGTTCGCGTTCCCGTTCGCGTTCCCGTTCGCGTTCCCGTTCGCGTTCCCGTTCGCGTTCCCGTTCGCGTTCCCGTTCGCGTTCCCGTTCGCGTTCCCGTTCGCGTTCCCGTTCGCGTTCCCGTTCGCGTTCCCGTTCGCGTTCCCGTTCGCGTTCCCGTTCGCGTTCCCGTTCGCGTTCCCGTTCGCGTTCCCGTTCGCGTTCCCGTTCGCGTTCCCGTTCGCGTTCCCGTTCGCGTTCCCGTTCGCGTTCCCGTTCGCGTTCCCGTTCGCGTTCCCGTTCGCGTTCCCGTTCGCGTTCCCGTTCGCGTTCCCGTTCGCGTTCCCGTTCGCGTTCCCGTTCGCGTTCCCGTTCGCGTTCCCGTTCGCGTTCCCGTTCGCGTTCCCGTTCGCGTTCCCGTTCGCGTTCCCGTTCGCGTTCCCGTTCGCGTTCCCGTTCGCGTTCCCGTTCGCGTTCCCGTTCGCGTTCCCGTTCGCGTTCCCGTTCGCGTTCCCGTTCGCGTTCCCGTTCGCGTTCCCGTTCGCGTTCCCGTTCGCGTTCCCGTTCGCGTTCCCGTTCGCGTTCCCGTTCGCGTTCCCGTTCGCGTTCCCGTTCGCGTTCCCGTTCGCGTTCCCGTTCGCGTTCCCGTTCGCGTTCCCGTTCGCGTTCCCGTTCGCGTTCCCGTTCGCGTTCCCGTTCGCGTTCCCGTTCGCGTTCCCGTTCGCGTTCCCGTTCGCGTTCCCGTTCGCGTTCCCGTTCGCGTTCCCGTTCGCGTTCCCGTTCGCGTTCCCGTTCGCGTTCCCGTTCGCGTTCCCGTTCGCGTTCCCGTTCGCGTTCCCGTTCGCGTTCCCGTTCGCGTTCCCGTTCGCGTTTCCCGTTCGCGTTCCCGTTCGCGTTCCCGTTCGCGTTCCCGTTCGCGTTCCCGTTCGCGTTCCCGTTCGCGTTCCCGTTCGCGTTCCCGTTCGCGTTCCCGTTCGCGTTCCCGTTCGCGTTCCCGTTCGCGTTCCCGTTCGCGTTCCCGTTCGCGTTCCCGTTCGCGTTCCCGTTCGCGTTCCCGTTCGCGTTCCCGTTCGCGTTCCCGTTCGCGTTCCCGTTCGCGTTCCCGTTCGCGTTCCCGTTCGCGTTCCCGTTCGCGTTCCCGTTCGCGTTCCCGTTCGCGTTCCCGTTCGCGTTCCCGTTCGCGTTCCCGTTCGCGTTCCCGTTCGCGTTCCCGTTCGCGTTCCCGTTCGCGTTCCCGTTCGCGTTCCCGTTCGCGTTCCCGTTCGCGTTCCCGTTCGCGTTCCCGTTCGCGTTCCCGTTCGCGTTCCCGTTCGCGTTCCCGTTCGCGTTCCCGTTCGCGTTCCCGTTCGCGTTCCCGTTCGCGTTCCCGTTCGCGTTCCCGTTCGCGTTCCCGTTCGCGTTCCCGTTCGCGTTCCCGTTCGCGTTCCCGTTCGCGTTCCCGTTCGCGTTCCCGTTCGCGTTCCCGTTCGCGTTCCCGTTCGCGTTCCCGTTCGCGTTCCCGTTCGCGTTCCCGTTCGCGTTCCCGTTCGCGTTCCCGTTCGCGTTCCCGTTCGCGTTCCCGTTCGCGTTCCCGTTCGCGTTCCCGTTCGCGTTCCCGTTCGCGTTCCCGTTCGCGTTCCCGTTCGCGTTCCCGTTCGCGTTCCCGTTCGCGTTCCCGTTCGCGTTCCCGTTCGCGTTCCCGTTCGCGTTCCCGTTCGCGTTCCCGTTCGCGTTCCCGTTCGCGTTCCCGTTCGCGTTCCCGTTCGCGTTCCCGTTCGCGTTCCCGTTCGCGTTCCCGTTCGCGTTCCCGTTCGCGTTCCCGTTCGCGTTCCCGTTCGCGTTCCCGTTCGCGTTCCCGTTCGCGTTCCCGTTCGCGTTCCCGTTCGCGTTCCCGTTCGCGTTCCCGTTCGCGTTCCCGTTCGCGTTCCCGTTCGCGTTCCCGTTCGCGTTCCCGTTCGCGTTCCCGTTCGCGTTCCCGTTCGCGTTCCCGTTCGCGTTCCCGTTCGCGTTCCCGTTCGCGTTCCCGTTCGCGTTCCCGTTCGCGTTCCCGTTCGCGTTCCCGTTCGCGTTCCCGTTCGCGTTCCCGTTCGCGTTCCCGTTCGCGTTCCCGTTCGCGTTCCCGTTCGCGTTCCCGTTCGCGTTCCCGTTCGCGTTCCCGTTCGCGTTCCCGTTCGCGTTCCCGTTCGCGTTCCCGTTCGCGTTCCCGTTCGCGTTCCCGTTCGCGTTCCCGTTCGCGTTCCCGTTCGCGTTCCCGTTCGCGTTCCCGTTCGCGTTCCCGTTCGCGTTCCCGTTCGCGTTCCCGTTCGCGTTCCCGTTCGCGTTCCCGTTCGCGTTCCCGTTCGCGTTCCCGTTCGCGTTCCCGTTCGCGTTCCCGTTCGCGTTCCCGTTCGCGTTCCCGTTCGCGTTCCCGTTCGCGTTCCCGTTCGCGTTCCCGTTCGCGTTCCCGTTCGCGTTCCCGTTCGCGTTCCCGTTCGCGTTCCCGTTCGCGTTCCCGTTCGCGTTCCCGTTCGCGTTCCCGTTCGCGTTCCCGTTCGCGTTCCCGTTCGCGTTCCCGTTCGCGTTCCCGTTCGCGTTCCCGTTCGCGTTCCCGTTCGCGTTCCCGTTCGCGTTCCCGTTCGCGTTCCCGTTCGCGTTCCCGTTCGCGTTCCCGTTCGCGTTCCCGTTCGCGTTCCCGTTCGCGTTCCCGTTCGCGTTCCCGTTCGCGTTCCCGTTCGCGTTCCCGTTCGCGTTCCCGTTCGCGTTCCCGTTCGCGTTCCCGTTCGCGTTCCCGTTCGCGTTCCCGTTCGCGTTCCCGTTCGCGTTCCCGTTCGCGTTCCCGTTCGCGTTCCCGTTCGCGTTCCCGTTCGCGTTCCCGTTCGCGTTCCCGTTCGCGTTCCCGTTCGCGTTCCCGTTCGCGTTCCCGTTCGCGTTCCCGTTCGCGTTCCCGTTCGCGTTCCCGTTCGCGTTCCCGTTCGCGTTCCCGTTCGCGTTCCCGTTCGCGTTCCCGTTCGCGTTCCCGTTCGCGTTCCCGTTCGCGTTCCCGTTCGCGTTCCCGTTCGCGTTCCCGTTCGCGTTCCCGTTCGCGTTCCCGTTCGCGTTCCCGTTCGCGTTCCCGTTCGCGTTCCCGTTCGCGTTCCCGTTCGCGTTCCCGTTCGCGTTCCCGTTCGCGTTCCCGTTCGCGTTCCCGTTCGCGTTCCCGTTCGCGTTCCCGTTCGCGTTCCCGTTCGCGTTCCCGTTCGCGTTCCCGTTCGCGTTCCCGTTCGCGTTCCCGTTCGCGTTCCCGTTCGCGTTCCCGTTCGCGTTCCCGTTCGCGTTCCCGTTCGCGTTCCCGTTCGCGTTCCCGTTCGCGTTCCCGTTCGCGTTCCCGTTCGCGTTCCCGTTCGCGTTCCCGTTCGCGTTCCCGTTCGCGTTCCCGTTCGCGTTCCCGTTCGCGTTCCCGTTCGCGTTCCCGTTCGCGTTCCCGTTCGCGTTCCCGTTCGCGTTCCCGTTCGCGTTCCCGTTCGCGTTCCCGTTCGCGTTCCCGTTCGCGTTCCCGTTCGCGTTCCCGTTCGCGTTCCCGTTCGCGTTCCCGTTCGCGTTCCCGTTCGCGTTCCCGTTCGCGTTCCCGTTCGCGTTCCCGTTCGCGTTCCCGTTCGCGTTCCCGTTCGCGTTCCCGTTCGCGTTCCCGTTCGCGTTCCCGTTCGCGTTCCCGTTCGCGTTCCCGTTCGCGTTCCCGTTCGCGTTCCCGTTCGCGTTCCCGTTCGCGTTCCCGTTCGCGTTCCCGTTCGCGTTCCCGTTCGCGTTCCCGTTCGCGTTCCCGTTCGCGTTCCCGTTCGCGTTCCCGTTCGCGTTCCCGTTCGCGTTCCCGTTCGCGTTCCCGTTCGCGTTCCCGTTCGCGTTCCCGTTCGCGTTCCCGTTCGCGTTCCCGTTCGCGTTCCCGTTCGCGTTCCCGTTCGCGTTCCCGTTCGCGTTCCCGTTCGCGTTCCCGTTCGCGTTCCCGTTCGCGTTCCCGTTCGCGTTCCCGTTCGCGTTCCCGTTCGCGTTCCCGTTCGCGTTCCCGTTCGCGTTCCCGTTCGCGTTCCCGTTCGCGTTCCCGTTCGCGTTCCCGTTCGCGTTCCCGTTCGCGTTCCCGTTCGCGTTCCCGTTCGCGTTCCCGTTCGCGTTCCCGTTCGCGTTCCCGTTCGCGTTCCCGTTCGCGTTCCCGTTCGCGTTCCCGTTCGCGTTCCCGTTCGCGTTCCCGTTCGCGTTCCCGTTCGCGTTCCCGTTCGCGTTCCCGTTCGCGTTCCCGTTCGCGTTCCCGTTCGCGTTCCCGTTCGCGTTCCCGTTCGCGTTCCCGTTCGCGTTCCCGTTCGCGTTCCCGTTCGCGTTCCCGTTCGCGTTCCCGTTCGCGTTCCCGTTCGCGTTCCCGTTCGCGTTCCCGTTCGCGTTCCCGTTCGCGTTCCCGTTCGCGTTCCCGTTCGCGTTCCCGTTCGCGTTCCCGTTCGCGTTCCCGTTCGCGTTCCCGTTCGCGTTCCCGTTCGCGTTCCCGTTCGCGTTCCCGTTCGCGTTCCCGTTCGCGTTCCCGTTCGCGTTCCCGTTCGCGTTCCCGTTCGCGTTCCCGTTCGCGTTCCCGTTCGCGTTCCCGTTCGCGTTCCCGTTCGCGTTCCCGTTCGCGTTCCCGTTCGCGTTCCCGTTCGCGTTCCCGTTCGCGTTCCCGTTCGCGTTCCCGTTCGCGTTCCCGTTCGCGTTCCCGTTCGCGTTCCCGTTCGCGTTCCCGTTCGCGTTCCCGTTCGCGTTCCCGTTCGCGTTCCCGTTCGCGTTCCCGTTCGCGTTCCCGTTCGCGTTCGCGTGTGCGTGTGCGTGTGCGTGTGACAAACTTGCGTCGTTTAAAACGACTATAACTTGGAAACGGTTCGAGATAGCCAGTTGAAATTTGGTACACTAGTAGAGTGGTCACGTCTCTTCCCCCGGTGCAATTTTCATGATGATTGAGGCCTGTTTCGAGATTTTATGCGATTTTGAAATTTTTGAAAGAAGGATGTGGTAGCTCTAACTTGCGTAAATTTTGAACAATCGTCCTGAAATTGCACATAAATATAATAATATGACCAAAGAACTTTGGTATTGAATTTGACCGAAATCCATAGAAGGGGTAAGATTTTATGGGATTTTGAGTTTTTCTGAGTTTTTTGAAAAATTATTAAAAACAGTCTAATTCGAGTAAACATGGAGGTATCGATCGGAAATTTGACATGGGAATGGACTAACACTGTACAATGTTTGGTATTAAATTTGGCGAACATGGATCGAAACGTTAAAATGTTATGGGATTTTTAAATTTTTGAATTTTTTTGAAAAATTGTATTTTTTGTCCGACACGAGTTTATGTATCAAGTGTCGCCTCAGGAGTAAAATAATTTGGAGACTTGTCATCGGTGGGGGAAAAATATATTGGACGTGGCCACAAAACGGTGAATATTCGATAATTGACTTAATAATTTAAAAAAAAAATCTTTTTCTAAAACTCTGAATTTTCGTTAATTAAAAAATAGGTGCACGGATGTAACAAAGCGAATACATCGGCGTATTTTTTCGCGCTGAACCTGAATCGGCCAGACGTTTTGCATAAAAGGCAAACACGACGTTGACGTTAAAACAAGTTGAAAATTAAATTTTTCATATCGCTTCCTCATAAAAGTTGAAAATTGAAATTTTCATATGGCTTCCTCATATAAGTTGCAAATTGAAATTTTCATGTGGCTTTCTCATAAAAGCTGCAAATTGAAATTTTCATATGGCGTTCTCATAATGTTCCTTTATTTGCGAAGCTTCCTCTATGAGGAAGCCAACAATACAGAAAATGCTTCCTCATAGAAGAAGCTTCGCAAATAAAGGAACATTATGAGAACGCCATATGAAAATTTCAATTTGCAGCTTTTATGAGAAATCCACATGAAAATTTCAATTTGCAACTTATATGAGGAAGCCATATGAAAATTTCAATTTTCAACTTTTATGAGGAAGCCATATGAAAATTTCAATTTTCAACTTTTATGAGGAAGCCATATGAAAATTTCAATTTTCAACTTTTATGAGGAAGCCATATGAAAATTTCAATTTTCAAATTTTTTTTTTAAATGTAGACGTGTTTGAGTGGTAGCGCAACTTCTGACACCAATGTGACGGATGTACACGGGTATCAGATTTTTTTTTATAAAATGTTAAAACTTTTTTTTTATTTTTTTAAGTGTAGGCGTGTTTGTGTGATTCCCACACTTCTGACACCAATGTGACGGGTGGTCGATGGGTCAGGCACTGCGTTAAATGCGTCGAAGATGATGTGAATATTACTGAAGTCTTTTATTAGTCGGAGAGTGTAATTGTTCGGAGAGAGTGAACCGTTCGCGGTGTCGGTCGGAGCTGAACTGATTTGAAGCGGGCGTGAAGCTGAGGGCTTCGCGCTCGCTGTTACAGAGGAATAAAGAGTCGAAGGATGTTTAGTCTAAGCTAGATAAGTGGAGGCTCACGGCGGTCCGGATGCTCGATAGCCTTAAGGGCTTCTCTGAAGAGTGTATCGAACGGACATGCTCCGTATCGATACGTTCGAATAAATATTAAACGTTCAAAAGTTAAATGATTAGGCTGGGGCCGTTACAGTCTTATATGCATATTTACGTCTCAGATTATTGAGTTTTATTCGTTTCGTTTTTACTGTACGTTCACTTTTGTTCGTCCATTTAACTCCCTGAAAGCCTATCTGGTATTACCAATGGATAATTTATCCATTCGTCCAGTATATTATTTATCCATCAAACCCTCAAGTTTGATTATTTACATGTTATGTTTTTCCCTTAATGTTCATTTTTAGCAAAATTTTCTTTAATTAATTTTTTTTAAATGACAAAAATGACCGCGAAATATTTCGTGAAAATTTTCAGGCCGTAACAGTTCATTACGGCTATTATTGTTTGTTGACAAAATTAATTATTGTTACATACATTATTTATTTCAACTTTTTTGAATTTACTTTTTTATTAACCATTTTTTAACGTTAATTATTTTTGTGTTTTTGTATGAAACTGTTGCTATGCGAATCACTGAATCCTTCAGTGAGTTATGACACATTATTAATTATTAAACGCGTAATTCACCCTCAACGATTATTATGATAATATAAAATGTATTGTGACTCGGTTATTATTGTCATGTATCCTGTAATTGTATTTTTTAAATTATTGCTCATTACGAATTATCGCCACCTGCGCGTTAGTGAATTACGTTGAACATTTATAGGACGTAACACTGCCTACCAGACTGAATACAGTGGATTTATAATTGTCACCAGGTCCCAAGAGTGCTCAATTTATAGCTTAATTGCTACTGTCTAGTACAGCATCACATAATACGTAACCTCTGCTGTACAGGTGCTTTATACAATACTCCCGGAAAAGCGTACACTGCTATTCCTTTCGTCTGTAAATATAGTTCGTTGAGGAGATGTTAATGTACAGGAATATGTATACAACGTATTAGGTTTCATGGAGAAGTTATTATCAACACCATTGGAGGTATTCGAGACTATCGGTAAAAAAAACAACGTGTGTGGTTTGATACGCAGTTCTAGGAAAGCCACGGACCGGTTATTAACCTCCTCGTGTTATGTTACTATACCCGATAGTATAGTCACATGCAGTGGTCGTTCACAACTTTAACTGCTCGATCCTGTTATTTGTTCGATAATCAGAATCATCAAGCATCTACTGGGTGAGGTACTAAATCATGAACATACACTCACGCAATAACCTTCTCAGGTGTCCTCCTACGCTAGTAGGGTACGAACAGAATGAACGTGGAAAGGCCCTAACGATGTCCATTCGTTATTCCGAGGAAGACTTGCTTGGTAAAACGTTATAAAAAAATTGAACATCGAAAAATAAAAATAAGTATATTTAAGTATGGTGTCAGCATGAAATTGTGCCGGTTATCATATCCATTCATTACAAATGCATGCAATTACGAACTCTTTAGAACGCAATTAATATTTTTTAATCAAAAAAAATTTTTTTAACAAAAGCAATGTGCACTTGCCTTGATCGGGTTTTAAACGTTGAAATAAAAAAAAATTGACGAAGTGTTGTATCTTCGTTCAGTGGACAACAGGATAAAGTTACACAGTCACAAGTAAGTTAACAAAATATGACGAGATAAGTTCAGGTTGACCCTTCCATATCGCCCTAATAGTTCGGTGGGGGTGAGCGAATACACCTTACCGTTCACTTTCTGCTGTCAGAATCGTTGTAATTAGAAAAAAGGTGCAAGTAATTTGGATATTGCTTCCTGTGTGAGAAAGTTGACTGACCGATTTTTGCTTCCTCAAGAAGGACTTTATGATCATATTATGAAAGTTAAATATTAAAAATTATAAATGTATAGCCAAAATTAACGTCAAAAATGCAAAATACAATCTGCGTAATTCTTCGTTTGAGGCTGTTTCCATTATATTTTTCGTCGCTGACGACAAATCTGTAACTTATTTTTCTCCTAACGCGATATTTGATGCAGGAACATGAATCGGCGATGAAATACCGTGAATAAAAAAATGTTGTAGTTGTGTGTTATTCTGTAGTGCATTGAATTTACTCAATGTGTAGTATAACCTCGAATACGCGTCGAGCTGTGTCCATAATAATTTGTTATATATATTGAAAGGATTCGAAAATTTTCTTTCCTCAAGGTTTCTGATTTTCTTAGTTTTATTCTAGCTCGCGGCTGTCGGGTTTTAAACCGTTCCGAAAATTTCGCGTTTGGGGAAACGGTCTCGTCCGTCTCGTCGAGGGAGTCTCGGTTCGGGTGCACGACTCGAGCTAGCGGGGAAAACAGGGGGAAAGCAAGGGTACCTTCTGAGGTTTTTCGGGATGGCCTCAGTCGGATATTCTTTTCTCACTCACGCCTTTCGCGCAACCCGAGTGTCTTAACCCCTCATCATCGGCCAAGGAAAAGTGTTTTGTGATTTCTCTCGTACGGGAGTAGATTTGCCGATTATTGTTAGAGAATATACGAGCACGCTGCTCGATCCGAGCACGACTAGGCTTTTCCTTGTCGTTCGAGTAACGCCTCTGCGACCTAATCTCTTTAATCAGAAATTTACTTCCGTTAAATGGTCAGAAGGACCAGTAAAAAAAAATGTGACTACGAATAAAGATTCACGCGACTAAGCTCGATGCCGTCGCGTGGAGCTTAACACTCAATTTTTTTTTTTATTGAAGCAAAAAAAAATCTTTTTCCTCTCCTTTTTTTCTGCCAAGATCAAAACGCCTATACGTGGTCCCTCCTTACTGTTCCGGTACGAAAGGAACGCGGATGGTGAGTGCCCTGTCGTGTCCTCAGTACTGTGCGAAAATGACGTAGATTACTGCTCCACGCCTCGACACATTGATTTCATCACAGGACAGCTAATTCGCGGTTACGTGAATTTAGTAAAGTCTAACCCTGAGCTGCCCTGGATTTTTATACGCGTTACGATATTAAGTCGCGGATTAATTCAAGAATTGCGCGTCGAGATATTCATGACGAATAATTCTGCTTCTCTCCCTATATTCTTTTCTGTGAGCTAAGGGGACGGCCGAGAAACCTGTCGGGCGGTACAGCGCACTCTTCTCTCGCTTAACTTGGAATTCGCAGGATAAAATATCCAGGCTAATTCGTCCGTGAAGACAGAGAAGGATAGCATTAACGAATTAATGTAATAGCGTGTTGCAAATCGATAGGCTCCTTAGCCGTAGAAGCTAACCAATCCTCCGATCGCAATTGTCCGAGAATTGGCGCTCACGATTACAACTGCTAGCCGCAGCCTCCTGGTGCACTACCACAAGTCTGTCGGTCTAACCGAGGTTTCACTAAACACTATTGTTCCTACCTATAACAGTATGTCGGTATGCTGTGTGAAAAGTAAAGCTACGAGTAGCAAATACGTTCGAGATCTGACTAAAGAATGCGTGCTGCCGTGGCCTGGTCGGTGGCTTTTATAGCTTTCTCCGCGTTATATAACGGATAATGTGGAGGTGGAAAAGTCGTACGATATCAGGTGGTCAGTCCCTATGTTAAAGCATGGGTGACGTGGGCTTTTCGGGAATAGTATCGTCGATCGTCTCGTCGCACTGTTGCCAAGGTGGTCCTAGGGCCCTGATCCGTCATTACGCAACTTTCCACGGAGAGGTGGCAGCTTACGTAACAGCGGGACTCGCGAAAGTACGGTGGAGGGGTTGTAGTGGCGTGACGTTACGTCACGGTGGCGTATACTCCCTGTGTTGCTTATCGCGTCGCCCATCACTCCCGTGCCTAGTCGGGTTTTCGCGGAGCGCAGGGGCTCGCGCACTTTATATCCGTTAATGTTCCCTGCTTACAATTTGGGTAAATAAAAAATCGAAAAAAGTCAAATCAAACCAGCCAAGTAGTACATACACGAAAATGCTTCAAAAAAGATGCTTATCAAAAGAATCTAAAAAAAATACAAGATGCAAAAAATCTTGACAAGAAAAAACTTGGTTCCCTAAAGCATGGAAATACCGCGGTCATTAATATAAACGGCAAGTAACTTTTTTCACGGATGCTAGCATCTGCGGTCAGCAGAATAGTGTCATTGAAAGCTGTAATGTAATCTGTCTTCGATGACACTTTTCTTTTGACCTTAGATATCACCGGTCGTGAAAAAGTTTATTGCAATTTTTATTACCGACCGTGGTGTTTCACCTGCTCTTAAGATGGTGTGGTATAACCTCCCGCCCACCCCATGCCCAGTTGGTAATAAAAATTATACTGAATGCCGTTTTGAGACCGCAGTCCACCGAAGAAAAAGAAAATTGTCTTTCGTTGGAGAATCGGCAGACGCAGGGAAAGAATTTTTTTTGCTCGGGGTCTGCGGTCTCAAAACGGCATTCATTACAGTTTTATTACCAGCTGAGCACGCGGTAAGTGCGTAGGAGGGTGTTCCACATCACCTTCAAACGTAAACTTCTCTTTTACGCTAATTCTTTTCAAATATACAAAACTTTTCCTCGCAATTATGTATGTATCTGATACAGTTTTTGTATATCGTTTACAATTGAAACATAAGTTTTGTATCGTATTTGGCAAGTAGGAACTATTTACAGCAACTTTATTTTTATTTTTGTTATTTTTTTTGTGGATTCCGTCACTGTGTACTGTACGTATATGTATAAATGTCGTTGAAGCAGTCGATTCGCAAGCCCCGGTCGCGAAACTTCGTCATAACGCCCAATAACTTTTAAGGATTAAAATAATAAAAACAAAATTCTTCGGTCTTTCGGGAATAGTAAAATTGTTGTGGAAATTCAATTTATTCGGTAGGTGACTTTACAAGTGTATTCAGTCTTCGATATAAATTATAACTATAGTATTTGTGGTACAACATTTTTATTCATAATTACGTAACAATTTTTTTCATCACTCGGTGCGGAAATGGCCACTTTTCCGCCCGCTTCGCGTGCGTCAAATCGCAATTTTCGTACCTTGTGATGAAAAATTTCGTACATCCCTCGTGCGAAACACTTTTTCTAACTCGTGTGATTACAGCACTCGCCTTCGGCTCGTGCTGCAAACTCACACTCGTTAGAAAAACGTTTTTCGTCCTCATGGAGTAATGTACTATTAATTTCCACATTGCTTCCCCATAAAAGTTGAAAATAGAAATTTCCATACCGCTTCCTTATAAAAGTTGAAACTTTAAATTTTCGTATGGCTTTCTCATAATGTTTCTTTGTTCACGAAGTTTCCTCTATGAGGAAGCCAAAAATACAGAAAATGCTTTCTCATAGAAGAAGCTTTATGAATAAAGGAACATTATGAGAGAGCCATACGAAAATTTCAAGTGCCATGAGAAAGCGCTATGAAAATTTCAATTTTCGACATTTTTTATATTTTTTACAATTGTTTGAAATTCTTTTAAGATTGTATTAAGATTGTTTGTTTGTTATTTTTAAAGATTGTTTAAAATTGTCTTCCAATAGACATATTTTTTTTGGAACATAACAAATTTCAAGCACTGGTTGTACCATTTCTGTTTTTTTTATTAACATTATTTTTTATATAAAAAATAAAATAGTCTAATTGCTTGATAGTCCTATCACTGTTTCTGCACTATGTATTGATTTAAGTAAAACAGAATCATCGTTCTGTTTTATTTGGACTTATATTGTCGGAAATGGTTTGAGTGCAGAAGCAATAATATAACATTTACCTGTTTTGGATGGTGACGAAAGGCTCCTCCAACTTCTAAAGTAGTTGCTCTTGATGCTCTAGACCTTCGAAGGCAGCTGTATCAGAATCAGGAGATGGTTTTCATCATACGCAGTTTAAAAAAATGATCTCCCTCGCATGATGGGTAAAGACATCTTTTGATCCTGACGCAGTACCTCTGAAGTTCCAGGGCATCAAGGGCATCTGTATGTGGAGCTGCATATGCCTTTCGCCACTATATGTAAATTTAAATTTTCACTGCGAACCTTCAATAATACATCGACAAGAGGAAATGTCTCAGATAGAATCCCAGCTCCGTTAGTAAAAGATTTATTCTTTTACTAACGTATTTACTTATCGGTTTGGATAAATAAATAAGTTCACGTTTTCCTGACAGAGCGTAGATTGCATTTTAAAAAACTGAACCATCTTGCTGTCAAATATATCCAATATACTCGTTTAAGATTTGACAAAAGCAAAAATAAAACAATACTTCAAAAATAGGTTAGTCATAAAAATATCAAGGAAAATTAACTTTACACGTCGATCTGACGCTTCTGACGATCTGATGCTTCGTTTTGGAGAAAATCGAGAAGCAAAAATCCACTTCCGGCATTTTGAAGTATCTATACTTGGTAGCGTCTCGCTCAAGTAGCTTAAAAACCTTTTTTAAGTACTTGGCGCCGAGACGCTACCGCGTCTCTTGATAGGTAAAAACCCTTGTCGAGAATCGTTGTTAATTTCTTGTTTTTTTTTATTTCGATGGGGATGTTTTGTCGTTGCATCGTTTTATCGCTTCAAATTAGTCGTTATTATTTTTTTTAAATATTCATATAAAAAAGTACAAAAAAGTGGTTAATAAAAAGTAACTTCAAAAAGGATAAAATAAATAATTAATATAACAATAATTAATATTGTCAGTAAACAATAACAGTAATAATTAGTGCTGATAATACGATTCGAATAACATGGATATCCGGATATCCGAATTATCCGAATCTAAGAGAACCGACGGTTTGGATTCGAATATCCGGATCCTCACTTATATCCGGACATCCGGATACGCACTCATATCCGGACATCCGAATATCCGGATCCGCACTCATATCAGGACATCCAGATATCGGGATCCGTACTCATATCCAGACATCCAGATATCCGAATATCCGGATCCGAACTCATATCCGAATGTCCAGAACTGAACTCATATCCGAATGTTAAGAACTGGATTCATATAAGAGTACCCGGATCCCGAAATGAATTGAAATGTAAGCGACTATAAAAGTTTAAGCGACCTGGTGAAACCAAGCATCTGTAAAGAAATATAGACCTTTACGTCCCACTTCCCTCGTCTATGATTTATATAACTCTGTCAGTTTAAAATATATGAATAAAAAAAATATATTTCCACATAAAAGATTTCAAAAATCTGAAGAAATGCACATAAGGTTCATTCGCGTGGTTCTTAAAATTACGAAGTCGCTTAAGGTAGTTCTGTCGCTTCCCTGGTAAAAGTTTTATATAGAGAACGATTTAGCCAAATAAGATTCGAATAGGATTTTATCGTATTTTATATGTTCTATTTGTTCAAGTTTAGAGCAGTTTATACAAATCGAATCGTTATTTTCAGTTTTCTTTCGTATTTGTTTTCAATAATATAAATATGATACATATATTATCAGTATTAATCATACACTAGCCAATTCATAATATTTTATAACACATTTACATTACATAATTTATATATGTCTATCTGATGGCACCGTATAGCATTCTATCGTTCGTAATCAACGCATTCCTTAATCGGTTAGTCTTTCATTGTCTATCGACGTGAATTTACGTAATACTACGTAAATTCACGAACCAAAGTCCCTATTGAAAACGATAGGATTTTTTTATCGTTTTCTATAAAAAAAAGTTTTACGAGGGTTGGTATTAATCTCGCACAAATTCGAGAAAAATGAGATAAAATTGCAACGACTTCTCGATGGTATAAAAATCTGAAAAAATGCATGTATATTAATGGTACCGAAAATATCAATTTTGCATAATAATAATTACAAAATGTTATTGTGGTGTATGCGTGAGAGAGCCAGCGAGTGGAGAGCGAGTGAGAGACGTGAGAGAAGATCGAGCCGGGGATTGTCCGGCTCGGCAGTTCGGTAAACACCGGTGCTAAATAAAGACGTGCACGACCTTTACCTAACCGAGACATCACAGTGGCAACGAGGATGGGATCGTAACGCGTGTGTTTAACGGGTCAGTAACGAATGGATGGTGTTGGGGTGGAGGCAGCAAGCGTGAAACAGGAAAGCCCGGAGGAAGCAGAGGAAACTGAGGAAAGAACCGAACTCGAAGACGCAAAGGAAATGCCAGCGCAAACCGCGTGGATATACAAATTATCAAAACCGGAAGTGTGCAAGAACTCTCGCGATATTTTAGCACGGTAGACGAAGGGGCATCCTATACAGAACTTCGTAAGTTGCTCGTACAAGTAGTGAAGTTAAAGGCTCGAAGTATAGAAACGGTACCGGTAGTGGAAGTAGCCGTCGGATCGACAGAATCAATGACGACGAATAATAATAACCAGACCGTGCTGGTGAAGTTCAATTTGGATACAGACGACTGGGAAATCTTCACAGAACGTCTGGAATTTCATTTCATCGCGTGTGACGTCACCGAGGGGAAGAAGACCGCGGTCTTGCTCTCGCGATTAGAAGTCAACGCGTACAATCTACTCCGGAACTTGGCTGCCCCAAGAAAGCTAAAGGAATTAACGTACGCAGAATTAGTCAAACTAATGCAAGACCACGTCTCCCCACCACCGTCAGAAATAGCGGGAAGGGCGAAATTCGCGATGTTAACGCAAGAAGCCGGTAAAACCGTCGCGGAGTTTGTAGCAGAGCTCAGGCTGGCTGCGCGTTCTTGCGAATTTGCGAACAGTGATGAACGGCTTCGCGACCAATTTGTCGCGGGTCTAAGAGATAAAGCGACCAAAGTCGAACTGTATAGACAAAACCTAAAACATTTGCCGATGCGGTACAACAGGCCACGAATTTCGAAGCGGCAATAAACAACGCCGAGGCACCCGTCGGGAAGCCAGCAGTCGCGATACAGCATTTCTCGCGGGGCGGACGAGGCAGAGTCTGGAGAAACGCGAGAGGGGGGAAAGGCCGAACATCGAATTCGAGGCAGTTCAAGTGACATGGACAGTCGGAGTCGAGTGCGACGGAGAGGGAAGAGTCGGCGTTTTGCTTTTATTGCGGCAAATCAGGGCACACCGCGCAGCAGTGCCGCTACCGAAGCTACCCGTGTCATAGGTGCGGGCAGAAAGGACACTTGAAGATAAGATGCAGTAATGCACAAAGAAAAAAACCAGCTATCCGAAACATGGAGACACCAGACGGAGAAGAAGACCCTGAGTACGAAGACGGCAGTGAGGATTTCAGTGAGGATTATAGAACAAAAATCAACGATTACTTAAAAATCTGAAAAAATTTATACGTATTCAGAAAAATAAACGAATCATTTGCATAAAAAAAAGTTTTGTTGCCGGGTAATTTGTTAACCAATTAATTTTTTGATGAATTTGTTAATAACATTTGGCAATTATTATTATGCAAAATTAATCTTCTCAGTACCTTTAGTATACATGATTTTTTTCAGATTTTTGCACCATCAAGAAGTGCTTGCAATTTTCTCTTATTTTTGTCGAACTTATGCGAAGTCAGCGCGCAGCGAGACTTCCTCCTTAAAGAAACTAGGAATGTGGCCGTGGCCGGGGGTCTCAGGGACAACCGGTTTGCTTGATACGACCGAGGCCAACGTAGAATTGGGCATTTTAATAAAGACGCGATTTCCGAAATTGTTTGACGAAGATACTGGATACTTCAACAAAGGCAAAGTTGCAATCCACGTGAAACCAGGAACTCAACCGAAGTTTTTGCGACCACGGCCATTACCACGAGCACTGATCGACCGGGTAGGGGCCGAAATCGATAGCTTGGTAAACAAAAAAATATTAAAACCGGTAGATAGTAGCGATTGGGTAACGCCAATAGTGCCGGTATTGAAGAAAAAAGATGGGTCGGTTAGAATCTGCGGAGGTTTTAAAATAACGCTGAATCCGGCGCTAGTAACGAAACAATATCCCTTACCAAGAAAAGAGTTTTTGTTTCGGCGCTTGGCGTGGGGAATTAAATTCACAAAAATAGAACTTAAACATGCGTATCAGCAGGTATTACTCGAAGAAGAAAGCCAAAAATTTGTTACAATCAACACTCATAAAGGTTGATTCCGACATACACGCATGCCGTTCGATATATCGTCGGCGCCGGCAGAGTCTCAGAGTTTAATGGATAATTGAACCGCCGACCTTTCGGAGGTTCAGTTTCTTCTGGAAGACGCTCTGGCGACAGGAAAAACAAAAAAAGAACATTACAACAACGTGATTAAGCTGTGCCAGAGACTAGACGATTGCGGTTTAAAAGTAAATAAAGATAAATGCTTATTTTATAAAGACCAAATTGAATACTTCGGGTATATCGTAGACAAATAGGGCGTTCATCAAACGGACGAAGCGATACGCGCGATTCGAGAAGCGCCTAGGCCATTACAGTTATTCCTCGGGGGGGGGGGGGGGGGGGTGACAGTGCATGATGCATATATAGAGAACTGGGCACAAAAGTTGTTGCCATTATATATGCTCTTGCAAAGCAAAACAGAATGGGAATGGACGAATGAATGTGAGAAGGCGTTCGTAAACTTTAAAAAAGAAATTATTTCTCCAAAGGTTCTCGCACACTACAACCCGTACCGCGAGATAGTATTGGCATGCGACGCCTCGGCGTAGGGGAGACCGGGGGCAAAAGTAACACGGGTCAATTGTAACAAGCGGCCGCGCAACCCTGCGCATGATTGGACGCATCGGATATGAAGGGAGCAACATTATAGATATCACCTTATGGCCATACAATTACCTCATAGATGAGTTTTCAGAAATACCAATTCGCCAAAACCAAATGTGATTCGCGAGTGCAGAAGTGATTTTTCGGCTATGCGGATCGCGTCAGCTAGGCGACACAATACAAAATATTAGTGCGAACAAGCACAATGAGTTGAAAGAGACATTTTTGCGGAACATTTTGATCGCTGAGACGATCCGTTTCAGATTGTTATTAACCGATGCCACGGTAACTTTGCTAATAATCATTTGTGGGGTCGATTGTAACAGTCGATCCGGGTCAATTGTAACAGCAATAATTAATGTGTATCAGTACCAATACCAATACCAATATATTTTATTTATTTTATTCTTACATTCTAAGCAATCAGCGATAATTTATACACTTATAATTTGTAACCAACCAATTGTAGACTATAATATTTATAGTAGGGCTGTCTAGTTATGCCGCCTAAAATGGCTTAGCCGGCTAAAACGGCTTAGCCGGCAAACAATTTTTTAATTTTAAAAAATTAAAATAATTTTTTTTTTGTGATAGTGCACCCCCGTTCTATTTCTTAATAGCGGTTTGTGGAGGATTTCTTTGATGCAGGAGGATGTTACAAATGATCCCACTACCCGTTACAATTGACCCCACCGCGGCACAAATTCTTACCCAATTTCGTCTGTGTTTAAAGGGGCGGTGTTCGCAATTCCGTGCATCTTTCTGCTAGAAATTTTTTAACTAAATACCCAAGACTAGGTTAATGATACACCATTGGATGCCGAAGCGTTAGACTCTCGGGTTTGCTGGTAAAAAAATTAAAAAGGATTTTTGTTACTTTTGTCCCCGGTCTCCCCTACGGTATAGGTGCCGCACTATTTCCAAAAGAACAAAATAAGAATGAACGCTCGATAGCATTTGCGTCGCGGACATTGTCAACGTCCGACCACGCAGGGTGGATAGGGTGTGCGTGCCGAGCTGGGGTGGCCCGCCACTCATGTGCTCGGTCGCCGCTCGTTCCATCGGGGCGTAGCGACCCGGCGGGTACCGAGCTCAAAATCCAGATTTATCTGGTGGCATAACGGATTCGAACGTGCCGTTGCGTCTCGAACGTCCTATTAAATCCAGATTTATCTGGTGGCGTAGCGGACTCTAAAGAGCCGTTGCATCTCGAATGTCTATAAAATCCAGATTTATCTGGTGGCGTAGCGGATTCGAACGTGGCGCTGCGTATCGATTTTTGCTATAAAAATCCAGATTTATCTGGTGCCCCGCAGCGACTCGTAAGAGCTGCGTGCGGGGCTTGAGTGTCCACCGCGATTTGGCTCGCGATCTCTATTGCTATGTCGCATGGTGATCTCGCTGCATGTGCTCGCACCGGACGTAAAAGCAGACCCGGTCAAGAGGCCTCTGGCAAGTTTCATCCTGGAGGATGCTCTGGGTGCCTGGTGAATACAGTGAAAGGAGATCGTATGTGTGAAACGAACCAGGAGGTTGAGACCGACGAGAAGTGGAGGGCTCTCGCTTTGGTTTACCCCGTGTGGCTACCGAACCACACTTGAGACCAGAAAAGTGGCATTCGGTGGTCACTAGGTCAGTTTTTGAAGCCTAGGGGAGGTGACAATTGCGTCGCCTCTATTAGAGGTGGATTCTATGCGGGTACACTGTATCGCATGAACATAGATAGGATGTTCGTTGCGTATGCTCTTGATGGGCGAGAGACCCTCGGGTCAAGCATAGAATGACGGTCTCGTGCCAGATTTCTTATACATTATCTGTCAACGTCCGAAACAAAATACGCGGCAATTCATAGGGAAGCCACCGACAGCGTTAGGTGCGCGGTCGGTGTGTGGCTTCGGCGGTCTCCCGAGTCAAGCAGCTTTGCTTGCGTCCAGTAGATGGATGGGTGACCGCTTAGCCCCACACCGGCTTGCACATCAAATGTTGTGCGGCAGGCCAGTTTTTCAGAGTTCTTGATGTTAAAACATCGAGGAATCAGAAAAATATAGGGCCGTCTATACCGACATGGGTTTTCCGCAGTTTCCCCGTGTCCTCGGCAAATGCGGTACAGTGTACAGTACACGACCGCGTTTTTCCGTTCCTCGGGAGCCAATCCAATTAGGCACGACCGCGTATTTCCGATACCCCACTATCTGCCCAAGTACCTGCCCACCGTCCCTTTCCATACGCAAAAATTGTCGGAATTACAGCAGCGACGATTTCATTCGCAGGTAGCAAAAGGCAAGGAGTCGTTTGTTTCCTCACCTAGCAGGTAACGGACTTTGAGAAGGGGCCGAATTGGACTTACGCGGTCGTCGTTTTCGGAAATACGCGGTCGTTCGGAATTATGCGGTTGGGAGAAACGCGGTCGTGTACTGTAGCTAAGTCGGCTGCGGACGCACTGGAAGTTAGGTAGCTGAGTGAAGTGCGGGTAGGCAGCGATAGGGGGGAAAGGGACGGGTTACGTAAAAACCCGAGAAGGGTATACGATGGAACATACAAAATATATCATAGGGAAGACGCGGCGATTATTTTCGGGGTTACGAAATTATATATATTATAACGAGATACTCAGCTCGCCCGAAGGCTGCCGCAACCCTCCGACGAACCGAAACCCTGTACCGCGACCTAGAGTCAGTCGCCGCCACGAAGATAGCCGGAGACCGCCATCTCAAAGGGGATAAGGAGTTAACCCGACTCCCCGACTCATAATACCAGGACCCGGAGCTGGGTCGTCCTCCGGTGTACGACGACGGGGGACCTGAGGAACACAACATGACACAGAATGAGGACTCAGCTAACCAAAAGAGCCGTACCGACACCGACTCACCTGGCCATTCGAATACCCAGCAGGGTGAAGATTCCCGATCGAGCTGCAGTCGCCGTCATCCCCGTCGAGGCCTTCCCGTCGGGTGGATCTTGCACCCGGAGCCCTAACCTCTCCCCTCGGTCAAAACGACGGGGAGTCGGCTTAGGAATCGAAGCCGGGTGCTCGACTCAAAATCAAGCCTCTCGAATCCAAGCTCCTTCAAGCCCAGAGATTTGTCGAATGCACCATCCCTGGACCCACAGGACGAACGACAATATTCCGGCGCGCACTGTTGACGTACCAAGGGAGCCGCCATGACACCACACGGACGGCCGATCGGGCGACAGGATCGATCGATACTCCATCGGCGCCCCTGGGAAGAAGCCGCTTCCCATTGGCCGAAAAACCCGAGGCCCTGAGACATCGATATCGGGATCCATCGAGGCCCTACGACGGCGCCTGTTAGCCAATCAAAACGCCCGGCGTCCACCGAGCCGACCAATCTGGACCGTCTTCCCGACCGAGAACACGAGGCAGCGATCGACGCCATTTTCGACACTTCGCGGCGAGCTGTCGAGTGCGAAAGTGTGAAAGAGTATCGAGCGAAGGATAATTGGATTTTTGAGACGAAATAAGGATTATTAGAGTACCGAGTGAGTACCAGTTCTGTACACAATTATTCCGTGCACCGTTCTATATCAGCAGTGTTTCCCCCGTGAGTCGATTAATAGAGAAAAAGTCGGAAAACCGACCGTGGATATCCCACGTGCGTAGCGGCCTCCCGGCTCCACGTTTTTCCGGTACGACCCCCCTAGTCAACCAGTTGGATTGTATAGAGCCCTCGCGGTGTTGCGGCAGTGCCCTCGCGTTATCTTTCTCCATATTTACAGTATTATTCTTTCTTAGTCCGTTAGTAAATTAAAGTGAACGAGGTAATAATTAAGAGCATCGAGGTCGGGAACCTCGCGACCCTGAGTGAACATAACCCGAAGCATAACGAATTTTCGAGCGAGTCTACCCCTTTTTCCCCTCCCATTCCCCTTTCTATTGTTCCATGATTGACGGAGTGAAGCGTCGAGTGTCACGCTACTATTAGAGCGTAAGAGCGATTAAGCCGAGCGTGGCGATTGTCAGTTCGCATAGGAGTTATTTCTTTATTTTCTTTTATATTATTTAGTTTCTTTTCTTTTGCTGCTACCTCGACAGCGTACGCGCGTACATTGAAGGCAATTATTTTAAGAGGAGCAATATCGAATCGGCGTACTAAAAATCATACTAATTATTTTTTTCACTTTCCGATTATCGGATGCCATCGTTATTCTTGTTAAGAAGCCTACATGATTATTTCACAGTTTTTTTTGTTATCATCCGAGTCCAATTGTTATTTTTTTTTTTTATGAATCCCGGTTAAGTTACCGGTCATTATATCCAAGAGATCAAATAATACGACGAACTCGAGTCGCAAATGCGGCTGGCGCCCAATCAATAAATTGGGTCGTCGTGTCATCAAAAATAAACACCATTCAATATTAAACCAAGATTTATTCCGGACGTTCGGCCGGACCGATTCTCCTCCCACCTCCCTATATCCATTATAATATATCTGTTCGGTCGTAAATTCATCCTTCGAACGGATCATAAGCCGCTCACGTTAATATTTGGGCCAAAGAAGGGAATACCGATTATTGCCGCGAATAGACTCCAGAGGTGGGCCGTGTTCTTAACCGCGTTCCAATACGAAATAGAATACGTGACATCCAAACAAAATGCGGTAGCAGACGCGTTGAGCCGACTACTCGTGTCGGACAAGTCTGAAAATAAAAACAGAGCCGGAATTTTCACAACTCAAGTTCCAGGAAACCGGGGAACTAATTGATTCGAAAACAGTGGCAAAAGCAACGCAAAGCGACAGTACGTTTAATAAGATTAAACGTACTATACTCAACGGTTGGCCACAAAAAAAATTGTCAGTAGTTGCGGGGTTAAGCAAATACTATAACCGTCGAGACGAGTTAAGAATAGAAGGAGATTGCATCCTATGGGGAGCAAGAGTAGTTATACCGAAGCGTCTGAAAAACACGATTCTAGAAGAATTACATGCCGGCCACTTTGTCATAGTTCGGATGAAGCAGATCGCGCGTTCATATATGTGGTGGCCGTCATTCGACAACGATATCGAAGAAATAGTAAAAAAAGGCGCCGCCCGAGTAGGGTTGACGCCCTGGAAGTGGCCGGAGCAACCGTGGTTCCGATTTCCTAGGTCCCTTCCATGGACACATGTTTTTGGCAGTTATCGAGGCGCATTCCAAGTAGCCGGAAATAATTGATATGAAAAGTAATACGACAGCCGAAAAGACGATCAAAAGGTTTAAAGACATGTTTGCGCGTCACGGGTTACCGTTCCAGCTAGTCACGGATAACGGTACCGCGTTTACGAGTGGGAAATTTCGCGAATTTACGGACGGATTGGGCATCAAACACACCCTCACACCGCCGTATCATCCCGCATCGAACGGCGCGGCAGAGAATTTAGTGGGTAGTTTTAAAGACAAAGTCGAAAAAATGGTACAAAGCGGTAATAACTTGCAGGACGGAGTAACTAAATTTCTTTTTGATTACCGCGTAACACCACATGCTACAACGGGAACATCGCCCACCGCGCTCTTATACAAGCGAGAACTGCGCACACGGGTCAGCTTATTGCGACCACGCGTAGGGGAAAAAGTGGAGAAGCAGGCGGTACAAATAAAAAATAGCCCAAAAAAGCGAAACGTAAAATTCGAAATAGGTGAGCGAGTGAGAGTGAGAAATTACGGAAAGAATGGACCGGAATGGGCGAGCGCGATCATAACAGAAAGTAAGACTCCGGTAACCTATGTCGTGAGTAAGGACGGCGGAGCATGTAAACCGCATAGCAACCAGATTCGTAAATGTTCCCGGAAAGCGAACGAGCCCGATACGGTAGGAGGAAAAACGGTGCGGAGGGAAACAGAGTATTGCGAAGGTCGGCAAGACTCGTTGCGAAGGCCAACAACAGCGAAAATAATAATAATCAATAAGAGTATCGATAAACGAATAATAAATCGAGAAGGGGACTGATTAGGCTAAATGATTGTTAGTGCCTCCTTACATGACTAAAGTTTAGTCATGTAAGTAGGCAGTGTAGTAGACGACCGACGAGGCAGCGATCCAAAGGATCGAGATTGAAAAGGAAAGGCTGGAAGAACAGCGAGCAAGTCTGGTCCGCAGGCGAAAAAATCTTCGCGGAACCCCAAAAACGGATTACCAGGACCGAACGTCTACTCAATCTGACGAACCCTTGTAGGAACGCACAAGCATCATATTGGTTGTAACGTGGCAAAAATGGGCCACGTTACTTAAGAGAAATAAGCGCTGATTTTTCGGAAATTTTATTAGTCGTCGACCGTCCGTCGTCCGTCGCAGCTCAGGGGTGGCTCCGCCGGTGCAATTAGGATTAGGAATTTATTTTATTTAACTTTTTTATAAACCATCTTCCCGGATCGTCGAACTGGTCCCGAGGAAATCATCGGGGCCAGCCGCTGTACCTCAGTAAGGGTTCTCGTCGTAGACGTCGTTGAAGAAATCTTTTCGAGCGTGTTGTACCCCGGGTATCTCGATACGTCGATTATTGCGGTAACGTCATTGCCCAATAATCGAAGTAAGCAGCGGCATGCGACGAACACGCCGTTGCGAAATAGAATTAAATTCGAGTCAGCATTTAGGCAATAGCGACTCGGTAATTCGAGCATCGGCTCGGTAATTGCTGAGTCAGGTATTTTGCAATCGTAGCGTCTACAAATTCTGATTGACAGAGACGGAGAAGCTAGTATTGCACCTCGGGTCAACGTACCGATGAAATAGCCTTTAATCGGTAATTAATTAGTCGTGTCAGATATTGAGAAATATCGAAGCAGGAATCCGGATGTCGGAATAATTGTTCAAACAATTATGAGGAAATATCTGACACTGCCAAAATTAAGCTCACATGCCTGCTCGTACCCCTATATAAGGAACCACGAGCAGGCACTCACCAGTCTCTTCGGAACTCCTGATTCTTACGGTTGACTACGGATACACCATACGAGCGAAGTTCAAACGCGATAAGTAGGTTGTGCGAATATTGGACCCTTATCGCGAAGGATTAACGCACGATAGACGGTAATCCAGTCGGTGTATCAAGCGTACAAAGTGTACTGGCGGTTGGTAATTCAAAAGGACAGAAGTAAGCATAAATCGAGCATTAATGGTTGCAACATAATTACATCTTAATAATAACGGCACATTAATGAATAAATTGAAAAGCGATAATGAATAAACCCATCAAGCAGTATTAAAGCATCAGTGAACAAGTGAATGAAGCATTAACGGATCAATAAAAAGCATCGATACTAAAGCATTAATTGAGCACCAATCAAGGCTTGACTGCTCGTTTGTCCGACCTTAAATCAGCGTCAGGTAGAACGCACACTGTTCGGACAAAAAAGGGAACCTTAATCGAAGGTTCGTGGTAAGCATTGTTATATAATGAATATAACAATGTTACCTTTGTAAATCTCTGATGATATAAATATATTGTTAAACATACTAAATATATTGTTAAACATACTAAATATATTGTTAAACATACTAAATATATTGTTAAACATACTAAATATATTGTTAAACATACTAAATATATTGTTAAACATACTAAATATATTGTTAAACATACTAAATATATTGTTAAACATACTAAATATATTGTTAAACATACTAAATATATTGTTAAATAAACATTGTTAAATACTGATTAATACATTTGTACTTCACTTGGGTTCCAACCCTTTACTGAGCACATCCCTAACCTTACGAGCTAACGGCTCGCGCACAGAACCCAGATTAGCTACCTGAGTTTCTGCGGCACAACAAGCGTCTGAGGAAGGATCTTCGTCCGGGGCAATAATTGTCCATCGAATTTGCCGCCGGTGTGTCAAGCACACTTGCGCCGAGCGCGACGGGCCGCAGCCTATCAGCGCGCGCGCGAGCGCCGAAGATCGACGGTCGATGACGGCGATTACCGAGGATGCGGAAACGGGAGCGATTAGGCCGGGTGGGGATAAGGGCCACGAGAGCGAGCGCGATCGAGGACTCGAGGCAATCTTCGTTGAGGTGGGACGACGAACGGACGGCCGTGTGTGTCATCTTTTCCCGTGTACCGAGGGGAACGAGACAGAAGGACGAATTCGTCATCCAGCGGTTTCGGAGGCCTGGATCGTCTACCGCGGTACCGAACGCGTGAGCTTGTCCGTCCCAGGGACCGTATCTTTTTGTTGTTTTGTATCGAGCCATTTGCCATGTTTCCAATCATATTAGATTCGTAAAATTCACGTCGGCGTGCGCGGGAATCGGTTTTTCCGGGAGAGCGCGGGCTTCAAGGCCGCCGCGGGAGCTAACGGGTTGGCTTCTCCAACGGCCGCGACATCCGAGACATTACCGTATTCCATTCGTGCCGTCGCGTTCGGGTTGTTTATTTAGTAAAGATTCGCGTAAGTCATCCCGGGATCGTGCCCACGGGGATTGCCGTAGGAGTATTGGCGTTACAGGCGGTCCGCCGGCGGTTCGTGAACGCTAAGTTCGGTTGTCGGTTATTTGTTTAGCTCTGAGTCGTTTGTTTGTGCATTTTTGGGTTATTGTTTGCGTCTCGAGCCGGCCGTACCGAGAACCGTCCGCCGCGATATTCAATGGGTTTGTGTGTGTGGGTGAGAGAGGCGTGAGGCGAGATCGCGGTTGTAAAGAGCGAGAGTATTCCCGAGTTATCGGGGTTTTGTAACGCGTGAGCCGATGAGTTTGTGTCGGCCACGTCCGAATTAGTTTTGCGAGAGGTTTTCCTCCGGGCTTGCCCGGTTTCCTCTCAGTCGAGTCATTTTCTGCTTTTAAAGAATAATAAATAGTTTATTTCGATCCCGTTGTAATCGTATTTGTTGGGAATATCCGAACGCCCCTAACCAGCCCGCTCTATCTTAAAGAAAGGCAGCAGCGAGCCGGGCATCCACCAATCTCTTTCCCTGGCGCGAACGGTCGCGCCTGGCGCCCGAAAATAAAATAGGGGAAGAGCGCATTCGAAGTTGCGGCCGTTGGGTTTCCGCACCACAAGGTTTAAGAAAAAAAACTGAGTTTGATGTTATTTATTTTTTATTTAAAAAAAGATGAAAAAAGATATGTTTTATGCGTACACTTGATAGAATCAAAAAAGGTGGATAAAATTGAGGGTTACATCTTATATAGACGTTTCATTGGATGAAGACTCTGTAAGATAAAGAATGGTTTGATACACAGTATAAAAATTTCGTTAGGTTTGTGTGTAAAGATATTGATATAAGTATGTCTGCTGAAACAGTGTGGCGCCTTTAGGTTTCATCGCTGCGTCACACTTGTCCAAGCCAACAGCCAATGAAAATGAAGAGTTGGTCCGCTACTGGCTTGGCGTGGCGATCGTTCAGTGGCTTTTTGTCATGCTTGCTACTTCCTCCTCGTTGGTGATAAAAAGCTGTATCAAAGAATCTCAAAACATCGTTTATTAAAAACTATTAATTATTGAATACTTGTGAGTTTATTATTCCCGGTTAATTACCGGTGACGAACCCCATAGTATTTTGGTGACTTCGACGCGAGTGACGCGTTAAAATACAAAATCGGTATCCACCTCTTTTCGAGGTTATCTCCGTGTCGCGCACGTTTTGGCGCGAATCGAGTAACAGCGTGTCTCGTTTCTGCCACGTTAAACGTTACGGTACGCCGTTTCGGTATTAACGGCAATCAAAAATGGTCCTCGGAAGCGACGATGAGGCCAGACGTCAAGCTGCACAAGCAGCAGCAGCTGCAGCCGCACGAACAGCAGAGGCCGAACGAGCAGCGGAGGCCCAACGACTCGCGGATGCCCAACGAGCAGAGGAGGCTCAACGACGCGCGGATGCCCAACGACTTTTTGTGGCAGCGCCAGATGCACAGCAAGTACCCCAAATCGGTCAAGACGCAGTGGTAAACGCAGCACACACGGTGAAATTTCCGCCGTTTTGGAAGGACAACCCCGTACTGTGGTTCGCACAGGCCGAAGCCGCTTTTGCCATTTCACATATTACCTCGGACACGACTAGATTCAGGTACATTGTTCTCAACCTGGAGCAATCTGTACTGCCTTTTGTTTCTGACATTATAGCCTCTCCGCCCGAAGCTCAGAAGTACGAAACGATCAAAGCGAGGATCATCGGATCGTTCGACGAGACGAACGAGTCGAAGCTGCGACGGTTGTTACGAGGACAGGACTTGGTCGACGAGAAGCCGTCAAACCTCCTACAGAAGCTCCGAAACCTCGCTGCGGGGCAGTGTAACGACACGGTGCTGCGCACTCTTTTCCTCGAGCACTTGCCGGACCACGTCAAGGGTATTCTGGCTATCAGTGAGGTGGTGGACATTTCGAGGCTCGCTCTTCAAGCCGACAAGATTGTCGATGTGTCAAAACCGGCAATTGCGGCCGTCGCACACGCTGGAGGCGACGCGGGCCTACCCCCTCAAGGTGATCCACTTCTAATCGAACTTTTGAAAAAATTCGACAACATGTCACGCGAAATTGGACAGTTAAAGTCGAACCAACGTAAAAGCCGTAGCCAAAGTCGAGGCCGGTCGTCCTCGCGCGGGCAGACGCCGAAACGGCAAAATCGCGAAAACGAAGACTATTGTTTTTACCACGACAAGTTCGGTGATCAGGCTCGCAAATGCCGCAATCCTTGTGCGTGGAAAGTAAAAAATCCGGAAAACTAGCCGAGCCGTCGCGCAGGTTGGCGGTAGCCGACGGCTCTCGCCATTACCGCCTTGTCACCGTTGACAAAAAAACTCGAACGAAGTACCTGATAGACACGGGCGCGGACCTATCGGTACTGCCTAAGTCATTAGCTTTTAAAAGTAAAAAAAGACTGCCTATTAAAGACTTTAAATTATACGCAGCAAACGGATCGTGAATCGACACTTTCGGCGCAGTTCTCGTCGTGGTGGACCTCGGTCTACGTCGATCATTCCCATGGGTGTTTGTCATCGCCGACGTCTCTCAAGCGATCCTGGGAGCTGATTTTTTATATTATTATAGTCTTCTAGTAGATCTAAGGAACCAAAGATTAATCTACAATGTCACGAAGTTGCAGGTGATAGGCGAACTTGTGAAATCCGAGCAAACCACGGTCTCGTCATTTGATCGAAACGGACCGTACAGTACGCTCCTTCAGGAGTTCCTCGACATCACCGTTCCAGGTAACGGCAAGCCACCGTCTCACAACATCGAGCATCATATCGTGACGACTGGACCGCCTGTTTTCGAGCCAGCGCGACGACTCACTGGAGAAAGACTGCAAGCGGCACGCGACGAGTTCAATTATATGCTCGAGCAAGGTATTTGTCAGCCGTCCAGTGGACCTTGGGCGAGTCCCTTACATCTCGTCGCGAAGAAAAACGGCGACTGGAGGCCGTGTGGAGATTATCGGCGTTTGAATCGGGTTACCGTGCCTGACAAATACCCGATCCCGCATCTCCACGATTTCGCACATAACCTCAACGGTTGCGAAATTTTTTCGACGTTGGATCTGATTCGCGCGTATCATCAGATATCAGTTGCTCCCCAAGACCGTCCGAAGACCGCAGTGATAACGCCGTTCGGACTTTTCGAGTTCAAAGTCATGACCTTTGGCCTGCGAAATGCTGCACAAACTTTTCAACGGTTGATGGACGCAGTTTTGCGTGGATTGGATTTCTGCCATTGCTACATTGATGACATCGTCATCGCTTCAGCGAACGCTGCTGAACATGAGTTTCATCTCCGGACAGTTTTCGAACGTCTCAGAGAATTCGGATTATCGATAAACGTATCGAAGTGCGTTTTTGGCGCAGGTGAGGTCAGTTACCTCGGGTATAGCATCTCCAAAAACGGAACGAAGCCGTTAGAAGAGCGAGTAATCGCAATCAGAGATTTTCCGAAGCCAAAGGACAGCAGCGAACTCCGACGATTCCTCGGAATCGCAAATTTCTACCGACGTTTCCTACACAACGCAGCTACAGTTCAAGCTCCGCTTCATGCGCTTTTAGTCGGCGCGAAGAAAAAGGATAAACGACCGATAGTTTGGACGCCTGAGACTACAGCCGCGTTCGAGAGATGCAGACAGCAGTTAACCGAGGCCTCACTCCTCGTGCATCCTCTCCGCGATGCACCGCTCAGGATCCAATCAGACGCATCGGATACGGCTATGGGAGCTGTTTTGGAGCAACGTCGTGGAGAAAAATGGGAACCTTTAGGGTTTTTCTCTAAAAAATTTAGTCCGACGCAAACCAGATACTCTACGTACGATCGAGAGTTACAGGCGATGTTCAGCAGTCTCAAGTTCTTCCTGCCTTTCGTTGAAGGTCGGCAGTTCACAATTCGCACGGACCACAAGCCTCTGACTTTCGCATTTCTTCAAAAATCAAGTCAAGCTTCTCCTAGACAGCAAAGACAGCTCGATTTCATCGGCCAGTATACTACAAGTATAGAGTACGTATCGGGTGAAGAATACACGGTTGCAGACGCGCTCTCCCGTGTGGAAACCATCGATATGCCAATTCTGGTGAGTACCGAAGAACTCGCAGAGCAACAAGCCAACGACGAGGAGTTGCAGCGCCTGATCGAGTCTGGATCGACGACTTCCCTTCGATTACGGAAATTACGACTCGACGGCACAGAGACTTATGTCTACTGCGATGTTTCGGGCACCGACGTGAGGCCGTATGTTCCTCTCCCTCTCCGGAAAAGAATCTTCGATGCGACGCATAATCTATCGCACCCGAGCGGACGCGCGACGAAGAAACTGATTAGTCAACGTTTCGTTTGGCCGAGCATGAATCGGGACGTAATCGGTTGGGCACGTACTTGTTTGCAGTGTCAGCGAAGTAAGATCCACAGGCACAACCAGAACGTTCCGCAACATATAGCAATACCCGACTCTCGTTTCCATCACATTCATCTGGACATCGTGGGACCATTGTCGCCGTCGCAGGGGTATCGTTACCTACTTACGATGATCGACCGTTTTTCTCGATGGCCGGAAGCCATTCCCATCGTCGAGATCTCCGCCGATACGATCGTCAAGGCATTTTTCAACGGTTGGATCTCGCGTTTCGGCGCTCCTGCTATCGTCACTACGGACAGAGGATCACAGTTCGAATCGCAGTTGTTCCTAGCACTGACGAATCTCTTAGGCTGTGAACGGACGCGAACGATAGCTTATCACCCTGCCTCCAATGGCATGGTCGAACGATGGCATCGATCGTTGAAGACAGCGATAATGTGCCACGGGAACTCAAACTGGATCGACGTTCTTCCCGTTGTACTTCTCGGATTGCGAACAACGTTCAAAGAAGATCTGAAAGCTACAGCGGCAGAACTACTGTACGGGACGAATCTACGGTTGCCGGGAGAATTTTTCATCGACGAAGACCCCTCGCCGGATCCTCAAGTTTTCGTGGAGCATTTTCGAGAGGTAATGCGGAACGTCCGGTCAGCGCCGTCTGCTCATCACAACAAGAAAAAGGCTTTCGCACACAAGACATTATACACGTGCACTCATGTGTGGGTTCGAGTGGATGCAGTGCAAAGGCCTCTCGAACATCCTTACGAAGGTCCATACGAGGTGATCGAACGGATTACTGATTTCGTTTTTCTCGTCAACGTTAAGGGGAAACCGGAGACCATCAGTACCGAGCGGTTAAAGCCTGCATTTTTCGACGCACCTTTGCAACCGCTCGCTGCACCGCAGACGTCGCAAGCAGTTCCGGTTCCGGTGCAACAGACACAGCCTGTGTTTCCACAACAACCTGTACCACCACAGCAGCCGGCGACGCGGTCCACGAATGCTCGAGTTCCGTCCGCACCTCCTGCGAGGATGCAAACTCGAGCGTCGGCAAGAAAATCATCGACGCCTAAGACCGTGCCGAAGAGGACGCCTGTTGCACCTGTACAACCTCCGATTGCTGTGGCTGGACCGTCGACATCTCCTTCGCAACGTCCTGACGATCGCCGAACGTATACTCGAAAGAAGAAAATCGAATTCGTATCTCAACCAAGGTTGGTTGAGCCACTCGGGGGGGAGTAATGTGGCGCCTTTAGGTTTCATCGCTGCGTCACACTTGTCCAAGCCAACAGCCAATGAAAATGAAGAGTTGGTCCGCTACTGGCTTGGCGTGGCGATCGTTCAGTGGCTTTTTGTCATGCTTGCTACTTCCTCCTCGTTGGTGATAAAAAGCTGTATCAAAGAATCTCAAAACATCGTTTATTAAAAACTATTAATTATTGAATACTTGTGAGTTTATTATTCCCGGTTAATTACCGGTGACGAACCCCATAACAGGGGTCCAAGAGAGGCATCTTGTATGTGAAAAGCTGAACTAAAAAGTTTCTATAGGTGTTAAGGAAAAGAGTTCCTACAGTTAAGATTTTATGAGAACATAAAAGTACGCTCCTGTTTTGTAATAGAGCTGCAACTTCTTCGGGTATCCGGATAACCCGGATTATCCGGATCCAACGGATCTAACGCTTCAGAACCGGATAGTTTGGGTATCCGGATATCCGGATCCAGCTGAACTATCCGGATATCCGGATCCACCCAAACTATCCGGGTATCCGGATCCACCCGAACTATCCGGGTATCCGGATCCACCCGAACTATCCGGGTATCCGGATACCCGGATCCACCCGAACTATCCGGGTATCCGGATATATCGAACGGTTCGTGGTTTGGTTCGATAAGCTATTAATCGAATGGAACGAATCCAAGCCCAAACGCCAGAGATGTTCGAACCCCGCGAACTATTCGATCCCGTCGAACGCGTCGAACGGGTGAACTGTTCAAACATTTAGAGAGGCTCTGTTCGAAGCTATTGAATGTTGTAATGTTAATTGTGTAGAATTGGTACACGAAGACTTCCTCGAGGTCTAGCTGAACGGGAGCGTTACCCTCGCAGTCTAGGTGTACCCCGAAGACGTCCTCGAGGTCGAGGTTAACGAGAGTGTTTCTCTTGCGGTCTAGGTATACTGTGATGACTTCCGCGAGGTCCAGCTTGACTGGAGCGTCTCCTCCGCGATCTACGTGAACCGCAAAGACTTCCTCGGGATCGAGCTTACCGGAAGCATTTCTCTCGCGATCTAGGTGTAGCTTGACCGGAGCGTCTCTCTCGCGGTCCACGTGTATCGCGAAGACTTCCTCGAGGTCTAGCTCAACGAGAGCGTTACCTTCGCAGTTTAGGTGTACCCCAAAGACTTTCTCGAGGTCTTGCTTCACCGAAGCTTTAATCCCGCAATCTAGGTGTACTACGAAGACTTTCTCGTGGTCTTACTTCAACAATGCGCTTATCCCGCGAGCTTAACAGGAATGTTTCGCGATCTCGGCGTACGAACGGAGCGTTTGACTCTCGATCTACGTGTACCACGAAAACTTCCGCAAGGTCTGGCTTAACGGTAACGTTTCTCTCTCGGTCTATAATTCTACCTCGACGACTTTCTCGAGGTCTAACTTAACGGAAGCGTTTCTAGGTCTAGGTATACGAAAAGACTTTCTCGAGGTCGAGGTTGACCGGAGAGTCTCGCTCGCAGTCCATGTGTACCGTAACATCTTCCTTGAGGTCAGTTTAAGGAGAGAACATCTCTAAAGATTGTAGGGCGGCATAGCCCCCGAACGGTTATCCACCGATGAATATCCCCGAAAAAGTAACCCCCAAAACGCATGTCCCCCGAAAAATTAACCCCCAAAACGCATATTCCCCGAAAATACATAATTCACTTTACGGGTTAACGAAAAGAAGAAGATCTTCGAAGTGGGACCTCGTTAAGGTAACGCTGGAGTTTTTTAACGTTCCGTAGAGCACACTGAGCGCCTCTGTACTCCGTCTCTATGCCACGGACACACTTTTGCTCTCTTCGACGGCGGAACATCGAGTGATGGACAATCGGCGCGTTCGCTCAAGTTTATGAATTTGCGTCCTGTGGCCTGTTCTAAGATTTGTACAGTCGGCTCACTTACCGCGTACAGTCGAGATTGTTCGCCAACACTTTTCGCAATTTCGCGTAATTCTTGATACAGTTCAGCGAGCGTGATGCCGTCCCCATACAGCCAGCCACCCAGCCAGTGTATACCGTGGATGTACTTAGTCCGCTAATTATTTCTTCTTCGTATCCGGGGCGGCAATTCGTCGATGATATAAGGTGGAGAGACTATCCACAACATTCGACGCTGTGGTTTATCCACCGAACCCACACATACCTCTTTCGGCAATAATTCACGATTCTTATCTTTTAAATACAGAATATCAAACACCAGATCTGTACCGGGTACATCAAACACCCGATGTGGACAGTGCATATTGTCGTTGAAATCCACGAACACGTTTTACGCTCTCAACAGACGGCAGAAGACTGAGCTGCGCTGAAGTTGTTATCACACAGCAGCAGCAATCGTCAGCAATATTGCACGTGCAGATTGAAACCGGATGCGCCTCTTCATTTTTTTATTCTAAGCAATCGTCAGCAATATTGCACGTGCAGATTGAAACCGGATGTGCCTCTTCATTTTTTTTATTCTAACTGGAACTGGACAGCCTCCAAATATTCCACCCGTGCACTTATTCCCTGATAAAACACCGTCGAAGGATCCAGATATTCCAGATAGGAATTTATTATCGAAACGTCTGCTGTGCAGCGCTGCGACCAACGTTCTCCATCCACCGCTGTTTGCACCTCCTCCAATTCCTGATATAATTTTTCAACGATGCAAATCGTGATTATTTGTATCACTTTCTGTACAGCCGCCGAGTAACCGTTCATTCTGCGACAACGTGAACGCAACTGTGCCAAGAGTACACTTTTGCTACCGCCGGTGACGGGATGATGGACTATCCCCTCCAAGTTTATGATTAAAATATTGCTACGTGTACATTTTTAGGCGGTTAGAGGGGATAGGCGTTGAGAGTATATTTTGCATCGTATAAAAGAAGAAATAAATCAATTCGATAATCTGTTATTTATTTGTACATGAGCCAAGCATGATAATATATTTTAACTATTATGGATGTTGTTGGCTATGACTGGAGCAACGTCTTCTTCTTCTCCCGGTACTGTTGAATTATCCAACTCCCAAGAATAAGATTGACCACAGCAGCTCATACCCAATAACTATGAGGTCTCCGTTGGGCGGACGGGCTTGAACTCCAGGTTATTATACCTTGTCCTGTAGTATTGCAGTTTTTTCTCATGCGCAGCAGCAGTCATCTGCTGCAGCAGATTGGCGTCGTCCTCGAAGACCTTGACGAATCTTGCAGGGAGGTAGCAAGTAAATGATTCCTCAATGTCAATGGTGATCCTCGGGCCGAATGATGTTTTTACACACCTTATGTCAGTGACGCCGTAGTTTCTTTCAAGTGCGAGATCGGATAGTTTTTTGACTGGTAGAAACGATGCAAGCATGCCCACTTTGTTGATTTGAGCGAGATCCATCGTGGAGATTGCGTTCTTCTAGCTTTCGTATCACACGTCGAAACTCTGATCTTGCACGTATCAATGATTTTAATTTTGCAATGTCGTGTAAGTGTTTTTCTATGCGCACTTTTAACTCGATCCGTTTCCGTTGCATTAACTTGATAGATAGTTTGCACGAGAGTTTCATTTCGTACCTCTTTCACGGCTCGATCACGAATGATGTCTGCTCACAAGAGGAGAGAATGAATATTCTGTCAGCGTCTCCCCCCACAAGTAATTCGCGCATTCCCCACGCCGAATCCAAAACGAAATATAATATCTGCTGAAATCAGCTCGAAAATGTCTCTGGCCACGTGCAGCCTTTGTCACATCAGGATAAAGAGCCGATTCGAAGAAGAAATATAATATCTGGTAAAATCAACTTTGTTAGCAGCTCGAAAAGGTCTCTGGTCACGCACGGTTTTGTGATTCCAGGAAGAAATATAAAATATGCTGACATCAGCTTTTTAGCAGCTTGAAAAGGTCTCTGGTCACGTACGGTTTTGTGATTCCAGGAAGAAATATTAAATATGCTGACATCAGCTTTTTTAGCAGCTCCAAAAGACCTCTGCTCACGTATGACTGTTGCGATGTCGAGGTAGAGAGTTGATTCCAAGAAGAAATATAATATCTGCTGAAATCAGCTTTTTTTATGATGGATAGGGGAAACAGAGTAGATAGTAAAAGGAATTTTTTTATTAATTTTTTTATTTGATAAGCATAATATTCACAATATCCGAGCACGGGGCCAACAGCTCTGTATGCAATGCAAACACTTGTCACTAAAGCTATTTATTTTGTAGCTGCCACCTATGATCGCGCCCGTACTGAAAGTTTTACCCTGCGACTTAAATTCGTCGCGATTATTGACGAATGCATTATAATAATCATATACTATTCTATCATTTTTCGACAAGTCATCTGAAAATACACTTCTAAACTTATTAATACCGAGGCCAGTACACATATAATGAAGAAACATAATGCAATACTGTCCGCAATACTGCGAATCCGGACCTTGAAGTTGAATAGTGTTGCATCGGAAGAGTTTGCAGTTTCTTCGGAGACGCGTGAGATGCTCTGGGATGATCGGCGGGAGTCCGTAGCTGTCGAAGAACCACCCATGACCATTTCGATCGACGTACATGGCGACCCAGTGGGCCCCTGGTAGCTTGTGTCCATCGGTATTAACAACGATGGCCGTCGGTTTCGTCCACACCTTCGGGATACGATCTGCAGGGTACACGCCCACTGTATGATCCTTTATGTTCCGAAGAGACTGCAGAATTTGAAGGCTGTTCATAACAACGGGCAGCAACAGCCGAGGGTTTTTTGTCTTCGCTGGCGCACTCTGTCAACCCGACCCTCCAGCTAGTAGTGGTACGATATTCCCACAAAGAATCGAAGCGATCACTATGACACAGCCACGCTTTGATCTTTGCCACATTGTCTAGGGCGCATTTGTATGTTTGGTTTTTGCGCAAGAGTCCGTGATATATGCAGCGTGTATTGCCCGTCGGTAGGTTATGGAATGACGGTACCTCGTCGTCTTCTTCCAAATTTATAATGAAGCATCCGGTGAGATTTGTCAGGTACGATGCTTTATCGGAGCCTCTCGTGAATATTCGATCAACTTCTGCAGCAATTTTCTTCAGAATAATTTCGATCGCTTGCACGGATGTATCGCCTTCAGACCATGCAATACCGTGATAATTGCTCTGCAGCCAGGTATTTTGTCTCTTTATAGCAGGTGATAGGTCGTCATGGGGACAGGCTGGTTTTATTATCCAGTGGCCAAAGTATGTTGAATGCACTGAGGTGACAGCCACTTCTTTAGGCGTGAAATGATTGAATTTATCCTTTAGACCCTGTATATCAATTACAACAGCCATGATTCCAACCTGTCGTTTCAAGTTCTTGGCGAATACTGAAGAACCAGTCGACAGAGCTTAGTGCCCTAATCACTGAAATCTACAATTACTTGTCGGGACGAGTCAATCTCCAATACATTATCATATTCCGCATACACAATACAGTTAACCGTTGAGTTTAGAGCTTCTTCGAAACGGACTTCTATTCTGACACTGTCGTGTTTCACAAAATTCCAATGAGTATTACTATTTGCCGAAAGATCGGGTGTTAGATCAAATGCAAATAGACAATAGCCATTAGGGTAATCCGTACGTGAAATACAATTACCCTGGTTGAGAAAGTGAATACCCGTGCCGGAGAATAATGTGTGATATGCATCCACGTATTGCTCTCTCGCACCAAAGTCGGGCTGCAGAGGCTTTGACGGTATCTGTACGCCGTCAGCATACAAAGAAAGATAATTTATTTTATAATTTTGAAAGTTAAAGGGGTTCAGCGCGCGATCACCATTAAAGGCTCTATTATCGACAAACCCGATAATTATACGCTTAGGCAGTTGTCCTAGTATGATATTATCCAGAGTATCACCGTGAACGCCCGCATGCAGTGATACTGCTTTAACTTCCACACGAGTAATTGGATACTTGGCCGTAGATTTGGAGAGAGCCCTTGCGTGGGCTAGGAGTATACCGGGTGCTATCTTGGCACGGCGTACAAGGAGCGATGCTTCGACAATCTTCATGCTGCAGTCTTTCGAAGAGCTCATAAGGCAGAAAGCATCGTTGGTGCGCACGAGACGTATACGCATCTCAACACCGTTTATCAAAAATCTCTCCTGATTAAAAATATCGCAGTGAAGGTGTCCGAGGAGATCAATCTGATTGGCACTAGCATTCATAAGACCTCTTCGCATAGCTAGGCCTGTATTACCATCACCCACATCATCCATTCCTCCGGCTGAATCGTTATACCAGAGAACACTTGTGAGATGAGAGGCCTTCGCGTCATCTCCATAATTCAAGAGTGTCTCAATGTATGCTCTGTAAGCGTAAGCGTTATTAGGCGGCGATACAAGTTTCTGATTCAAGAACACATCGATCTGATTGAACATTGAATGCAGCAAATTATTAACGGGTCCGGCTTTAGGTGCATCGCCTTCTTTGGGCTTCCGAGGTGGTATTATTTCAACACGCATACTCAGCATAGTATGGGCGAGATCAATATACTCATCGCCCTGGCCCGGCACTACAAACTCGATGGGCGAGTTATCTGTCAACGATGAAATTGGCTTATAGTACACCCATTGTGTCCCCTCAATTGTAGTTTGGGTTGGTGGTAGTGTGAATAGTTCAAGCTCCGACTTTAGAAATTCACACGAATGAGCGTGTAAAAACGCCATTTTCTCAGGTCTCTGTCTAAGCAAAAATATCAGATACCGTTCTTGGTATTTTCCTACTGCTCTTCTTCTTGTCACTTATCTTCCTTCTTTTCACTGCCTTTTTCTTTCCTCTCCTCTTCTTCACGTACCCAGAGCGTTTTTTCGACGTCAGCGGTTTCTTTCTTTTCTTCTTCTTCACACCGACGCGACGTGTTGCGCTACCATTAAGCGAATGCCGTAGATTATTAATTTTAGCTGCTTTATAGCCCGAGCCGCCCTGCATAAGGTTATTAATTTTTTCCTCGGCTTTCCTCTTTAGATTTGTGGCTGATTCGCGCATGCGCGTTTTAAAGGCCTCTCGTGGATGAATGCCCCTATCCAAAATGTCATTGGCTGCATTAATACCAGAACGTAGTGCTTCTTTGCCGACTGTCTGGGCTCCTTGTTTCAAGAGCGGTATAATACGTCGAAAGAGACCTCCGAGGAAACTACCAATACCGTGACCTCGCTGGTTCGGCGACCCAATGTAGACATGACTGATACCTCCATAGCCCGTCCTCCCTCCGCCGCCTATCTGCGCGTCAAAGTATGTGTCGTAATAATCCATTTCGCGAGTCAATCTATGCGTCGAAAGTGTAATGTCACCGTCAACGTCCCGTACTCAAATGGTATCGGCTCACCAAACTCATCCCTTATATCGATAGTTATCGTTTGAAAATTCGTACGTAATAGCGGTATGAAGGGCGGTGGCGAAAAGTTTCTAATTTTCACAGCACCGTAATTGTAATTATCCGTGACAGTAGACGGCACGACACGCAGTAGAGGTGTGTGTACATCTCCCGTGATGTATGGCTCGCATATATCGGTGTAAACGAAGAGCATATTAGGAATCCCATTGGTTAGACCAGCGGGCCGCTGACCAGTGTACTCAGTGTCATTTCGAACTACGACACCTCGGCTATGGGAGAATCCTAAAATTTTGTTCAATACGGCGGAAAAATAGAAAGAGTATTCCAAATTTGTACATGTGTCGCAGATACGTGTTACCACTACGTATCCATTGCGGCGACATTGAAACCTCAAGTGCCCGGACACACATGGTATATCGTTAATTGTTTCGAGTAATTTGTCCACGCTACGGTACACGCCAGGAGGCACCGAAACTCTATCTTCTTTATAGCTCATGTCGGCGCCTGTATCAGGCGTCACCGCATTCGTTACAAAGCTGATGAAATTCTGCTCACCCTCGGGCGGTACATGCATCATCGTCAGGGGTATTTGGATTTCGGCTAAAGAAACAGCCCAATCGCCGTGCAAAGTCAAGCACTGCAGTAAATGAGTAGTGTATCGCGTTGTCTTATTATCAGGATAATATTGCATACTGTTGTTGCTGGGCAAAACAACATAAAATTCGTCTTTCATTTTGATTTTCCTTTCTTATTCTTCTTGGACGGAGCAACCGTTTGCACTCTCGATAATTCCGGTTCGTAAAAGATGCCGTCGATATCCTCGTCTTGAAGATCCCGCAAGATGTATACCACAGGCCGTCTGGTGTATGATACACGGTGTATTTTAAATAGTTCGCTGCTCCAACCGCTCTCGTAACCTTTTGCAAAGGCTGCCTTTGCGCTACTGATGCGTACAATATCGCCTACTCTGTATTTAGGAGGCCGCCTGGGATATTCCGGATCCTTGTATCGCTGTATCAGATTAGCCCGAGCCCTAGCGGCTGTAGTAAGCGTCACAGAGGCTGGAGACATTTTTATGCTACTATGTTGCGCATGATTGTATGCGGAGACAATATCTTGCAGAACGTCAATGTAACGTTTCTCTCTAGAGTACGTGAAATAACGCCACATTCTTTCTTTTAGAGTTCTATTAAAACGCTCCACAACGGCGGCTTTTGTATCGGGGTTTCTTGCAGCGCGAAACTCAATGTTCTTCTTCTTCAAGAAAGCCTGGAATGCAGAGCCCATAAACTCCTTACCTCTATCCGACTGGAGACAAATCGGTGACCTACCATTACTGACTTTTTGTGAGAGTATACGCGTGAATGCTTTAGTCACGGTCGTAGCAGCCTTATCATGTAGAGGCTCGACCCATGCATATTAACTAAGAACATCTATGACCACAAGAAGATAAACATAACCATCGTTGTAATCCTTGATAGAACGAAGATCTACAAGATCAGCCTCCCAAACATCGTCAATGTTACGCACGTTGTAAAAACGCCGTGGAAACCTGCGTCTCACAGGTCTATGCTTTGTGTAAGCATCCTGAGGCTCGAGCCACTGTAGTGTCTTTTTGCCGGAAATTTTTTTCTTCCGAGCCGCGTGCAGTAATTTGGCACTGCCCGAAAATGATGCTTCGTGGGAGGGGTCAAAGTACACTTTTTCCAATATTTTCATGTTTATAATTTAAGTCTAGCCCAGGTTACACGTCTTTTCTTGCTATAACTACCAGAGCCCCTCTGCACACTGTGTCCACCGTCGGTGCTCTTATCGTCGCTGTAGTACGAAGAAGACTGCTCGCTGGTATCGTTGATATCCTCGGCTTCACTGCTGCCACTTGGATGTGCCCGTAATGTTGAATTGGCCCTTGATTCCGCCCACAACTCCTTATTTCCCACAAATTCTCGAGGTGTTTGTATCGTTCTTAAAAAATTTGCGAAGGTTTTGCGTCCCGCTGGTTTTGGGACTTTTCTTGTTCGCATAGCATCGTTCACGAGATCAACAATATTCGAATCCTTGATTGGTTTTCCCTCGATAGAAACGGTTCCCGCGGAATTCCAGGAAAAATTTGACGACGGTGCATCGTGCAAGCGACGCAATAGAAGTTTCGCTTTGTGCCGAAATTTTTGCGGCACACTCTCAATTATGATGGAATCATTCATGCCTGGAGAGGAGACTTTTTTTCGCCCTCCTCCTCCTCCTCCTCCAAAGTGGATGCTTTTGTTTTTATGAAATCGAGCTGCTGATGAGCTCGCTTGCTGTAGACAAAATGAAGATAGCGCTGTAGTACAGCCAGATATGCGGTCCACTTTTCTCTCTCATCCTTATATTTATTAGAATTCAAGATTTCATTCATTTCAGCGTCCAGTCTACTCAAAGTGGCGCCAATGGCTTGTGCCTCTGGCGAATGTGACACATCAGTGCCAAAAGCTGGCTGTTGAAGACTTCGTGTGTTCATCTGTAATAGATTCTCCTCCGGCACCAGTACCATTTTCCTTGCGTGTTCCATTATCAGCGCCCACCAATCAAATTTGACATGACGGTTCCTAGAATTGGCGCGAGTAAAAGTGGCAAGAATCCGCCACTCTGAACTACGATTCGTTTTTTACTCTTCCAGCAGCCTTTTCTTGCGGCCAATCGACGAAGAACAGGCGCGTGTCGGCGTAGTTTTTTCCTTTGGTCCGGCTTCAGAGGCGCATTACCATGTAGGACGTTCAATGCGCACTCACAGATGCACCGTATTATACGGGGATCTGCTTTACGTAAAAAGGCCTCCCGCTGCTCTGTGTTGAAATGCTGAAGGGCTCGCAATATCGCAGCGTGCTTCTTGCAGGGTGGTGATCCGTTGCGGGCCATTACAAGAGACTAACTGATAATTATTTGGACAAATCACTACTTTTCAACTTTTTTCCACGCGGCGCGTCTGAGAACTCTTCCGAGGCGCATTATTATGAAGAATATACAATGCGCAGTCGACAATACAGCGAATAGCGCTTGAATCTTGTTTACGCGGTTCCTCACTGGAATGCCGAAGGGCATCCGATATTGCGACGTTCTTTTTGCTGTAGCGTAGCCATTATAAACGCAGAACTGGCAGTTCTCCAGACGTGCAACTGCTTTTTAATTTCTTTCGCGGTACGTACACAAAATGATGAGGGTCGTCGGGAAAGATGCAGGTGCGAAATCTACAATTATCAGGTGTCGCTTGTTTCAAATCTAGTAACAAATAACCGTGTGGCTTAGATGTTGCATCATGATAAACCTCTTGCAAAAAGCGAGGATTTTCCGGATATACTTGGCGCGCCAAGTGCTGTATTTGAGCGCGATCACGGGGATTTTTGAAGACAACGATATAATTAGCGTTCAACGAGATATCCCGTTGACCGTGACCTTGGTGAAATAAGTTTTGCGTTATAAAAATAACACTTAAGTTTTTATGATGACTGCCTTTGGTGAATAGGTCAATAACACTGTTGTTCGATGCCTCGCGCATCAAATCATCGAGAACTATGAGCTTGGCGCGTGGATCATTCGAGTAATCGGCAGCTTGCGGTAAGCCTTCGTGAAATTCTATCGATGTACCATACTCTGCGTATGCCGGCTGCCACTCGGAATAATAGAAAATAATTCTCTCGAAGGGCTCACTGTTCATACGCAAAATAAATTTTAAAAACTTTTTCACAAAATATGTTTTACCGCAACCGGTCGGACCACACAAACCATAGCCGTCCAGGGATGTTTCCACCGCGTATCCATCTCGACGATTGAATCAAATCTTGGTCCTGCTGTAGATGATAAAGGAGCCTTCAGATCAGTTTATTTCCCAATTGTATAATTATTTACATGAAGATAAAATATAATTAACTTTTGTAACCATAAGGTAGAGAGTCGTATTCGCCATCGCGTCTTCGCTTGACGCTCGCCGGCTTACAAGATTTTATTTCTGGCCGCGTGACCACCTGATGAAACGCTGTGCGCCGAATAGCATTGTAACGCAGTACAATCGGCTCTTCTCTCTCACCGATTACAAAGGCACGTATCGACTGATAATTGATCAGCGCTGTGTTTGCAAAATTTAGCGTTATACCTTTGACTTTACAAACTTCACTTTCCACGCCGTCAGGAGTACATACTATAAATGAATAAAATTTAGGACCTCTCGAAATAAATGATTTGATATAGCTTCCGGGGCCGTACGAACTTAGCTCGTCGGTTAAATCTCCTAGAAGCTGCCCTATGGGTGGTGCGTACTCGCTTGGCTCGTTCTTTGTCACGTAAATTACCGAATCAGTGTCGCAGTACAAGGCGCGACGATCTAGACGCTCGAGATAGCTGTACAACTTCAAGCGGGCCTGAGCTGTCGTATAAGCTGCGATAACAGTATTCGCCATACCCGAAGGCGTCACTGCATCCTCACTTTTTATATAATTTACATACAATATTTGATTATTTACGGGGAGGATACCCGTGATTTCGTATTCAGGGTCTGTCAATAACTCCATGAGTTTTTCACGCGTTGAAACTATCACAGTCTGTGGCAGATTTTCCCGCTGTCCAAACTTTCCCCAAAATGATTTCAGACAGAGCTTGGCCACCGATCTTAAGCCCGGATTTTTCGCTATAGATTCACGATCCAGCTTAATACCTTCAGATAGCTCAAAATCAGCTAGATAGCGGTCTTGAGCCGCTGAGTCCTCCGTCATACTGCTTTCGGGCCAACCACTGGCCTCTTGTTTGATTTTCAAAAATGTCTTAATGTATTCAGCAAAAAGGCCCCCCGTCCGCGTATCTCTGTTATACTGCGCTATCTCGTATTGCCAAATTTCGGTAATACGCATGACCTTGTACCCACACGACACAGCTTTTCGTAACTCATCGACCACCCACGTACCGTCGAATGTCCGCTCTGCAGGATCATCGTGTGTACACTCTTCTAGACTCATAGCTTCGCTACAACTACGGCACAGAGCGAATAACAGGCGGTGATGCATACGCACTGACAGTACAGGATGATAAAGATTCCGCGGCGGCAATACAGTGCATTTGACAAGCCCTTCGATACGCGATAGATCGGTGTTATCAGCCCCCGACAATTCCATACACTCGTCACCCACATAGACTTTCGGATGACCTACAGGGTATTTACCATACTTACAAATGTATGGGTACAAAGAGCAAACGTCGACGTATCTTATTTGCTCTGTGTCTTTTACGTCATAGAGCGTTACCATATTTTCTGTACGGCCGCCGAAGAATGCGTCACGGGGGTTGAGGGGTTGCGGCGTAACCAAAGTTTGATCCTGCACAAAGGCCTGCATTTCCGCGTTTTGTGTTAGCATACTGTCAAATTCACACTCCCAAATTTCCGTTAACACGTAACCTGCAGCCCTAATTCTATTACTTATCGCAATAGTTTTCTCTAGACGCTCGTCCATTGACGCTCCATCACTTTGTCGGCGATGTCTATTTACAAGGAAGCAGCGCTGGCACCCGTGCCAATAGCAACCGTGAAACTGTAATACGTGTGCATTGTCAGGGGTCTCGTAGTACCCATCTACCAATAGATTCTGTGGTAGCTTAAACTCGCGCGCACGTCCTGCGTGAATAATGTTATGACCGAGTGAGTGCTCCATCCACATGAGCCACGACACTGCCTTTTTTGATTGATTATGGGCCCATCTATAGCCGGTTGTCGGGATAATGCCGATCGTATTATCGTTCAGAAATATTTTTCGAAAAATACGAAAACAGGCTGACGCTATCGTCGTGCCCTCATTAAAACGACAGACACTGCCGCTGGCTATGAACATATCGCGAAAAACTATAAAAGCGCGCCTCAATATCGTAACATCCATCGCACAGTAGCTCACAATTTCTTTGGCAAAATCAAACACATAATCGGCGTCTTGCAATTCGCGGTACCAGACAAGTAATTTTTCGCGGTCCACTGTACGCATTGTGTCAGGAGAATAAAATTCTAGTGCAGGCAGAGGTCCCACATAACTTTGATTTTCCGGTACATTGAACAAGTGGGGAAAAGTACCCTTTGCAATAGTGCTCGTTAGTCCAAACGCTTTTGGTAGTGCACTCAGAGGCATGTGGAAGTAGTGCAAACTGTCGAGAAACACTAATTTCCCAAGGCGCATTGTGATAATCTTCGTGCCGTTCATTATCAGTGAGGGAAGTCGCGTTTTTTTCTCCTCGATTAGATAGCGTAAAATGAACTGCGCGTCAAAGCCTCCAGCGTTATGAGCGATTACAATTGTACGCGAAAACCCTCCTACAGCTTCCAGGGCTAGCTCTACAAGTTGCCCTACAGGATTATGCTTGAATACAAACTCATGTATGCCACAATGCTCGCACGGCTCGTCTATAGAATCATTGTGATAGCACATTGAACAAACGCGCTGGGCAACACATAGGTTCGGCTCGTGAACGAATGCACGTGCATCGCCCTTCACAGATGTGCACTGTTGGGTTTCGAAATCATAGAAAATAAAGATGGTTTTTGAATCTGCAGAGCCCCGTATCGGTCTGATAAAACACAAATGATTAAATGGCTGCATCGATCTACATATTTTGCAGAAGCCTACACCGCATGCATGTTTCCTTTTTTTCTCCAAAGGCCTTATCGGCTGGAAGCATTTACGGCAACGATGAAGAGATTCGCAAACAGAGGGTTTTCTACCGCGGCCCCCACCACTCATAGTTACTTTCCTATGATTGCGCAAACATTCTTCCCCGAAAAAGTCACGGTTGCATGCGACGCACCTAATCGTATCGTTTGAGTCGGCGTTGCATGGTGGTGTTGCCCTGCACCGCAGACATTGTGCTTTCGAGCATCGATGATTAAACGCGCGATATAACGTATTGCAAACCGTGCAAAAACCCGAGCTACCGACAGCTGCTCTGAGATTTAGAATTGGCTCGAAATTATGTGAACGTTCGTAATATAAGATATACAGAGTGTGCCGAATTTCTCCTGCAGAGTCCAAAACTTTTTGTGTACCATTGAATAGGGCTGTTTTTTTACGACGACCTAAAGTCAGAAACTCAAAAACTACAATCGCAATGCCGTCCCGCGCCAAATAGTCTTGATAGAGTGTGATCTCATGTATGCCACATCCATCTCGCGGTACATTGACATTTGCAGCTCTGGTAAGCTCAAGAGCTCTCTCTCTCTTTGCAATGAACCATTTACCTGCCTAATGCGCTGCCACTCGGTGTGTAGTTCTCCTGTTCGTATTTCACCGCGTTCGGCGTATACTAAAGCTGCTACTAATGAGCGAGACAGACATAACCGATCGTCGTTGCGGATCGTTAGAATAGATTTTTTTGCAACACCCTCGTGCGTTAAGCCCTTTCTTCTTCCTCTGCCCTCGACACCCTTGACAATGCACACTTTAATATTACATGCGTCATCGATATTCATAGATGCTGCGCTTTGGGCGACGCTAGTTATTAATTGCCATATATCTTCAAAGGTATAGTCCCGAACTGGCCGAAAAGAAAGCCAAACAGCCCCGTGGGTTAAACTACTTGATGTGAATGAGATGCCTGCGTAATCACCGCCCTCGCAATTGACAGTTATTTGCGTCAACAGATCGCGAAAAGCTCCTTGAAGATAATTCATAACACTAGTTCCTGAGGGTGGCTGACGAATACGTATTGTTAGTTCACGGCCCCGAAGCTTAAAACGCCTAAAATAACGCGCGATATTCTGAAGAATTTCTAAGCGGGCTCCCGGTGGCTGCACGTCTCCAAACGGCTCGTTCTTAGCGCTGTTTCGAGGTCTACCGGATCCTATCTGCGTTTCTGCAAAAAGAAAAACACGTATGAACATCCGGAATTTGTTGAGGCTAGCTACTATAGAAAATTAGAGATAGTTGTAAGGAGTACCTCATTCAGAATTTGACACACTTATAAAGTATCTTCATCGTCAATAAAATGGTCTGCCCAAGTCCCGGTATCACAAAAAACTTCTACTTACTTTTTAATTTAGCATCAAAGTAAAAATATTTACCTGAACTAACATCGGGGAGCTGCTGAACCCAGCGGCCAATTCTCCGAAAATACTGCTCCTCTTCTTCTTCTTCATTAAGTGGCCACAATCCATCATGGAGACCTAGTTGATTCTCGGGGAAAAAATCCAGCTGTGCTCAGCGTTCGCAAACTGACTGGCTTCTTGTGATTCATCCGCGACGTGATTATACGTGATACCCTGCAGACCTGATGAGCCAGGCACAGGCCCCTCTCCTTCATCATCTACCACAGATCTTGTGATAGGCATGTCACTGTCTGCGCTGGAAACCGTTATTGTTGAGTAGGCGGCCTCTTCACGATTCTCTGTTACAGATGCTGAAAAATAAATTCTATAAGTATAAATAGTCAATTTGTCTAGTACAAATTATATTTATTTTCAAGTACTTACGCTGTAGCGAGAGATCCTGTGCTTGCTGTGGCTGTTCCACCACGGCCGCTGTACGAACAGTATTGCCGCCATTCTCCGTCAGTGAACCTACGATTTTTTAAATTTTATTTCGTGTCTCAGATGCGCATAATTTTTTCCTTTCAATACTTACGATTTACGACACGCTGTGCATGAAGGGCCATCTCCACTTCCTCAATAGCAGGAGTTGCCTCGTCCAGTGCTGTCTGTATACGGAGATCCTGTGCCTCCTCCTCCTCCTCAATAGCATGAGCTGCTTCATTGAGGGCCATTTCTTCTTCGCTTGTCGCGTCCATGAGCTCACGATAGGCTATAATTATGTAATAATATAATTGTTGAAAAGTCAGATCGCTCTGGGCTTTAAAAGACTACTTTTTTCAAAAATATTCCACGTATAATATGACGAGGAATTATTTCAGTAGTATTTTATCGGAGGTGTGGGTTCGATTCCCACCCCCGAGACATTTTTTTCAAAAATATTTGTTGAGCTTTTTCGAAAAGACAGCACGCTCTGAACTTTAAAAGGCTATTTTTTCAAAAATATTTTGCGTATAATATGACGAGGAATTATTTCAGTCGTATTTTCCCGAAGGTGCGGGTTCGATTCGCTCTCCGTGGCATATTTTTTTTTTCAAAAAGATTATTTTTCCGAAAAAATACATTTTAAAATTATTTCAAACAAATATTAAAAATGATTTTTTAATTAAAATCAAATGATTTTTAATTAATAAAAATTTGATTAATTTTTAACTAGCTGGGGCCTCGATGAATAATCGGCGTGCCAATCGCTGTACCCTAAAGCCACACCTGTCACACAGTGGTTGGCAATCAGCACAGTCATTGGCAGTCCAATTATTGGCAGGGTGCCAATGACTGTGCCATGCAATTGCCATTACCGCACAGTTATTGGCCATCCCATTCAGTAATTGACCATCCAGTTATTGGCCACATTTTTTTATATACACAGTGGGTTCGATTCCCACCCTGAGACATTTTTTCAAAAATATTTTTTTTTTTCGAGAAGTCATTCTGGACTTTAAATGGCTATTTTTTTCAAAAATATTTCGCGTATAATACGACGAAGAATGATTTTAGTCGTATTTTACCATCAGTCGTATTTTGCCGGAGACGTGAGTTCGATTCCCGCTCCGAGACATTTTTTTTCAAAAATATTTTTTCTGATCATTTCGATTTATCTAGCGTATATGAAATACTTACCTCTGGCTTCATCAGCAATTCCCCTAATGCTTGGGGCATCTTCGAGTCTTCGGCGTTGTAATTCCCTCCATACGTACATTACTACACTTCGGCCGTTAAATAGGCCTCTATTGTACGCTGTCGCAATGGCTCGTAGAGGCGACCACCATATTATATATCGTAGGCGGCTTAAAAGTCTCTCACCCGATAAATCCCTCAATTCCTCGCACCATTGATCATTGCATCGACGCCGAAGGTAAATACTACGCAATTTCACTATTTTAAAAAAATCGTGAATACACGTGCGAACGGAGCGGTCCGTCATTGCGATAATCCGCTCTCTTAGGATGCCGTACAATCGACTGACTAAATTTCCCGTTCCGGGTGATATACATGAACTCCGTAACATAATGGCTTATGTTCAAAATTTTATTGAATTGCATTTTTTACCGTAGAGATAATAAAGCATGATCACGAGCGGCTTGATACAGTTTCTCGCTGATTCACATTCGTGGAATCAGCGCGTTAAAATAAAAATATATTTAAACAAAAGATTTATTTAGCCTGAAAAGTTAATTTCACGGTCGTTCGTCAATTCATAATTCATTTCCCCGAATTCGCTCATGGTCAATGCAGTATGCATTCCATCACGTTCGGCAGTGCTCCAGGAAGAACACCTGGATTACGGCTGACGGTGCATTCGCGGGGTGCAGCTCGGTAGTTCGCGAGCGCGTACCACCCTCCTCCTTCCATATTTCTACGCTAAGTGTGGTGTTAAAATAATAATTGTGCTAAAAATAATATTAGTCATAATTCAATTCCCCGAATTAGGCCATGGTCAATGCTGCATGCATGCCATCACGTTCGCCCGCCAGTGATTCAGGAAGAACACCTGGATTACAGCTGACGCTGCATCCGCAGCGTGCGACTCGGTAGCTCGCGAGCGGCAGCGGCGCGTGCCAGCCTCCTCATCCCGTGTGCTGTTAAAATAAAATATATTTTATCATTACCTGCCCGCGCTTGACCGTGAGCTCCGCGGAGCACCTGCTATTCTGCTGATAGTGCATTCGCGGAATCGCGCTCGGCCGGCAGGTCCAGCATCCTCGCGATGACGACTTTATTATTCAGTTCGTCTTCGCATGTCGTGCCGCGCGTATCTTTTTTAAAACTCATTTCGTCTTCGCATCTCGGGCCGCGCGTCTCTTTTAAAAAAATGTATCCGCGTTACGGGGCTGACATTCTAGAGTCAATGTTTTTGTGTCGTGTGATTGGCATCGAGAGTGTCAATTACGTGTATGTGCGTCCGAACCGTGTAGCCGTTGCGTATAATCAGCTGCAGAGCGACCTGCAGACAGGCTACACACTGCCTGGTGTACCGCAGCCCATGGACTTCGAAACACTCGAGGCCGATTTGTCGTGTGTAATTGTTCGGCACAACGCTGTTTACCGCGCGGAAATCATCGACTTTGACGACGACGGTTATACCGAAGTTTTTTTAGTCGACGAGGGGATCACCGATTTTGTGGACCTGCGGTATATTTACCATCCTGACCCCATTTGTGCCGTGCTACCGGTCATGTGTATTCCGTGCGCGCTATATGGATTCGAACGTGTCGACGATGACGGCGTCGTTCCTTTACTCGAATCTTTAGTGACTCCGAGCGATAATCTCGTGGGGGTTCTCGTCGAAGAAGGACACTGCTGTGCTCAGTCGACTCTCCGCCTGTTCGACATGGAACGTCGGGATCTGTGCGAGCTTATAATCGATCGCCTTAATTTGGGTATCGGGTATGACCGTCTCGATACGGACGACGGTTTCAACGACGATTCGTCACTTTCGGGTCTGAGTGAGGAGGAGGAATAGTGCGTATGAAAAACAGGAGTGCGTGTGAAAAACAGGAGTGCGGGTGAAAAACAGGAGTGCGGGTAAAAAAACAGGAGTGCGGGTGAAAAACAGGAGTGCGGGTGAAAACGGCAGTGCGGGTGAAAAACAGGTGTGCGGGTAAAAACAGGAGTGCGGGGAAAAAAACAGGTGTAAGGCGTGCCTGGAACCATCGACAGCACAAGGTAAATTAAATTAAATTAAATTAAATTAAATTTAATTTAATTAAATTAATTAAATTAATTTAATTAATTAAATTAATTTAATTAATTTAATTAATTTAATTAATTAAATTAATTTAATTAATTTAATTAATTTAATTAATTTAATTAATTTAATTAATTTAATTAATTTAATTAATTTAATTAATTTAATTAATTTAATTAATTTAATTAATTTAATTAATTTAATTAATTTAATTAATTTAATTAATTTAATTAATTTAATTAATTTAATTAATTTAATTAATTTAATTAATTTAATTAATTTAATTAATTTAATTAATTTAATTAATTTAATTAATTTAATTAATTTAATTAATTTAATTAATTTAATTAATTTAATTAATTTAATTAATTTAATTAATTTAATTAATTTAATTAATTTAATTAATTTAATTAATTTAATTAATTTAATTAATTTAATTAATTTAATTAATTTAATTAATTTAATTAATTTAATTAATTTAATTAATTTTTAATTTTTGAATGGTGCGCTATGACGAATCCAGACACTCTATCCCCCCTCCCACCCCCTACACCTTTTACCCTCCACACCACGGCTGCTCGAAAAAATTTCGGCCTGCCGCGGAGTGGGGGAAAAAGAGTGGGGATGGGAGTGGGGATAGGAGTGGGGGTCGCCATAGCGCACCGCATACTACTCACGCATCCTCTTGCAACGGTAGCATTGAATTGATCAAGCTAGGGTAAAAAAAATTAAGATATTTCGAATTGGGCGAGAGTCGTTTCGCTCCTGCCTGAAGAAGATATAAGATTCTCATTATGGAGTCTTCAATAATGAATACAATATTGAATCGTGGCTCAATCGATAGGTCCGTGGCTTCGTTACATCATGTTTAACGGGGGCCGCTGAATTTATTAAGGGGGAAAAATGAACAATTTTTTAAAAATCATGAAAGCCACTTCGCTTTCAAGGGTTAAAAAACTGTGTAATTTTTTCCTCTCAATAATAAATTCAGCGGTGTCCCTCAAACGTCATGTAGAGAAGCAACCGACCAACTCATTGAGTCGAAATTCAACCTTGTATTCATTATTGAAAATTTCACATTGGGAATTTTATATCTTCTTCAGGCGGAAACGAAACAGCTCTCGCCCAATTCGAAATATCTTAATTTTTTTACCCCAGTTTAATCAATTCAATGCTACCGTTGCAAGAGAATGCGTGCCAGTCGATAGTCCTACCGAAATAATGTTGTTTCTACGTTGAATCGAACACAATACGCTTCTCGACTAAATATTTTCTGGTCGATTCAACGTAGAAACAACATTCTTTCGTTAGGATTATCGGCATGCACGCACTCTCTTTGAAGTCAGCGTTACATTAACTAAGCTAGGGTATAAAAAGTAAAGACGTCTTGAATTTGGCGGCAGCCGTTCCGCTTCCGCCTGTTAAAGATATAAAATTCTTGTTGGGAAATCTTCAATAGTGGATAGAAGAATAAGTCGCGGTTTAGTCGGCAGATCCGTTCTCGGTAGGCTTCTCGACGTGATGTCTTAAGAAGACCGCTGAATTTATTGCGGAAAAAACATTGCGCATTTTTTCAAGTCACGAAAGCCACATCGCTTTCGTGGGTTATAAAAATGTGTCCACATATTCACACTCTGTAGCCTTCTTACGCCATGTGTCAGTGACGACGCAAATTTGATTCAAGTTGAATCTATTCTTAAATTACGCATACGCGTAATTAACGATTAATTACGCGGTGGTTAAACGAATGGGCCATCTGATCCCCGATGCGTGACAGCCGGGCGCTTAGACGACTCGCGACACGCGCGACGCCAGCGCTTTCGTGCCGCCGTTCCGATTCCAGCGTTTCATGTGTCAGCTGCGAATCGTATACTAAAAGTAGCAACTTTAAATTAAATTATTCCTATGAAAGAATCTTCAAATTCATCGGGAAAAGGATGTTCTGTATTCATATTTTAATCATTTTTCAGAATATATAATAAAAAAACCGTTTCCCAATTTTTTCAAATACATTTTTTTCCCCTTAAAAATTATGCGTTTTAGCGAATTGCCGTTTGTCCCATTGAAGGGAGCATAAAAAATCCTTCAAGATCCAACCCTCCAACAATCCCGAACGACCGCGCAAATGCGGTAAAAAACAGGTGGCCACTCCTCAATTGTCACCCCTGTATATAAAGAGGTATATCTCTAAGATATGATCTCTGGAAAGAGAAGGAAAAATACTTACTCCAGACGATCCAATGGTGTTAATCGTCGTTATCACTGACCTGACTACTATAGAAAATAAGAAATAGTAATAATAATCGAATAGCAGAGAGGCTGATTCCGAGCACGAGATCCGGTACAAGCGGAACTCGATTATTCAGACAAAAAAGGTCATAAATTATTATCAGAAAAGATTAAAAAATTGGCATAATGGATTATTTTAAGAAAAAGCATTAAAGGGATATGACAATTAATTATTAATATTATTTAAATAAAAGGGTTTGCTATTTATGATCCGAGGGAGGTTGAATTAAATACACAGACATGGTTGAGCCTATACAAGAATAAGCGCATGGTAATTTGTTGCTAAATTTGTTTATTAAGAAGTTTTTTGTTAACGATCTGGAGAAGCTCAAAGAGAGTATTTAAGTATTATCTGATCCGAAAGAAAAGAAAAACCTGAGAAATTGTTGTTAAAATTGTTTATTTAAAAGTTTTTTGTTTATAACAATTTGGGGAAGAAAATGTAAAAAAACAAGACTTGACGATTATAAAAAGCATATGGGCGAGAGTACAAAGAATCCCAATATTTTTTAAACAAATTAAAATGCCCAAGAAGGGGATTACCCGACGACGCTATATATTGCAGTCCGTACCACGGTACCGCATCACTCGCTTGCAGTGTACAGTCGCGCATATTAGAGTAGCACGATGCAGCGGTACTCAGCCGAAACTAAGATACACGTCGTATCTTTGACATCCGTGTCGGTTTTTCTGGAAGTATTATGAGGCAGTTGATCCGGTTCGTGCCACGAGAGTGTACTGACAAATTAATTTATAATTCGGGAGAATTCATAAACGGAAATTAATAACATTAAACAAAGCATTGTTATCGTACTTTTCTCCTAGATATCCAATGGGGAAAAGCCTTTTCATCCTGTATGTGATATTTTCCTTTGACTTCTTCAAACGGACGGTTTCTTACGGGGGAAGAAGATAGGAAAGGGGTGTTGCGTCGTTTTGAATCTCGTGATTGGTCTATGGATTCCTACAATGGCAACAGTAACGGGAAATGGTATCCATTGGCATAGCTACGGGGCTTGCTTAGTTACAAGAATGTGTCGAGACTAAAAAGCCTTTCGCGACGCGCTCTCGAATAGTTATGATTTTGTTTCTTGGGCCATTTCCGACGCGGGCCAGATATGCAAAATGTGGGACGTTCGTATCGTCTTGTCGGCGATCGAACGGCGTAGGTTAGAATGTGATTTACGTACTAGTTTCAAGGAGAATTCTATTTCTACTGCAATGCGATTTTTCCATTATTATCTTCTTCCCTTCCGCTGAGAATGTTTGAGAATACTTGAGTATTTCCGGCGAAAAATAGATTGTCTGTCGAGATTCTTTTATTCGGGTTATTGATTGACATTATTTGAATAATTAATAAATTCTAATTTTTTAAATCTTGCGTCTAGAATTAATTATAAATTTCCAAGTAGAATTCTGGTCCCATGAGTAAGGTTTTTTTCTAATTTATTGTTTCCTTTTCCGATGTAAAATAATAACAGGGAAAGGGAAAGTTATCTATCCGCCCTCCCGTCCTTCCGTTGGTGTTTGGAACGAGAATTCTTCTGGATGTTCTTACGTTAGAGAAAAAGTCCTTTGTATAAACCGAATAATTGTTCTATGTTTTCTTCTTAATTTTAATCCGATGGTTTTTTTTTAATGTTTTAAAAGGGTGTGAGACCTCCTGCGGTGCCCCGCTGGCGTAACGCTTGCCCGGCATCCCAGGTAGTTGCCCAAACGGCGCATAAACTTCTGTTTCATGAATTGAAATTTATAATAATAATTTGTAACCTATAATTATTAATTAAGGTTATTTTTACTTATTTTTTTCGATCTTGGATTTAGGATATTCAGAAATAGTGTGTTCATGTTTAGCAGAAATTCTCAATTTGCACTTGGTTAAAGCACTTCAATTTCTCGTGATCGGTTTTTTTACTTTTGAATAATTGACTAATTTTTTATTTCCTTCATTTTTTTTTGTTTTTATCCTTTGTCCGGAAGTTCTTTGAAGTTGTATATAGAATCAGTTCAGAATTTTCTTCTCGAGATGCGTGGAGAGGGGTGAAAATGTTTCGTTTCCATCATGGCGTAAACTTGTTAACCTCTTTGTCTAGTATCGCTCTTCTCTTTCTAAATCTACATTCGATAGCAGGAACCTTAAAAAGATTCCGGGGAGCTGTGGGTAACGTGTCGAAACGATCCGTCGACGGTAATCCGGGCCTAGCGGTAGATAACTACGAGTCCCTTTCGCTATTGGTTGCCCAAGTGATGGTACGGAAGATCTAGCGATTGTTGGGATCTACGGCAGTTAGTCGATACTCAAACCTTGGCAGGTCGCGAGTTACCTCGAGTGGGTTGTTTTATTTGTCGTTTGATACTAACGTGGCGCTGGTGGTTAAAAACCCACTCCAGCGGTGTCCCTTTCACTTTCCGTCTAGATTCTTTGTACCATACTATTAGATTGTTGACCATCGATTTTTGGACAGACTCTCCTGCGAGCCGAATGTACCGACTGATTTAACAAGTTGATTTTTAGTCAGAACGAGTAATCTGTCTAGTTATTTAAGATTTCGGGTTATCTGTTCGATTTTTTTCGTCTCGTCTTATTCTAACTCCTGAGTCCAGTATTTATTAAGGAAAAATAATTAAGAAGATTTGTGCGTTACGCTGGATGTAACACCGTCTTGGTCGCTTTTCGGGATTTTGGCAATGGTCTCGTGTGACAGCATAACACTGAAGACCGCACGGGAAAGACAGGTAATTCCGTTTCATAGTGGTACTCAGTTCCCACTGTATCGAGACGTTGATAATGTTAATGATTACGTAGCTCGAGACTCCGGCAGCTGCCAGTAGTTAGCGGTGCACTATGGCGACCCCCACTCCTATCCCCTCTCCTCGAGCCCCGTTGAGAGCGTAGTTCGAGGTGATGGTGGGGGTAAGAGTGGGGATAGGTTCCGCAGCAGTCCCACTCTTACCCCCACTCCTCCAGCACAGAGTATGGGTTGGAGGTTGTGGGTGTGAGAGTGAGAGGGTGTGCGTGTGAGCTGTCGCCATAGTGCAGCGATTTTTTTTTATTATGCACAGAGTTACATATTTCTTAAAGCTAGGTTTCATGCACAGTTTAGATCGATGAATTCAATACGATTATATATGGAGCCCAAATACCGCAGGCCTACACTCTTTTTTTCACAAAGTTCTGCTATTTCGTCGAACACCGTCATTATGGTTCAGAAAGAAACTAACCCTTAGGGGCATGAAGACACTGAAATCTAAACCTATATCGACAATCACTTGTCTCCCGTGTTTGGTGTTGACCATCCTCATTCTTGAGATTCTATATATCTTCTGAAGTTCCAGTTCCGCAATCCTTTTATATGGTAGGTGGGACGGTACGCGACCGGTGTCATTGAGCTTCGACAATTTTTTCAAATACATAATTCACTTTACGGGTTAACGAAAAGAAGAAGAAGATCTTCGACGTGGGACCTCGTTAAGGTAACGCTGGAGTTTTTTAACTCAGTGTTTTTTAACTCAGTGTGTTCTACGTTCCGTAGAGCACACTGAGCGCCTCTGGACTCCGTCTGTAGGAAACAATGCCACGAGCACACTTTTGCTGTCTTCGACGGCGGAACATCGAGTGATGGACAATCGGCGCGTTCGCTCAAGTTTATGATTTTGCGTCCTGTGGCCTGTTCTAAGATTTGTACAGTCGGCTCACCTACCGCGTACAGTCGAGATTGCTCGCCAACACTTTTCGCAATTTCGCGTAATTCTTGATACAGTTCAGCGAGCGTGACGCCATTATCATGCAGCCAGCCACTCAGCCAGTGTATACCGTGGATGTACTGTAACGTGGCAAAATTTGCCCGTTACGTACGCGCTTGTACCAGCTCTCTCGACGGCTCACAAGGCGATTCCGAAGGGCCCGATGGGTGTGCGTGTCATTTTTCTAATTTTATTCGAAACCTTTTCATGTTCGAATGCCTCGGATGGGAGAGCGACCGGCGAGATGTTGACGTTCGGCGAGGAGACGCGAGGAGACGGGAGTCGGCAAGGACCAGCGACACTCATCCCGGGAATCGGAAGGCTCGAACCCTACCCCTCGGCTGTCGGAGTCGCCGTTGATATCATCGATGGAGGGAGGGAAAACTCCCGTCGGAACATCGGAAGCAACGCCGAAGAAAATCGCATCGGCCCTGCAGTCGCCGGTGTCCGGGCTGCAGGGGAACTTCTGCATGCGAAGACCGGGAAAACAATCGGGCAGGGGGGACTGAGTACCCCTGCTGGCTCGTATCGACGTGAATATCGACGTCGGACGGCGAAAATCCCGAGCGCTGACCAGCGTTAGGCGAGCGTGGAGATTTCGCGACGGCGGAAAGGGCCGGGCGCGGCCGAATATTGGCGATTAGGCAGGGGGGTAGGGGGAGGTGCTAACGAGAGCGATCGAGCGACGATCCTCGGGGCACTTCCCGTTGAGTCGTCGAGCAAGCTGGCTGCGAGGATATTCGAGCGTATTCGTCGAACCGAGTGAATCCTGAGCGAGAGATAACAGCTGTCGCCGTCGAGTGATCCGTCGAGAAACCGGTGAGCTGTCCGATCCCCAGGCATCGAGCATTTGATTATAATTGTAAATAGTTTTGCGTTCGATCTCCCGTGCATCGTCAGTGTGGACGAGCCGGGAATTTTTCGTCTCGTCGGCGTGTCTTGTCCCGTCCGTTTCGGGAGGTTTTGCGAACGTCGCACGTTGGCCGTCGAGCAGCGTACGCGTGCGACACGGGTGAATAATACCGTCGCGGGAACGGGAAAGGCCGTGAGATCTGCTTTGGAATTTATTGTGTCGAACTCCCGGGAGTTATTAATGTTAATGATATTGCATTGTATTTCGAGTAGAGTCCGAGGTAAAATTCGTCAATAATCGCCTTGGGGCAGAGCGGCCCAGGGGAAGAGGCCTGATAGCCGTGTCGTCGTGTAAAGAAAGCCGGGACGTGTGCGGGTGTGCGTGTGAGGGCCGAATAGTGGCCCGATATTATTTTGGAATTGGTTTCGGAACTTTGGATTTTGATACGTGTTGCTCGAGCGAATAAGGTTTGCGATTGCGTCTGAGCGTTCCGTCCCGGCCGGTTTACATCCGCGAGCGGTGTGTGTGTGTGTGAATGTGAGCGTGGAGGCGAGTCCCGAGCGTCGGGGAAAATTGTTCAAGAGATATAATTTGTATTGAGAGAACTAGATTGTTCAGAGTGAGCCGTTGGCGAGTTGTGCCGCGGTTTGGCATAGTTTACGGGACGGAGGTTTTCCCCGGGTTTACCCGGTTTTTCCCTCCTTAGCGATAAAGTTTCATTTCAATAAATAATTTTGTGTTTGGTTCCCGTATTTCTTTTGGGATTTTGATTGCCGCATTGACCCAGCCCCTCTCCGGAAATTGTCAGCTGCAGTCGGTCGGGAATAAGACCCGTGCCTGGATTCTCCTCGGCGCTTTATGCGCCTGGCGCCCATCCCGGAAGGGAAAATTAAAAAGGGGGGAATTGTTTTAAGGCAGACGGACGGGTGTGAGAGGAAAGCTCGAATTTCCTCCCACAGTACTTAGTCCGCCAATTATTTATTCTTCGTATCCGGGGCGACAATACCTCGATGATGTAAGGTGGAGAGACCATCCACAGCATTCGACGCTGTGGTTTATCCACCGAACCCACACACACCTCTTTCGGCAATAATTCACCATTCATATCTTTTAAATACAGAATATCAAACACCAGATCTGTACCGGGTACATCAAACACCTGATGTGGACAGTGCATATTGTCGTTGAAACCCGTGAACACGTTTTACGCTCTCAGCAGACGGCAGAAGACTGAGCTGCGCTGAAGTTGTTATCACACAGCAGCAATCGTCAGCAATATTGCACGTGCAGATTGAAACAGGATGCGCCTCTTCATTTTTTTTATTCTAACTGGAACTGGACAGCCTCCAAATATTCCACCCGTGCACTTATTCCCTGATAAAACACCGTCGAAGGATCCAAATATTCGAGATAGGAATTTATTATCGAAACGCCTGCTGTGCAGCGTTGCGACCAACGTTCTCCATCCACCGCTGTTTGCACCTCCTCCAATTACTGATATAATTTTTCAACGATGCAAATCGTGATTATTTGTATCACTTTCTGTACCGCCGCCGAGTAACCGTTCATTCTGCAACAACGTGAACGCAACTGTGCCAAGAGCACATTTTTGCTACCGCCGGTGACGGGATGATGGACTATCCCCTCCAGGTTTATGATTAAAATATTGCTACGTGTACATTTTAGGCAACTAGAGGGGATAGGCGTTGAGAGTATATTTTGCATCGTATAAAAGAAGAAATAAATCAATTTTATCGATAATCTGTTATTTATTTGTACATGAACCAAGCAATATAATATATTTTAACTATTATGGATGTTGTTGGCTTTGACTGGAGCAACGTCTTCTTCTTCTTCTTCTTCTTCTTCTCCCGGTACTGTTGAATTATCCAACTCCCAAGAATAAGATTGACCACAGCAGCTCATACTCAATAACTATGAGCTCTCCGTTGGGCGGACGGGCTTGAACTCCAGGTTATTATACCTTGTCCCGTAGTACTGCATGAGCAGTTTTTTCTCATGCGCAGCAGCAGTCATCTGGTGCAACAGATTGGCGTCATCCTCGAAGACCTTGGCGGATCTCGCTGGGAGGTAGGAAGTAAATGTTTCCTCAATGTCGATGGTCATCCTCGGGCCAAATGATGTTTTTACACACCTTATGTCAGTGACGCCGTAGTTTCTCTCGAGAGCCAACTCGGATAGTTTTTTGATTGGCAGAAACGACACAAACATGCCCACTTTGTTGATTTGCGTAAGATCCATTATGGAGATTGAGTTCTTCTAGCCGTCGTATCACACGTCGAAACTCTGATCTTGCACGTATCACTGATTTTAATTTTGCAATATCGTGCAAGTGTCTTTCTATGCGCACTTTTAGCTCGATTCGTTTCCTTTGCATTAACGTCAACGGAGACAGATAGCTTGCACGAGACTTCTTTCGCTGCTCGATCACGACTGATGTCTTCTCACAGATCTGTTCGGGAATGAGCACTGTTTCTGCTTCCCCCGCAGGTAATTCGCGATTCATGACGCTTTCTCACATCGAGCCCAAAAAGAAATATAATATCTGCTGAAATCAGCTTTTTCAGCAACTCGAAAAGGTCTCTGGCTGCGTGTGTCTTTTGTGATATCGGGATACAGATCCGATTACAAGAAGAAATATACTATCTGATGAAATCAGCTTTTTAACAGCCCGAAAACCGATTCCAAGAAGAAATATAATATCTGCTGGCGTGTGTCTTTTGTGATATCGGGATACAGATCCGATTCCAAGAAGAAATATAATATCTGTTGAAATCAGCTTTTTTAGCAGCCCGAAAACCGATTCCAGGAAGAAATATAATATCTGCTGAAATAAATTTTTTGAGTGGTATCGGGGAAACAGAGTGGGTAGAGAAAACGGAATTTTTTTATTTTTTATTTTTATTTTATAAGCATAATATTCAGAATACACGAGCACGGGGCCAACAGCCCTGTATGCAATGCAAACACTTATCACTAAAGTTACTTATTTTGTAGCTGCCACCTACGGCAGCCCCCATACTGAAAGTTTTACCCTGCGACTTAAATTCGCGATTATTGATGAATGCATTATAATAATCATAGACTATTGAATCGTTTCTTGACAAATTATTTGAAAATACGTTTCTAAACTTATTAATGCCGAGGCCAGTACACATATAATGAAGAAACATAACGCAATACTGTCCGCAGCATTGCGAATCCGGACCTTGAAGGTGAATAGTGTTGCATCGGAAGAATTTGCAGTTTCTTCGGAGCCGTATGAGGTGCTGTGGGATGATTGGCGGGAGACCGTAGCTGTCGAAGAACCATCCATGACCATTTCGATCGACGTACATGGCGACCCAGTGGGTCCCGGGTAGCTTGTGTCCATCGGTATTAACAACGATGGCTGTCGGTTTCGTCCACACCTTCGGGATACGATCTGCCGGATACATGCCTACTGTATGATCCTTTATGTTCCGGAGAGACTGTAAAATTTGAAGGCTGTTCATAACAGCGGACAGCAGCAGCAGCAGCAGAGGGTTTTTCTTCAGTAGTACACTCTGACAAGCCAACCCTCCAGCTAGTAGTAGTGCGATATTCCCACAAAGAATCGAAGCGATCACTATGACAGAGCCACGCTTTGATCTTTGTTGCGTTGTCTAGAGCGCACTTATATGTGTGGTTTTTGCGCAACAGTCCGTGATATATACAGCGTGTATTACCCGTCGGTAGGCTATGGAATGATGGTACTTCGTCGTCTTCTTCCAAATTTATGATAAAACACCCTGTGAGTCTTGCCAGGTATGATGCTTTGTCGGAGCCTCTGGTGAATATTCGATCAACTTCTGAAGCAATTTTCTTCAGAATAAGCTCGATCGCTTGCACAGATGTATCGCCTTCAGACCATGCAATACCGTGATGGTTGCTCTGCAGCCACGTATTTTGCCTTTTTATAGCAGGTGATAGGTCGTCATGGGCATAGGGCTGTTTTACTATCCAGTGACCAAAGTATGTTGAATGCACCGAGGTGACAGCCACTTCTTTCGGTGTAAAATGATTGAATTTATCCTTTAGACTCTGTATATCAAGTACAACAGCCATGATGCGGCCTTTCGCCTCGAGTTCTCGGAGAATACTGAAGGCTCAGCCGAAATAGTTCACTATCCGCTGAAATCTACAATCAGTTGTCGGGACGAGTCAATCTCCAACACATTATCATATTCTGCATACACCATACAGTTAACCGTTGAATTTAGAGCTTCTTCGAAACGGACCTCTATTCTGACACTGCCGTGTTTCACCAAATTCCAATGAGTATTACTATTAGCCGAAAGATCGGGTGTTAGATCAAATGCAAATAGACAATAACCATTAGGGTAAGCCGTACGTGAAATACAAGTACCCTGGTTGAGAAAGTGAATACCCGTGCCGGAGAATAATGTGTGATATGCATCCACGTATTGCTCTCTCACACCAAAGTCGGGCTGCAGAGGCCTTGACGGTATCTGCACACCGTCAGCATACAAAGAAAGATAATTTATTTTATAATTTCGAAAGTTAAAGGGGTTCAGCGCGCGATCACCATTAAAGGCTCTATTATCGACAAACCCGATAATTATACGCTTAGGCAGTTGTCCTAGTATGATATTATCCAGAGTATCGCCGTGAACACCCGCATGCAGTGATACTGCTTTAACCTCCACACGAGTCATTGGATACTTGGCCGTAGATTTGGAGAGAGCCCTTGCGTGGGCTAGGAGTATACCGGGCGCTATCTTGGCACGGCGTACAAGGAGCGATGCTTCGACAATCTTCATGCTGCAGTCTTTCGAAGAGCTCATAAGGCAGACAGCATCGTTGGTGCGCACGAGACGTATACGCATCTCAACGCCATTTATCAAAAATCTCTCCTGATTGAAGATGTCGCAGTGAAGGTGTCCAAGGAGATCAATCTGATTGGCACTAGCATTCATAAGACCTCTTCGCATAACTAGGCCTGTATTACCATCACCCACATCATCCATTCCTCCGTGCGAATCGTTATACCAGAGAACACTTGTTAGATGAGAGGCCTTCGCGTCATCTCCATAGGCGAGTTATCTGTCAGCGAAGAAATTGGCTTATAGTACACCCATTGTGTTCCCTCAATCGTGGTTTGGGTGGGTGGCAACGTAAATAGCTCAAGCTCCGACTTTAGACACTCACACGAATGAGCGTGTAAGAACGCCATTTTTTCCTCAATCCTGTCTGTCTAGGCAAAAATATCAGATACAGTCCTCGGTTTTTTCCTCCTCTTCTTCTTCTTGTCACTCGTCTTTGTCTTCCGTCTTCTCGCTGTCCTTTTCGTTGCTCTCCTCTTCGTCACGTGCGCAGAACGTTTTCTTGACGTTAACGGCTTCTTTCTTTTTTTCACACCGACACGACGTGTTGCGCTACCGCCGATCGAATGCAGCAGTTTGTTAACTTTAGCCACTTTATAGCCTGAACCTTGCATAAGGTTATTAATTTTTTCCTCGGCTTTTCGCTTTAGATTTGTGGCCGATTCACGCATGCGTGTTTTAAAGGCCTCTCGTGGATGAACACCCCTATCCAATATGTCATTGGCTGCATTAATACCAGAACGTAGCGCTTCTTTGCCTACGGTTCGAGCTCCTTGTTTCAAGAGCGGTATGATATGGCGAAAGAGACCTCCGAGGAAGCTACCAATACCGTGACCTCGTTGGTTCGGCGACCCAATGTAGACATGACTGATACCGCCATAACCTGTCCTCCCACCTCCGCCCGTCTGGGGGTCAAAGTATGCATCGTAATAATCCATTTCGCGGGTCAATCTACGCGCCGAAAGTGTAATGTCACCGTCAACGTCTCGTACTCAAATGGTATCGGTTCACCAAACTCATCCCTTATATCGATAGTTATTCTTTGAAAACTCGTGCGCAATAACGGTATGAAGCGCGGTGGTGAAAAGTTTCTAATTTTGACAGATCCGTAATTGTAATTATCCGTGACGGCGGTAGGAACGACTCGCAGCAGAGGTGTGTGCACATCTCCGGTGATGTATGGTTCGCAGATATCGGTATAAACGAAGAGCTTCGTGTCACTTCGAACGACGACACCATGGTTATGGGAGAATCCTAAAATCTTGTTCAATACGTCGGAAAAAAAGAAAGAGTGTTTCAAATTCATATACCTATTGCAAATGCGGGTTACTGTCACGTATCCATTGCGCCCACATTGAAACTTCAAGTGGCCTGACACACGCGGTATATCGTTAATTGTTTCGAGTAATAATCTACACTACGGTACACACCTGGCGGTATGGAGACTCGATCTTCTTTATAGTCAGTGTCAACACCCGTACCAGGCGTCACCGCATTAGTTATAAAGCTGATAAAATTCTGCTCACCCTCAGGTGGTACATGCATCATCGTCAGGGGTATTTGTATTTCAGCTAAAGAAACAGTCCAGCCACCGTGCAAAGTCAAGCACTGCGGTAAATGCGTAGTGTATCGCGTTGTCTTATTATCAGGGTAATATCCCATACTGCTGTTGCTAGGTAAAACAATATAAAATTCGTCTTTCATTTTGATTTTCCTTTCTTATTTTTCTTGGACTGAGCGGCGGTCGTTCGCACTCTCGATAATTCAGACTCGTAAAAGATGCCGTCGATATTCTCGTCCTGAAGATCACGCAAGATGTATACCACAGGGTGTCTGGTGTATGATACACGGTGTATTTTAAATAGTTCGCTGCTCCAGCCACTCTCGTAACCTTTTGCAAAGGCTGCCTTTGCACTACTGATGCGTACAATATCACCTACACTGTATTTAGGAGGTCTGGGATATTCCGGCTCCTTGTATCGTTCTGCCAGATTAGCCCGAGCCCTAGCGGCTGTAGCAAGCGTCACAGAGGCTGGAGCCATTTTTATACTGCTATGTTGCGCTTGATTGTATGCCGAGACGATATCTTGCAGAACGTCAATGTAACGTTTCTCTCTAGAGTACGTGAAATACCGCCACATTCTTTCTTTTAGAGTTCTATTAAATCGCTCCACGACAGCGGCTTTTATATCGGGGTTTCTTGCAGCGCGAAACTGAATGTTCTTCTTCTTCAAGAAAGCCTGGAATGCGGAACCTATAAACTCCTTACCTCTATCCGACTGGAGACAAATCGGTGATCTACCATTACTGACTTTTTGTGATAATATACGTGTAAATGCTTTAGTCACAGTCGTAGCTGTCTTATCGTGTAGAGGCTCCACCCATGCGTATTTCCTAAGAACATCTATGACTACGAGAAGATAAACATAACCATCGTTGTAATCCTTGATAGAGCGAAGATCTACAAGATCAGCCTCCCAAACATCGTCAATGTTGCGCACATTGTAAAAACGCCGAGGAAAGTGGCGCCTCACAGGTCTGTGCTTTGTGTAAGCATCCTGAGACTCAAGCCACTGTAGTGTCTTTTTGCCGGAGATTTTTTCTTCCGAGCCGCGTGCAGCAATTTGGCACTGCCCGAAAATGATGCTTCGTGGGAGGCGTCAAAGTACACTTTTTCCAATATTTTCATGTTTATAATTTAAGTCTAGCCCAGGTTACACGTCTTTTCTTGCTATAACTACCAGAGCCCCTCTGCACACTGTGTCCACCGTCGGTGCTCTTATCGTCGCTGTAGTACGAAGACTGTTCGCTGGTATCGTTGATATCCTCGGCTACACTGCTGCCACTTGGATGCGCCCGTAATGTTGAATTGGCCCTTGATTCCGCCCACAGCTCCTCATTTCCCACAAATTCTCGAGGTGTTTGTATCGTTCTTAAAAAATTTGCGAAGGTTTTGCGTCCCGCTGGTTTTGGGACTTTTCTTCTTCGCATAGCATCGTTCACGAGATCAACAATATTCGAATCCTTGATTGGTTTTCCCTCGATAGAAACGGTTCCCGCGGAATTCCAGGATAAATTTGACGACGGTGCATCGTGCAAGCGACGCAGTAGAAGTTTCGCTTTGTGCCGAAATTTTTGCGGTACACTTTCAATTATGATGGAATCATTCATGCCTGGAGAGGAGTCTTTTTTTCACCCACCACCACCTCCTCCTCCTTCAAAGCGGGTACTTTCGTTTTCATGAGATCAAGCTGCTGATGAGATCGCTCACCATCGACAAAATGAAGATAGCGTTGTAGTACAGTCAGATATGCGGTCCACTTTTCTCTCTCATCCTTATATTTATTAGAATTCAAGATTTCGTTCATTTCAGCGTCCAATCTACTCAAGGTGGCTCCAATAGCTTGTGCCTCTGACGAATGCGTCACGTCAGCGCCAAAAACAGGCTGTCGGATACTTTGTGCGCTCATCTGTAATAGATTCTCCTCCGGCACTAGTACCATTTTTCTTGCGTGTTCCATTATCAGCGCCGACCAATCAAATTTGACAGGACGGTGCCCAAAATTGGTGCAAGCAAAAGAGGCAGGAATCCACCACTCTGAACGACGATTCGCTGTTTACTCTTCCAACAACCTTTTCTTGCAGCTAAGCGACGAAGAACAGACACGTGTCGACGTAGTTTTTTCCTCTGGTTCGACTTCAGAGGCACATTACCATGAAGAATGTTCAATGCGCACTCGCTGATGCACCGTATTATATGAGGATCTGCTTTACGTAAAAAGGCTTCACGGTGATTCTTGTTGAAATGTTGAAGGGCTTGTAACTCCCCTACATATTAAGATCTCCCGTGTGGCCCCGGTGACGTCACACCGCGAGAGCCCGGGAGACGCAGTCAGTATCGCGAGATGCCAAGCAGCCGGCGGACAAGCCCGCGGAGAGCCAAGTGGCGCCATCCGACGGGATCGAGCGGCGGCTCGATCGATGCCGAGGCGACGCGCACGCGCAAGACGATGGATTCGGAAGCACAGCGGCGCTGCCGAACGGGCGGGTGGAGAAAGCACGGTCAAGGTCGGAGAAAGGCGAAAGCGAGGGAAAATCGGCCTCGCTGATTGGACAGAAATGACGACACTACCGTTGCACACGGCACCAACCAAGCACGCCATTAGCTCAGCGGGTAACACCGGATGATCGTCACGGCAATATCGACCAGGTATTGGAGGGCGAGGGGAGAATAACACGATTAGCCAATCAGAAAATTAATAATCGGGCGGCCGCACGCAGACGCGAGTCCGCCAGAAATCTGCCAAACCGACGGAGTGGGAGTCCAAAATCGGGGTATAAAAGACGGCGATTTCGACAGTCGATAATCAGTCAACGATCTACTTTACCATCGGCCAGCTCTCCAGGACTAAAGTGAAAAGTGCAAAGTGAAAAGTAATAGTGGATTAAAAGTGAATAAAGTGAAACAGTGCCAAAACGGACTTATAAATTTTGTGCCGTTCGGACTTATAAAACTCGTGCCGCTCGGACTTATAAACTTTGTGCAACGGTGAACTTATAAAATTCGTGCCGTTCGGACTTATAAAAAAGTGTGCCGTTCGGACTTATAAAATTTGTGCCGGATTGAACTTATAAAATTCGTGCCAAATTTGGACGTATAAAATTTTGTGACAATTTGACTTATAAAATTTCGGGCCAAGTGAACTTGTAGAGTGTGCACCGAAGACAGACTTATAAACATTTGGTGCCGAATCGGACTTACCAAATTCGTACCAGAATCGGACTGATAAACATTTTGTGCCGCAGCGGCTTTATCAATTGTGGTGCCTGAGTGAACTTAAATAAGTCGGGCCAATAAAAGTGACCGTCGGAGTGAACTGGTAAAGTGACCAAAAGTGACCCGTCAGATACGGCAAGGCTGGATCAGACGGATATCCCAACTTCCAGGACTGGAAAAAGGTACATCCAGGGGTTCGTTCACCCCCCCTGAAGGCTCCGAGACCGACAAAACAAGGTAAAAGAGTTTTGTCTCCAATTCACGCCAATTGCAAAGTGCGAGGCGAGCGAGCTGTCACAGGCGATCGCCGTGCCGTGACGTCATCGCGAGACAGCCGAGCACAGCGGCCAGAGGCACGTCGCGTCGACCGAGAAGCCAACCGCGCATGCGTGGTGCGGTTCACGCGGAATAATTATCTCTCGATTAAAATATCTCCTTGAAGCTATAAAACAAAGCACTAAATAGAGACAATAAGTGAATGAGAAACAAGTTCTTGAATGAAATTAAGATTCATTGTTCAGTCTTTTGGGTTCTGCAGGAACCATTTTTGTAATTGCTCCGAATATAGAAATAAGCAGAGAATATTCCGAGTTAAGAAGGAACCGAAAAAGGGTTAATAAAGATATCAGTCTGTAAATAGAACAATAAAGCGAGTTATTTAAACGTCAAACTTGTCTCTGACACGCCAGCCCATAATTCCTTCACGCTCGAGTCCCCGAATCCGTCCGTTTGAGTGCCCTTCTCGCAGACGGAGGCGCATAAATACGGAAATTATTGTACAAGGAATCTGCTCCTGTTACAGGCTCGCAATATCGCAATGTGCTTCTTGCAGAGTGGTGATCCATCACGGGCCATTACAAGAGGTTGACTGATAATTATTTGGGCAAATCACTGCTTTTCTACGTGGCGCCCCCGAAGCCTTTAGAGACGCGTTGTTACGAAGAATGTACAATACGCAATCGACAATACAGCGATTAACGTTTGAATCTGCTTTACATTGCTCCTTGCTGGAATACCGAAGGGCAGTCGATATCGCAACGTTCTTTTTGTAGCGTAGCGATCCGTTATTCGTCATCATAAACGCAAAACTGGTAGCTCCCCGGAAGTACAGCTGCTTTTTAATTTCTTTCGCGGCACGTACACAAAATTATGGGGATCGTCGGGAAAGATGCAGGTGCGAAATCTACAATTATCAGGAGTTGCTTGTTTCAAATCCAGCAACAAATAACCGTGTGGCTTCGACGTCGCGTCATGATAAACCTTTTGCAAAAAACGAGGATTTTCCGGATATACCTGACGCGCCAGGTGCTGTATTTGAGCGCGATCACGAGGGTTTTTAAAGACAACGATATAATTAGCGTTCAGTGACATATCTCGTTGGCCGTGACCTTGGTGGAATAAGTTTTGCGTTATGAAAATAACGCTCAAATTTTTATGATGACTGCCTTTGGTGAATAAGTCAATAACACTGTTGTTCGATGCCTCACGCATTAAATCGTCGATAACTATAAGCTTGGCACGCGGATCATTCGCGTAATCAGCAGATTGCGGCAAACCTTCATGAAATTCGATCGATGCTCCATACTCGACGTATGCTGGCTGCCATTCGGAATAGTAGAAAATAATTCTCTCGAACGGCTCGCTGTTCATACGCGAAATGATTTTTAAAAACTTTTTCACAAAATATGTTTTACCGCAACCGGTCGGACCGCAAACCATAGCCGTCCAGGGATGTTTCCACCTCACGTCCATATCGATGATTAAATCAAATTTCGATACTGCTGTTGATGATAAAGCCTTTATTTCCCAGTTATATATTTTTTTTTACATGAAGATAAAATATTTTTAACTTTTGTAGCCATAAGGTAGAGAGCTGTATTCGCCGTCGCGTCTTCGCTTGACGCTCGATAGTTTACAAGATTTTATTTCCGGCCGTGTGACCACGTGATGAAACGCCGTACGCCTAATCGCATTGTAGTGCAGTACAATTGGTTCTTCTCTCTCGCCCATTACACAGGAGCGTATCGACTGATAATTGATCAGTGAGTTATTTGCAACATTTAGTGTTATGCCTTTGACTTTACAAACCTCGCTCTCCGTACCGTCAGAAGCACGTACTATAAACGAGTAAAATTTAGGGCCACCCGAAATAAACGACTTGATATAGCTACCGGAACCGTAAGAACCCAGTTCATCGGTTAAATCTCCTAAAAGCTGCCCAATAGGCGGTTCGTATTCGCCCGGCTCATTCTTTGTCACGTAAATTACACAGTCCGTATCACAGTACAATGCACGACGACCCAAGCGCTCGAAGTAACTGTACAGCTTTAAGCGGGCCTGAGCTGTCGTATACGCCGCGACAACAGTGTTCGCTATACCGGAAGGTATCACACCGTCGTCACTTTTAATATAATTCACATATAGTATTCGATTATTTACAGGGAGAATACCCGTGCTCTCGTATTCGGGGTTCGTCAACAACTCCATGAGTTTTTCAGGCGATGAAACTATCACAGTCTGCGGTAGATTTTCCCGCTGCCCAAACTTTCCCCAAAATGAATTCAGGCAGAGCTTAGCCACCGATCGTAACCCCGGATTTTTCGCTATAGACCCACGATCCAGCTTAATACCTTCAGACTGCTCGAAATCAGTGAGATATCGTTCTTGCGCGACAGAGTCCTCCTCCATATTGCTTTCGGGCCATCCGCTGGCTTCTTCTTTGATTTTTAAAAACGTGTTAATGTACTCTACAAAAAGGCCCCCCTCCCTCGTATCTCTATTATATTGTGTTATCTCGTATTGCCAGATTTCAGAGATGCACGTGATTTCGTACCCACACGACACAGCTTTTCGCAATTCGTCGACCACCCACGTACCCTCGAATACCCTCTCTGCAGGATCGTCGTGTGTACACTCTACCAGACTCATAGCCTCGCTACAACTACGACACAGAGCGAATAACAGACGATGATGCATACGCACTGGCAGTACAGGGTGATAAAGATTCCTCGGCGGCAATACAGTACATTTGACAAGCCCTTCGATACGCGTGAGATCAGTGTTATCAGGAAACAGCGCTGACACCCGTGCCAGTAGCAGCCGTGGAACTGTAATACATGTGCATTGTCAGGGGTCTCGTAGTAGCCGTCTACCAATAGATTCTGCGGTAGTTTAAATTCGCGCGACCGGCCTGCGTGAATAATATTATGACCGAGCGAGTGCTCCATCCACACGAGCCACGACACTGCTTTTTGTTATTGATTGTGAGCCCATCTGTACCCGGTTGTCGCGGGGCTGCCCACGGGGGCCTATGTCCGGCCCGATTCTTTGGAATGTGGCCTTGGACCCCCTGCTGCGGCGGCTCCGGGATGCTGCGGTGGAGGTCGTCGCATATGCCGATGACACGCTCCTGATTGCCTCGGGGGACTCGCGTCTTGAGATCGAGACTCGGTCCACTGGGTCCCTAGAGGCGGTCAGGGAGTGGGGCGTCAGTGCGGCGGTCGAAGTCTCTCGAGACAAGACCGTCTGCATGGTGCTTCGTGGCAAGTTTGCGAGCACCAGGCGCCCCAGGGTCCTCCTGGACCGGGTTGCCGTGCCGTACAGGGAGGAGGTCCGATACCTGGGTATCCGTGTGGGTGAGCGGCTCAATTTTGGGCCCCACCTGCAGGGGATCCGGGAGAAGACCGCCTCCCTTGTGTGTCAGCTGCGGCGGGTGATGCGGCGGGACTGGGGTCTCCGGCGCCGGACTATCGGGTCCTGGTACCGGGGACTCTTTGTTCCGTGCGCGATGTACGGCGCTTCGGTCTGGGGGGCTTCGTGAGGGCGAGGGTGACGGCGCGCGTCCAGCTCAACAGGGCACAGCGCCCGGTCCTCCTCGCTGCACTGTCCGTCTGCCGAACGGTGTCGACGGAGGCAATGACGGTGCTCATGGGGGAGCTCCCGTGGGACCTGGAGGCTAAGCCGAGGCGGCGTACTTTCTCCGGCAAGGAGAGCCGGTCCCGTGGGGACTCCCTCATGTAGAAGGCGAGGGGGAGGCCGCGGTGCGGGCCCGGGAGCGGGGTGTTTTGTGGGAGGAATGGGGGACCGCTGGCGGGCGTCCGCGAATGGCGGGACTACCCGCGGGTACGTGCCCGATCCGGCGGGTCCCGCGGAGATGTTGAGGGGGAGCTGCTTCGGCCTCCCCACCGGCTATATCCTTACGGGTCACGGGTCTCTGAACGAGTACCTCCACCGGAGGACTCTTTCGGAGACCCCGTTGTACCGGTGTGGCGAGGCTGAGGAGACTTCCCCTCACGTCTTAACTGATTGCCGGCTCTATGTGGAGCGGCGTGATTTAGCGGCAATGGGCGTTGTGCGCGGTGGTGACGGGGCCTGGGATATGACCGGGGTGGTCAACTCCCCCGGGAATTTCCAGGCCCTCAGGCTCTTTGCGGCCTGGGCCTTCGAAAGGAGGACCCAGGTCGAAGACGGCGAGTAGGTCGCCCGTTTACGCAGGGGAGGGTGCAGGAGGCCGAAGGCCCCGGCCCTTTCGGGTCTGGCGGACCTGCGTACCCGAGCTGGCCGACCGGTGCCAAGGCTGGCTGGAGCCTTAACCGGTAGTGGGCCAAATGGACCCACGAACGTCCGAGCAGTGGCGAATACTGTACCGCGGGGGCCGGGAAGCCCGGTAACCGTTCGCGCCGTCACCGCCCGGCCATTGGGTTGGACTCGCGGGGGCAGTGGTTGTGCGTGTGAGTTGCGCGACATCTCAACTCGGGTGCGGTCCTCCATAGGCCGTAGGGAGTTTGGAAAGTGCTCCCCCCCCCCACGCCAAGGGGCCCGCCCGGGCTAAGCCCCCGGGTGGGGATTGGTAGCTGCCTCGGCTCGCGGCAGAGCTCACGTGCGTGCCGGGAGTTGGGGCGGTGCGTTGGCCGGGCGTGATCCCGGCACCTCGCACTTGGGTGCCGTGTCGTATGCCGTGAGGCGGAGACGGCACGTAAAATACACAAGGAGACGTATTGTACCCGGTTGTCGGAATAATACCGATCGTATCTTTGTTCAGAAAATTTTTTCGAAAAATACGAAAACAGGCTGATGCTATCGTCGTGCTCTCGTTGAAAGGGCAAACACCGCCACTGGTTATGAACATATCACGAAAAGCCATACACGCGCGTCTCAATATAGTAACATCCATCGAACAGTAGCTGACAATTTCTTTCGCAAAATCGAATAGATAATTGGCGTCTTGCAACTCGCGATGCCATGCAAGTAATTTCTCGCGCTCCGCTGTACGCATGGTGTCGGGAGAATAAAACTCTAGAGGAGGCAGGGGCCCCACATAATTTTGATTTTCCGGAATGTTGAACAGATGTGGGAAAGTTCCTTTCACAATCGTACCTGTTAGCCCAAAGGCCTTGGGTAGTGCGCTCAAAGGCATATGAAAGTAGTGCAAGCTGTCAAGAAACACTAATTGTCCAAGCCTCATTGTAATAATCTTCGTGCCATTCATTATCAGAGAGGGAAGTCGCGTTTTTTTCTCCTCAATTAGATAGCGTAGAATGAATTGCGCGTCAAACCCTCCTGCGTTATGAGCGATTACAATCGTGCGCGAAAACCCCCCTACAGTCTGCATAGCTAACTCCACAAGCTGACCCACGGGATTATGTTTGAATACGAATTCGTGGATGCCGCAATGTTCGCACGGATCGGCTATAGAATCATTGTTACAACACATTGAACAAACGCGTTGGGCAACACAGAGACTCGGTTCGTGAACGAATGTGCTCGCGTCGCCTTTCACAGATGTGCACTGCTGCGTTTCAAAATCATAGAAAATAAAGATATTTTTCGAATCTGTAGAGCCGCCCCGTATTGGTTGGATAAAACACAGATGATTAAACGGCTGCACCGTTCTACATATTTTGCAGAAGCCTATGCCGCATACATGCTTCCTTTTTTTCCAAAGGTCTTACTGTCTGGAAGCACTTGCGACAGCGATGAAGGGATTCACAAACAGAAGGTTTTCTACCGAGGCCTCCGTTCATATTTACATTACCCGTTCTATGATTTCGTAAGCATTCCTCTCCGAAAAAGTCGCGATTGCATGCAACACACCTGATTGCCTCGCTTGAACTTGCGTCACATGGTGGTGTTGCTCCGCACCGCGAACATTGTGCTTTCGAGCATCGATGATTAAACACGCGATATAATGTGTTGCAAACGGTGCAAAACCCCGAGCTACCGACGGCTGCCCTGAGATTGAGAATTGGCTCGAAATGATGCGAGCGTTCGTAATATAAGATGTACAGAGTATGCCGAATTTCTCCTGCAGACTCTAAAACTTTTTGTGTGACATTGAATAGAGCTGTTTTCTTACGTCGGCCTAAAGTCAGAAACTCAAAAACTACAATCGCTATGCCGTCCTGTGCCAGATGATCTTGGTAGAGCGCGATCTCATGTACGCCGCATCCGTCTCTCGGTATATTGACATTTGCAGCTCTGGTAAGTTCGAGCGCTCTGTCTCTTTGTAATGAACCGTTTGCCTGCCTAATGCGCTGCCACTCGGAGTGTAAATCTCCTGATCGTATCTCACCACGTTCAGCGTATACTAGAGCTGCTGCTAATGAGCGAGGCAAACACAACCGATCGTCGTTCCAGATCGTTAGAATAGATTTTTTCGCGATACCCTCGTACGTAAGGCCTTTTCTGCTCCTACCCTCGACACCCTTGACAATGCACGCTTTAATATTACACGTATCATCGATATCCATAGATGCTGCGCTTTGAGCGACGCTAGCTATTAACCCCCATATGTCTTTGAACGTATAGTCCCGTACAGGCCGAAAAGAAAGCCATGCAGGTCCCTGCGTCAGGCTGCTTGATGTGAACGAAATGCCTGCATAATCGCCACCCTCGCAATTGGTCGTTATTTGTGTCAATAGATCGCGAAACGCTCCTTGAAGCCAGTCCATAACGTTTATTCCTGAGGGTGGTTGGCGAACACGTATTGTCAGTTCGCGACCCCTAAGCTTAAAGCGTCTAAAATAACGTGAGATATTTTGTAGTATTTCTAAGCGGTCCCCGGGTGGTTGTACGTCTCCAAACGGCTCATTCCTAGCAGCATTTCGTGGTCTTCCGGTTCCTACCTACGTTTCTGCAAAAAGAAAACACACATGAACATCTGGAATTTGTCGAGGTAAAACGCTATTGAAAATTAGAGATAGCTGTCAGTGGTACCTCGTTTGGAATCTGATACGTTTATAAAGTATCTTCATCATCAATAAAGTGGGCTGCTGAAGTCCCTGTATCACAAAAAATACTCTACTTACTTTTTAAAATCTTAGGACCAGAGAAAAAATGATTACCTGAGTTATCATCCGGGAGTTGCTGAATCCAGCAACCGATTCTCTGAAAATACTGCTCCTCTTCTTCTCCTTCGATCGGCCACAACCCTCCATGGAGACCTAGTTGATTTTCGGGAAGATCTATAAGCTGTTGTAGTTCCCCGCTCGCGGACTGACTGGCTTCTAAGGATTCATCCGCGATGTTATTAGACAATTTATTGGGGGTGCCCTCTAGGCCCTCTAGACCTCATGATCCCGACACGGTCTCCTCGGTGGTACCCTCTAGGCCCTCTAGACCTGATGATTCCGACACGGCCTCCTCCTCCCCATCATCTGCTATAGAATTAGACTGAGGCTCATCGTCGGCTGCGCTGGAAAGCGTTATCGTCGAATCGGCTACTTCGCAATTCCCTGTTACCGGCGCTGAAAAATAAAAACTAGCAGTATAAATAGCCGTTTTGTGTGGTACAAATTATATCTATTGTCGAACACTTACGGTTTAACGGGATGTCCTGTATTTGCTGTGGCTGTTCTATCACATCCACAGTACGAACAATATCGACGCCATTGCCTGACAGTGGACCTGCAATTTTTTTTTTTTTTATGTAATGTCCCCGATACGAATAATTTTTTTTTTGTTTTGCATACTTACGTTGTACGGCTCTCTGTGTGTGAAGAGCTACCTCCACTTCTTCTATAGCACACGTTGCTTCGTCGAGGACTGTCTGCATGCGAAGATCCAACGCCTCCGCCTCCTCAATAGCACGAGTTGCTTCATTGAGAGTTTCTTCTTCTTCGTTTGTTGCATCCATAAGCTCACGATAGGCTATAATTATGTGATAATATAAACGTTAATCACTGCACAAACAATTTTCGAAAAAGGACAAAAATTTTCGAAAACAATTTTGAAAATAATTTTGGAGACATTTTAGAAACAGTTTTATGTTTAGAGCGTACTTGTCTACTTCTTTTGAATATTTCGCGTATAATATAGTGAAGTCTGATTTAAGTGACGTTCGCCAGGAGACGCGGGTTCGAATCCTCCGCCAAGACTTTTTTTTTTATTTTATATTTTTAAATTATTTACCGAAAAAGTCAAATTGCTTTGAGGCTAAAAGTATACTTTTTTTGAATGTTTAGCGATCATAGCGCACCGCTGAGTGTATATAAAAATGTGGCCAATAACTGTGTGGCCAATGGCTGGGTGGGATGGCCAATAACTGTGCGGTAACGGTAATCGCATGGCACAGTCATTGGCACCCGGCCAATAACTGCGCGGCCAATGACTGTGCGGATTGTCAACCACTGTATGACAGGTGTGGCTTTAGGGCACAGTAATTAGCACACCGATTGTTCACTGAGGCTGGCACGTCAATTAAAAATTAATAAAATTTTAATTAAAAATAATTTTTTAATATTTGTTTGAAAGTAAATTAAAATCAAAATCAAATAATGAAAATTAATAAAATTAATAAAATTTTAATTGACTAAAAATTATTTTTTATATTATTTTATATATAAGGCTGATTTATCTATTTATCTGTTGTGCATGAAACACCTACCTCTGGCTTCAGCAACAAGTCCCCTGATGCATGGGGCGTCTTCTAGGCCCCGGCGTTGCAACTCCTTAAACACACACATTACCACGCACTGTCCGTTTAATATACCTCTATTATATGCTATGGCGATAGCACGTAGAGGTGACCACCATATAATATATCGTAGGCGGCTTAAAAGTCTCTCGCCCGATAAATCCCGTAACTCTTCGCACCACTGATCATTGCAGCGGCGTCTGAGATGAATACTGCGCAACTTAACTAATTTTAAAAAACCGCGAATACTCGCGCGAACTGCGTAATCTGTCATTACCAATCGGTGATGCAGTACTCTCGTTGGTTGTCTTATGACTGACTGACCGATTGACTAAACTCTATATTTCTGAGTGATATGTGACGGCTCCGTAGCATAAAGACTTATGTTCAAAATTTTCTTGATTTGCACTTTTTTTCATACCTATAATGACACGTGATCGCGAGCGTGCAAATACAATTTCTCACGATATTCCGCGAGATATATGATACGGGTATAGACAGGTCCGTATAAAAGATTTACCCACGGTTTGATTCCGTGGTGTCATATGAATGCTTCATCCGGTTCTCGTATGAACGCTTCATCCGGTTGACTAAATTCATTCATTACCTATACACATGCATCGTATCACGCTTGACCGTGAACCTGAAAGAACGCCTGCAATACTGCAGACGGTGCATTCGCAACTTCCTGCGCGCTCGCAGGGGGCGAGCGGCTCGCGCTTGGGGACACGTGCCGTCGAGCGCGCGACCTTTGTCGACGGCGTACTGCTGATGCTGCATTTGCAGGTGTCCTCGCGACGTGTGCATCTGTTGCTATCGTCCGACGGCACGAGCCATCGCGCTCACCGTGTCTCCACCTGCGCTCTCAGGGGGGAAAGGAGGGCAGAATCGTGGCGACGGCTGCGATCCAACGTGAGCAGCCGTCAGTACACAACGGGAGCGCGTCTTCATCGCAATTAGTGACGGTCGACGTAACGCGGACGAAGTGTGAAAAATTTAGTGAAAGTTCAATAAAATAGTTAACGAGATGTGCTACACCCCGATCATCGAGGAGGTGCGAAGCGAGCCTCTTTTGGGGGTCGTGATCATCGAGGATGTGGATGAGCAGCGCCCACGTCCGCCTCGGAATAACATACGTGAGTAAATTTTTATTTTTATTTTATTTAAGAGCGCGTGGGTGAGTCCAGTGACCGCGAGGTCTGCGGCTCGAATCCCAGGTCGAGAAACTTTTTTATTTTTATTTTTTATTTTTATTTAACCATTTTTATTTTAAATACTTTTATTATTTAAAAAAAGTACTCGAGGTGGGTTCGAACCACGGACGTCTGGTCACAAGACTCGGCCGCTACTGCGTATACCACAGGTGCTGCTTGAAAAGCGTGACACGAACGCGATTTGAATTTATTTATTTTATTTATTTTATTTATTTTATTTATTTTATTTATTTTATTTATTTTATTTATTTTATTTATTTTATTTATTTTATTTATTTTATTTATTTTATTTATTTTATTTATTTTATTTATTTTATTTATTTTATTTATTTTATTTATTTTATTTATTTTATTTATTTTATTTATTTTATTTATTTTATTTATTTTATTTATTTTATTTATTTTATTTATTTTATTTATTTTATTTATTTTATTTATTTTATTTATTTTATTTATTTTATTTATTTTATTTATTTTATTTATTTTATTTATTTTATTTATTTTATTTATTTTATTTATTTTATTTATTTTATTTATTTTATTTATTTTATTTATTTTATTTATTTTATTTATTTTATTTATTTTATTTATTTTATTTATTTTATTTATTTTATTTATTTTATTTATTTTATTTATTTTATTTATTTTATTTATTTTATTTATTTTATTTATTTTATTTATTTTATTTATTTTATTTATTTTATTTATTTTATTTATTTTATTTATTTTATTTATTTTATTTATTTTATTTATTTTATTTATTTTATTTATTTTATTTTTATTTTTATTTTATTTAAGAACGCGTCCGATACGCTGGGGAGGTCGAACGGCGACGTCGTCGGCCTCAGTTAAGAGACGCCGATTATGTCAGCCCACAATCGCCACCGGATGTCCCTGTGCAATACCGGCTGTGGTACAGGGAAGATGGGGCTGCGCCGATACGCGTCCCCATTTTTGATGATCGCCCTTACGCGCATCCACGGCGTTACCAAGAGGATGGTAAGAGTACAAAATTTCAAATGATCGTAATAATAAATAATTATAATTAAAATTAAAAATTGATTTTTTGCAGGAAGGAGGCCCAGAGAAGAGCCGATCGAGAACGAAAAAGGAGAGCGATAGCGGCACCGCGGTAAAGAACAACGGTAAAATAATAAGCTATTGTTTTATTTAAATTATTGATGTAATTATTTAAATTATTTAATTTAGAATTTTTTATTTCAGGAGTCACACACGCTGCCATCAACAAGAAATAACAACAAAATAATAAAATAATAATAAAAATAATAATTATAAATTAAAAATAAATATACTAATAAATTAAAAATTAAAACCCGGGGTTTATTACAAATAATAATCATGTGGTGCACTATGGCGAGTCCAGAATTCTATCCCCCTCCCACCCCCCACGCCTCTTACCATCCACACGCGGCTGGCCGAATTTCGACCAGCCGCTGTGTGGGGGAAAAACAGTGGGGATGGGAGTGGGGATAGGAGTGGGGGTCGCCATAGTGCACCGCTAACTACTGCTGCCCTTCCGACGGGATGAAGACGTTGCATACATTTTGTGAGATATTGATTCCAAAGATCGCTTCGATGGCGACTCAGACGGCAGGGGTAGGCCACTTGAACCTTCACTGATTTCTCGGGATGAAAGTCTCTGGTGCTGCGAGGCGTAGTACACCAACGACTCTCTGTTATTCTCCCGACGACGAATATTTTTCCTCGGCTCGCTCACTCGCCCGAGACGTGGTTTCATGAAATATTTTAACAAATAAAATAATACATAATCCTTTCTTATTAATCGAGCCCTATGGAATCGCCTTGGGAGTGCCCGAGCGAACTAGAACGGTCGTTGAACGGTTGTTCTCCCGATGACGAATCTTTCTCCTCGGCTTGCTCACTCGCCCGAGGCGCGGTTACATGAAATATTTTAACAAATAAAACTAAAAATAATCCCTTCTTATTAATCAAGCCCTATGGAATTGCCTTGGGAGTGCCCGGGCCAGCTAGAACGGTCGATAATGTAACCAGCAAAAATTTCCGCGTTACAACATATATCGCGAACATTCTGGCAGATTGCATATTTCCTCTCTGCCACTTTTGGGATATTGACCCCTCGTTGCTAGTTAATCTATGTATGCATGAATGAAATTCGCTATCTCCAGGGAATATTCCGATACACTATATATACAATACGGAAAAATGATGGCGCTTCATACGATATATTATTGATTAACGCAGTTTCTCTACCAGTTCATCAGTAAATCCTAACTTCTTTCAGTTCGCTAACGTCATTTTTTTTAATTTGCCTTTTTAAGTTTTCGATGCTACATTGCAAACACGAAACACGAGAGACTTCCAACGTCAAACGATAATGCATCTTCTATTTTGGGGCACTATCTACGTTATTGCAGCAGCGCTGATCCTACCACCACAGTTAGGAAAAGTATGCGCAGAGAGAGCCAAGAGGGTCATTTCCTTTCGAAAGGGTGCTACATATTTCGTAAGTAATCGACGAGCTTTACAGCTCAAAATTCTCTATTTCGTGCTTGAAAAGTATGATGAAAGTGCGGAAAACACTAGTTATTATTTATTATTTTTATTTCACACATTTTAACACTAGTCACATTTTTGCACACTTTACACGCACTCAACGGGGAACGTTTGTGCACTTGTTACAAGTGGTATGTTGGACTGGTGTAAAAAAGTGGCCCTCAACAGACTGTGAAGTTGGCAGATTTCGTCACACGTCACACATCTTTACAGCTTTTGTCAAAAGTCCACGTTTTGAAGTGAAACTTCTTTAAGGACATTTTGCATTTTTAGGGTAGAGTAAGTCGCGTTACTGGCACATCGGTCACGCGTTACGCGTTACGAGGATTCCACAGTAAAGTCGGATTACTGCGGACGCGTTATGCGTTACGCGTTACCCGTTACATGTTACGGGGATTCCACAGTAAAGTAAGTCGGATTATTGGGAGTCCGTAACGCGTTACGCATTACACGGATTTCACAGTAGAGTAAGTCGAATTATTGGGAACACGTAACGCATAACGCATATTGAAGTGAATCTTTTTATATGATTGAAGTACGGAACGTTCAGTGACCAAAAGTTTGGGACCTCTTTTATCTTTATAAGATCGACTTCTCATCATTTTCAAATTCTTTTCGTGCTTCAGGACATCGTGTTACATTGCATTGAAAAAACTTTCGACGTATGCATTGCTCAAACGTGATATTTTTTTAAATCTTCTGATATCAATAATCTCGACCACATACATGCGAATGGCATATATTTTTGGGTTATATGAGCTGCAATATCTGGATCATATAAGGCATTAGTTACATCTACATTGACGTCGTTGAAATGGTTGTTTATTAACGCATATCGTTCGTTGAAGTGAGTAAAGAAGGGCGAAGTTGTGAAAACTCCACCTTCACGTTCGTCAATTGGAAAATCATCGGCTTCAATCGTATCGTTATCTTCATCGTCGCTTTCATTATCATCGTTCGGAAATATCGTGCGATGTTAGCTTCTTATCATTTTCACAATTACTTTCAGAACTAACTTTTTGAAACGTCGTCAGCAATCTCATATTGTGCATATTTCCATCGCGAATTATTTCAGCGTCTAGATTCTTTATAACCTCTTGTTGGTACTCGCGTGGCGAGACATATTTTGATTTTTCGTTTACTTCGTCGCGCGCTTTTCCTCTCTACTGGCGGTAAATGGTTAAACCCGTGTGAGGAACATCCTTGGCTTGGGTACAGCAGTACATAATCGTTGCTGATGGTGTTCTTGTGTTGATGATGTCAAAGCGAAACAATATGTCGTGCTTTGTATGCAAGCAGTGCGCGTATGTAACATACGAATTCATATTGCGACGTATACCACCGTAAAAAGGCAGAGTACATGGATATTTATAATCGTATGTCATTGTATCCGTGATAACACGCCGTACTTCGTCAGGATCGAGTGTTCCACCGACATTCAAAATCATTATCGATAGGATTATAGTTTAGCCAATATTGTTTGAAAATTGTTTGCGCGTTGTTTTAGTTTGTTCCTGTGAGGAATCACTTGAGATACATTCGTCCGAACTAGATAAGTCCGTCATCGTACACGTAGAAAACGAACAAGACCAATTCTCCGTTTCATCTCCATTAGTTGACGAACTGGAATCGCTGTCAATTATAGTGTTACGACTTCCGCCACCACGATTCACTCTTTTAGTCGTGTGTACATAGGAATCAAACTCGTCGAACGTGGAACTTGAATCATTCAATATTTTACTTGACCCAGATTGTTCACCATGTCTAGATCGTTCCTCGTGCATATCACCAGTATTGAGCGTATACGTCGGGGCAGCATTTTTTAAATCTAATGGTTCACTGGAAGTTACTTTCTCCTGGTTACTTTCTACGAACTGACTAGTTCTTTTAAAACTATATACGTTTGAATTAAATTCATGTTGAAATTCACATAATGCGAAACTGGAACGATCCGATATTTCTTGTGATACGGATGTTTTAGTATCGGTCGTTGATTTCAAATGTCTATTAAGAACACTAGGCGTCGACGTGTGGCTAGTAACTTTTGAATCACTGCATATTGGTACTTTCGTTTCTATGGGATTAGACACGATTTCATCATGGGTCTGGTCAAATGAAGAATCGGTTTTGGTATTTCCCGTTTGTTGGAATGATAGTGTCTTCGCTGCCAGCTCATAGTTTACAATATCCCGAATATTTTGGACATTGTTGTCCCAAATGTGCCGATAACGAAGCCTTCTCTTGCTATTTACTTTCCGCTTCAGCTTCTTGCAAATCTATAACAATTTTATAATTCAAGAGCTTAGAGATATTATGATATGTTGCTTCCTCATAGAGGAAACTTTGTTTTTTTTTCACGCAGAGCCTGAATCGGCTAGTCGTTTTGCATAAAGTCTAACACGACGTTGACGTTGAAAAAAGTTGAAAATTGAAATTTTCATATGACTTTCTTATAAAAGTTGTAAATTTAAATTTTCATACGACTTTCTCATAATGTTCCTTCATTCGCGAAGCTTCCTCTATGAGGAAGCCAACAGTACAGAAAATGCTTTCTCATAGAGGAAGCTTCGCGAATAAAGGAACATTATGAGAAAGCCGTATGAAAATTTAAATGTGCAACTTTTATAAGAAAGTCATATGAAAATTTCAATTTGCAACTTTTTTATTTGGAAGCATGGCGAATTTGGCATAAATTATCATAAATTCATATAAGCCATACCTCAAAACACAATGATCCATCGCTACGTGAGCTGAAACTCACATCGTCAATGTTAGAGACTTGTTTGAGAATCCGACGCCTCAGCTGAGTCGAGCGAGGCAGCCGGACAGCTGTCGAGTGGCAGCACCTTCCGGGCGCTCTCGCTCGAGCTCACGCGCTACGCTCGCGCACGCGCGGTAGGGGAAGATGCCGTCGTGCCGTGTGCAACCGGCGTCATCCCGGCTTCTTCTTCGTTAATGGCCGCGATCTAGACGCACGTTTTAACGTCTCGCTCATTTACATTCGGTTTTGCTCACAGTTCACCTCACGGTTATACTCAGTTTATTGGTACATCATCACGGGACACTGTATCTTCGGTCTTCGGGATATAATCCAACTCATTTCGGACACAGCGCGAGTGAAATCTTCCGGTCAAGTGCCGCGTGCCTTTTCACCGGAGAGACTCGCGCTCTCAACAGGTGCACCACGCGTCGAGTCGTACACAGTCAGCTCACCCGGGTGCTTCGCGGATTTCATATAATTGGGATGACTCATCTCGGGAATTATTCGACATTAATATTTTCGGTTCAGCTCATAATCACGCGCATTGTGCATTGTTTACACGTTATCTCTGTTGTAAAAATATATCATTTATTTTCTTTATTACAAATTGTTGTGACCATCTTTATTTTTTCCTCTACCCGCTTCGCTATAACTCACACGGCAATACTCAAAGAAGACTGCTGCTACAATAGTTTATTTTATTACACTAAGTTCACGATCCGTTACTGACACTATATATAATAAAAACATAATTTTATAGTTATATTGAGTAAAGCAGCAAAACGTCAGAAATATTGCATTTCGTCCGTTAGAGTGCAATAACAACTGAACGAGAAATTTTTTCAACTCTCCTTACAAAATACAAGCGGATTGAGCGAACACAGCTCTCAAACAAATAATCGACCATGACATCGAAGAATATTTACAATAGTTATTTGTATAGCAAGGGCGTAGAAAAGGAATTCTTGACGAGTGCGAAAATTCCGCGCGAGGCGAAGGCGAGTGGGTCATTAACACGAGTCAGAACTCGCTTTTCTACGCCCATGCCATTCACATAATTTTTCCTAACAAATTCACGAAAACACGCCATCCGTTCCCGTGAAGTGTGCGCAGGAAAGCACTTTTCCGCACTAATGCAGGAAACAAACCCGTATCGCGTTTGTACGCATGCACAGCATTTTTCCTGCACTCGATGCGGGAAGTGCCTTTCTGCGCATACTTCATAGGAACGGAAAGCAGTGCATGCGTTAGGAAAAAAAATGTAGAGCAGGTGATATACATATTAGCTCGTGTGAAGATAGCACTTCGCCTCGGCTACGCCTCGTCTTCGTGCTGCTTCACATTCGCAGTGCGCAAATCGCTCGTTTGGCCTCTAGTATCGAAATATACTATTTCATTATCTTTTTGGAAATACAGAGAGCTTGATTCGCGCTTGATTCACGAGATATTTTTTAAAAAATTTTACCGATGCACGCTTGAGCAGCATTCTGGCCGTCGTTCGGGCTAGTTCCCTTCCGAAATTTCAGGGTTTATATTTTTCTATATTTTCTGTTGAACCTCAAGAATATACCCATGAAAAGAAAAGTGGTCCAAAGCTTCATTCGCGTAAAATTATTTTTTTTTTTGCTACCGATGCACGCTTGAGCAGCATTCTAGCCGTCGTTCGGGCTAGTTCCCGTCCGAAATTTCAGGGTTTATATTTTTTAATATCTTCTATAGGACCTCAAGAATATACTCTGTGAAGAGAAAAGTGGTCCGAAGGTTCCTCGCAAGCAATGATTTTTTTTCGCTTCGTGATTCGCGGTTTGTGGGTTCTTCCGGCGTTTTGCACGTATTCCCCTCCAAAATGTTGGGTTTTTCTTCACTTCCTATATACCTGCATGTATGAGAAGTCGATCTTATAAAGATAAAAGTGGTCGAAAAATTTTGGTCACCTAACGTTCCGTACTTCAACCACATATCTTTTTTTTCTTTTCTTTTCTTTAGGGTACATTAAGTCGCATTACTGGCACATTGGTGACGCGTTACGCGTTAATGACCCTGAAGATATCTACGTCTGACAAAATTTCATCTTTGGCACGCCATAACTCCCGTATTTTTCATCGTACAGACTTTTCTCTGGGCTCATTTTCTTCGTTATGAAATTCTCTAGGTGAGCTTTTTTTATTTATTTTTCTGAGGCAGTGGATTGAAAACAAATCTTTGGCACGCCGTAACTCCCGTATTTTTCATCGTACAGACTTTTCTCTGGGCTCATTTTCTTCGTTATGAAATTCTCTAGGTGAGCTTTTTTATTTTTTTTTTATTTTTTTTTCTGAGGCAGTGGATTGAAAATAAATCTTTGGCACGCCGTAACTCCCGTATTTTTCATCGTACAGACTTATTTCTCCGGACTCATTTTCTTCGTTATGAAATTCTCTAGGTGAGCTTTTTTCATTTTTTTATTTTCCCCGAAGGGATGGGCGCCAGGTACGTCGAGACACACCGGGAAAGAATATTACAGCACAACAATCCCGACTCGCTGCGGCCTTCTCGAGGACAGAGAGGCTGGGCAAACGATTAAACGTTCGACAGAAATAAATTAAACCAATAAATAAAATAACTCAAACGACACAAAAATACGGGAACCAAATAAACTATTTATTGTAATTCAAAAACAAACTCTAAGGGGGAAAACCGGAGAACCCGGAGTAAAACCCTTGTCCCGTAATTAATCAAATAGCAATATAAAATATAACAATGTTCGATTCGTCCGAACACTCGGTTGTTTATACCTATAAAATAAAAAATAAATCAGAATACAATTGAACAGATTATAAACACCAAATTATTTGTTGGTTATAACATTGTTATAAGCATGTTATGTACCTGTTACGAACCCTGTTTTTGTAACTGTAACGCTACCATACTTTGTAACATTAACATTCCCGGCAGATTAGTAATGGTCATACATATTGTTATACACATGTTATATAACGATGAAAAATACGGGAGTTACGGCGTGCCAAAGATTTGTTTTCAATCCACTGCCTCCAAAAAAAAAAAATAAAAAAAAAAAAATAAAAAAAGCTCACCTAGAGAATTTCATAACGAAGAAAATGAGCCCAGAGAAAAGTCTGTACGATGAAAAATACGGGAGTTACGGCGTGCCAAAGATTTGTTTTCAATCCACTGCCTCAGAAAAAAAAAATAAAAAAAAAATAAAAAAAAGCTCACTTAGAGAATTTCATAACGAAGAAAATGAGTCCAGAGAAATAAGTCTGTACGATAAAAAATACGGGAGTTACAGCGTGTCAAAGATTTGTTTTCAATCCACTGCCTCAGAAAAAAAAATAAAAAAAGCTCACCTAGAGAATTTCATAACGAAGAAAATGAGTCCAGAGAAAAGTCTGTACGATGAAAAATACGGGAGTTACGGCGTGCCAAAGATTTGTTTTCAATCCACTGCCTCCAAAAAAAAAAAAATAAAAAAAAATAAAAAAGGTCACCTAGAGAATTTCACAACGAAGACAATGAGCCCAGAGAAAAGTCTGTACGATGAAAAATACGGGAGTTATGGCGTGCCAAAGAGGACATTTTGTCAGACGTAGATATCTTCAGGGTCATACGCGTTACGCGAATTCCATAGTAGAGTAAGTCGGTTTATTGGGAGTCCGTAACGCGTTACACGGATTTCACAGTAAAGTAAGTCGAATTATTGGAAATTCGTAACGCATAACACAGATTTCACAGAAGGGTAAGTCACATTATTGGGAACCCGCAATGCGTAACGCTTAGCACAGGTTTCACAGTAGAGTAGTAAGTCACATTATTGAAGTGAAACTTCTTTAGAGATGTTTTGCCCTTTCAGTGTAGAGTAAGTCGCGTTACTGAAACACGAGTAAGTTACGTTATTAGGAATCTCGTAACGCATTACGCATTACGCATTACGCATTACGCATTACGCATTACGCATTACGCATTACGCATTACGCATTACGCATTACGCATTACGCATTACGCATTACGCATTACGCATTACGCATTACGCATTACGCATTACGCATTACGCATTACGCATTACGCATTACGCATTACGCATTACGCATTACGCATTACGCATTACGCATTACGCATTACGCATTACGCATTACGCATTACGCATTACGCATTACGCATTACGCATTACGCATTACGCATTACGCATTACGCATTACGCATTACGCATTACGCATTACGCATTACGCATTACGCATTACGCATTACGCATTACGCATTACGCATTACGCATTACGCATTACGCATTACGCATTACGCATTACGCATTACGCATTACGCATTACGCATTACGCATTACGCATTACGCATTACGCATTACGCATTACGCATTACGCATTACGCATTACGCATTACGCATTACGCATTACGCATTACGCATTACGCATTACGCATTACGCATTACGCATTACGCATTACGCATTACGCATTACGCATTACGCATTACGCATTACGCATTACGCATTACGCATTACGCATTACGCATTACGCATTACGCATTACGCATTACGCATTACGCATTACGCATTACGCATTACGCATTACGCATTACGCATTACGCATTACGCATTACGCATTACGCATTACGCATTACGCATTACGCATTACGCATTACGCATTACGCATTACGCATTACGCATTACGCATTACGCATTACGCATTACGCATTACGCATTACGCATTACGCATTACGCATTACGCATTACGCATTACGCATTACGCATTACGCATTACGCATTACGCATTACGCATTACGCATTACGCATTACGCATTACGCATTACGCATTACGCATTACGCATTACGCATTACGCATTACGCATTACGCATTACGCATTACGCATTACGCATTACGCATTACGCATTACGCATTACGCATTACGCATTACGCATTACGCATTACGCATTACGCATTACGCATTACGCATTACGCATTACGCATTACGCATTACGCATTACGCATTACGCATTACGCATTACGCATTACGCATTACGCATTACGCATTACGCATTACGCATTACGCATTACGCATTACGCATTACGCATTACGCATTACGCATTACGCATTACGCATTACGCATTACGCATTACGCATTACGCATTACGCATTACGCATTACGCATTACGCATTACGCATTACGCATTACGCATTACGCATTACGCATTACGCATTACGCATTACGCATTACGCATTACGCATTACGCATTACGCATTACGCATTACGCATTACGCATTACGCATTACGCATTACGCATTACGCATTACGCATTACGCATTACGCATTACGCATTACGCATTACGCATTACGCATTACGCATTACGCATTACGCATTACGCATTACGCATTACGCATTACGCATTACGCATTACGCATTACGCATTACGCATTACGCATTACGCATTACGCATTACGCATTACGCATTACGCATTACGCATTACGCATTACGCATTACGCATTACGCATTACGCATTACGCATTACGCATTACGCATTACGCATTACGCATTACGCATTACGCATTACGCATTACGCATTACGCATTACGCATTACGCATTACGCATTACGCATTACGCATTACGCATTACGCATTACGCATTACGCATTACGCATTACGCATTACGCATTACGCATTACGCATTACGCATTACGCATTACGCATTACGCATTACGCATTACGCATTACGCATTACGCATTACGCATTACGCATTACGCATTACGCATTACGCATTACGCATTACGCATTACGCATTACGCATTACGCATTACGCATTACGCATTACGCATTACGCATTACGCATTACGCATTACGCATTACGCATTACGCATTACGCATTACGCATTACGCATTACGCATTACGCATTACGCATTACGCATTACGCATTACGCATTACGCATTACGCATTACGCATTACGCATTACGCATTACGCATTACGCATTACGCATTACGCATTACGCATTACGCATTACGCATTACGCATTACGCATTACGCATTACGCATTACGCATTACGCATTACGCATTACGCATTACGCATTACGCATTACGCATTACGCATTACGCATTACGCATTACGCATTACGCATTACGCATTACGCATTACGCATTACGCATTACGCATTACGCATTACGCATTACGCATTACGCATTACGCATTACGCATTACGCATTACGCATTACGCATTACGCATTACGCATTACGCATTACGCATTACGCATTACGCATTACGCATTACGCATTACGCATTACGCATTACGCATTACGCATTACGCATTACGCATTACGCATTACGCATTACGCATTACGCATTACGCATTACGCATTACGCATTACGCATTACGCATTACGCATTACGCATTACGCATTACGCATTACGCATTACGCATTACGCATTACGCATTACGCATTACGCATTACGCATTACGCATTACGCATTACGCATTACGCATTACGCATTACGCATTACGCATTACGCATTACGCATTACGCATTACGCATTACGCATTACGCATTACGCATTACGCATTACGCATTACGCATTACGCATTACGCATTACGCATTACGCATTACGCATTACGCATTACGCATTACGCATTACGCATTACGCATTACGCATAACGCATTACGCATTACGCATTACGCATTACGCATTACGCATTACGCATTACGCATTACGCATTACGCATTACGCATTACGCATTACGCATTACGCATTACGCATTACGCATTACGCATTACGCATTACGCATTACGCATTACGCATTACGCATTACGCATTACGCATTACGCATTACGCATTACGCATTACGCATTACGCATTACGCATTACGCATTACGCATTACGCATTACGCATTACGCATTACGCATTACGCATTACGCATTACGCATTACGCATTACGCATTACGCATTACGCATTACGCATTACGCATTACGCATTACGCATTACGCATTACGCATTACGCATTACGCATTACGCATTACGCATTACGCATTACGCATTACGCATTACGCATTACGCATTCCGCATTACGCATTACGCATTACGCATTACGCATTACGCATTACGCATTACGCATTACGCATTACGCATTACGCATTACGCATTACGCATTACGCATTACGCATTACGCATTACGCATTACGCATTACGCATTACGCATTACGCATTACGCATTACGTGTCACGTAGGGATGTGCACGAACCCGTTCGAACGTGTCCGAGCCACACCGTTGGTGTTCGAACGTGTCCGAGCCACACCGTTGGTGTTCGACACTTGTTCGAACTTTGTTCGAACCGTTGAACTGTTCGAACTGTTCGAACTGTTCGAACTGTTCGAACTGTTCGAACCGTTCGAACCGTTCGGGTCGAGCGCTTGATATACCTGCGGTAGGCTCCGGCACCGAGGAGAGATTAGTCGGGCTATCGACTCACAACATATGGAAAATTTTTTGTTTTGGGAATATTTTATGAATTTTTTTTCGCTTTTATTTGGATCTCCCACTTAACTTTTTTCCGCGTGTTTTTTTTTACAAATTACCGTAATATCCTCCGTTACAAGTGACGAATTAAATCGATTTACTATACAGAACTTATCAGAGAAAAAAATTAGGACCTATTGTTTAAACAATAACTTCTATAATTTATAATACTATACTAATGTTAAACATGTATATTATTTGTACTAAACGACTTGTCCCCGTTAAATAAATAAATAAATAAATAATAAATTAATAAATAACAATGTTTATTCAATTTCAAGGAGAAATACAAAGCAATCCTCTCGAAGAACTTGTGAGTAGAAACCCTTTGTGAGTAGTCTGTCGTACAGACATACTATTCCGAGTTAAACAAGTAGTATAGCTACGCCGGTTCTAACCCACTTTGAACTTTTTTTTGCGATAAAAAATCGGTATCCGCAAAAAAATCGGTAATCTGTAACCGCAAACCGCAGTACGCGTGCGCGTTACGATAACGATATCTGTAGCGTATCGGTAATTATATATATAGCAATGAAGATACCGGTAACCGCAAACCGCAAACGATAACGATGACTGTAGCGTATCGGTAACTGCATATATATAACAATTAAGATAGCGGTTTTAATAATCATAACCAAGTTTGAATCCACAGTCGGTAACAAAGTGATGGATTTTAACAACCGGCATGTGTGTGTGTGTGTGTGTGTGTGTGTGTGTGACAATCGAGCGAAGCGATTTCTTCTTAACCGACAGTGTGATGATCCAACGACTCCAACGATCAATCTGAACACACACACACATATATACCATCCGTCGATGTGAGGAGGGTAAGTGCAGATGCCTATAATAATTATTATTATAAAAAATGTTATTCACACACTGTTCGTATAAATTATTCCCACTTCAGTCATTACTATATACCAAGAATCTATAACGTATGAGGAAGTATTCATGAAGTTATTTATGAATGAAATAAAAAAAAATAGCTGTGCATTATAGTAAAAATGGCGTCATAGCAACAGCAGCCATCTTTTACAATATTTCATTCATAAAGAACCGCTAAAATATTCGGAGAACATGATGTAGTAGGAGGGAATTTTACTTATAATTTTTTAGTGACCTTCGAAGAGAGGAAATGCCGTTTCCTCGTTTACCTTACCAGGAGAACATTATATATATAATAGAAGGTATATTTTACTAGTCGAAGGGGTTGACTATGTGGTCAGTCGGTTGGTCCATTACTGTAATTATACTCTTATGAAAAGAGGAAATGCGGTTTCCCTTTTATATTAGCTTTATCTTTATCTCAGACAAAAAACTGCGATAGTGGTGGATAAAGCGAGTAGCCTTGCGTGCAATTTAAGAAAATATGTGGTTTCCTCTTTATCGTGGATAAAGTGCGTGTACGCCCGCCACCTCGTCGTTGTCCTCGTCGTCATTGTCATTGCCACTCGATCAATAATCTTTAATGAATTATATAACAACGATGATGATGATAATGATGATGATGATCGAAGAACAAGAAATAAAATAAATAACAAATATTTAATGGTAATATTTTTATTTATTTTATATTAATTTTTACAATACATTTTTTTCATCGATCCATGAATTATGTGACGAATCCATTCCCAACCATTTTACATGAACTTTTTTCCCCTTTTTACGCAATACTTTTTCTACCAGATAAACATCCGGTTGTTTAGTCAATAGTAATTCTTGTTCATAGAATCCACCCTCGATGTTTTCGCCATTGGCGTCTTGTAATAAATATGTAGTGGGATTTGTTCGTTGAACTTTCGCGATACGAAAGATTTCCGTAGTCCAATTCGGTGTGTAACCTTTATCGAAGAGATTCTTGTATTTGCTGACGCGCACACGATCGTTGACTTTGTATCTCGCTGGAGGAACAATTTTTATATTGCTGTAGACGGTTGACAAAAGTTTTTTTGTCATCTTCGATGTCACATCCTTGGGGCGCATGCCAATTGTACGATGTACACGACTGTTGTACTCCGTGACTAGTTTCACCAATATTTTCGACCATCGATAATTACCATTCAGTGTAAAAGTTTTCCACATTTTATTCTTTAATGTTCTATTCCAACGTTCGACGATCGATGCTTTCATTACACTGTACGTCGAATAATGATTGATATCATGTTTCTTCATAAGCTCTTGAAACTCTTTGTTGTAAAATTCTTTGCCATCGTCGGTCTGCAAATTTTTAGGTTTCCGCATATTTTGTTCATCACCACTCTCATCGTTTATTATTTTTTGAAATGATGTCGTAACATCACGTCCGCTTTTGGATTTCAATGGTTCAGCCCATGCATATTTTGAAAATGCATCGATAACTGTGAGAATGTATCGATATCCACTATTTTCTCGAGAAAATTTTTGCATATCAACCAGATCAGCCTGCCACAAATCATCGTAACCGCGTATTATCACTCGTCTACGCGGAAAGTTTTTTCTCGTCGACGTATGCAACTCCTCGACCAATTTAATTTTTTCTTTACTAGCCATTATTTCATTGTTGTATCACTCATGATCTCTCACACTGTTATGTCTCTCACAATTTTTTTCTTCATATTATATATTATCAATTATACATTCTTATCGTTGTCATTTTTTTCTCACTAGGCGACCATTGAATCAATGTATTATCTTTTTTCGAAATTGTTGCTGCTCCGGACGACGTCGATGACAATCTAATATCTTCGATGCTCTTTCTCAATGGTTCCAATTTTTCATCCATCTGACTCATCGCTATCTCAATGGAATTTTTTTAATCTTGATAAATTCGTTCGACCAATTCAATCTTCATTTGAATATTTTTTTGCGTCTCTTTATCGATTAGATTTTTCAACTCCACAATTCTCGTATCAATAATTTTTTTTAGATTATCCTCAATATCAGTCACTGTTCGTTCTACGATCTTAATACGCGATTCAAATTTTTCAATTATCTTTTCAAATTCTTTATGATTCTCCCACATACATTCGTCAATGTATTTCTTGTTCACTACATCACTCGCTGCGGTCGGATCCGCGATACGCACAATCTTGGCATTCTCCGCGTCGTACACCTTATCTTCGTCATTCCATCTGAGAGCCTCGTATGTTCTCTTCGTCACGACGTGTTGATTTAATTCGCCACTATCGCCAAATTTATTTATAAACATTTTCGATTCGAAGAGACACGATCATCGTCACAGCAGCTAGCCAGCTATCTCAAGAGTGTATGACGATTCGATTGATGTATCAAGATATTTTATATGATTATTCCATTCTCACGTAATTCCTCAATGATTGACATTATTTCATTGTCGTGACCTGTGTTGACCGGCATTTCTCGACGATGTTAAAAGTCTCAATCTATCAATCAATTCATTTGGATCGTTCCAATAAATATAATCGACGTCGCATGCATTCGTCACATTCATTTCTTTAGGAAGGATACGACGTCGTTTTCTACTACCACCACCACCACCACCACCACCACCACTATTTCTTCCTCTTCCTCCTCCTCTCCCTCTCTTCGTTGTAGATGCGATACCACTATTACTACCACTACTCGTCGTCGCTTTATACAGTTGAGGAAACAATGGTGCGATTATGTATTTATATTTGTGTCCCTTATTTCCCATCATTTGTTTTCTCGATGAATAATCTCGTCGATGGGCTTTCGTCGAAATCAATATTGCTTTATACTTTTGAAGATCTTCATCGGTGATGATTTCTCTATTGGGATTCTTCATGAATATCAATTCGAAAATACCTGTCGTTCCTTTATAATTTGTTCCATTTATCAAGATATTGTCAGCATTATCGATTTCAAATATCGAATCCCCAATCATCATTTTATTATCTCTCAGATAAACACCATAATTATGGTCTATGAGACGATCAGAGTCTTTCCCAAAGAACAGTGTAAGATATTTATTCGATAATTTGCCAAATTGTTCGGTCATCGTTCGTTCCATCTCACTGGTGGGATTCTCCATAATATCGCGAATCGATTTTTCACTACCCGTATCGGTTTCATCATCATCATCATTATTGCTATTATCAACCGATGACAATGTTGCCTGTGACATGAAAGATGATTGATGAGATGATTTTGGTGTTAGTGTCATTTGAGACGACGATACAAGTGTGCTAGTTTTTTTCGGACGCGGTTGTTTCCGGCGACGTCTTTTAATTTTCAATTCATTGATATTTTCTTTTTCACTATCATTTGATTCATCGTCATCATAATCATCTTTCTCCTGTTTTTTTATCATTGTTTTATCATTTTCTCCCTTCAATAATTTTTGTTTTTTCACAATTATATTGTCTTGGACCAATTGTTGCAATGGTTCAACTATCGGTCTGTACGATTCTTCCAATAATTCTTGTTTCTCCATCTTTCCAAATTTCAATGCTTTGTGTTTCCTCCTCACGCTGTCGCTTGTTTTTGCAATTTTTTCCAGAATCTTCTCGTTTTTCTTGGAGATGATGACGTCATTACTCTTTCGAGCGACGGAGGCGGCGGCGTCGCTCATAGCCATTTTTTTCACTTTGTTTCTCATCAAATCTCTCTCTCTCTCACTCTTTTCCAATGAAAATAAATAAGCACAAAATGAGAAGAAGAAGAACACGAACAACCTCTTCGATTCACGCTCGATCGACAAATGCTGCCTGCATTTACATCACTGCATACTCATTAAATCCTCTTCGATATCGACCATTCCATATTTCACTATCTTTATCCATTACAAGAAATCCATAAGGCTGTTTCCAACAGGCGGAGCACAGTTCCGTAAAGTCCTCATAATGCATATCAGTGTTTACATGATCGTCGAATATGTGTCGTAGATTCATGGCGTCTTGTTTATAAATGATGATGAAATTGGCATTGTCACGAATCAAATGTTTTCGAATTTTTGCATATGTCTGACTCAAGTAAAAACTATCGATGTCGAAGTGTCTGCCCATAGCGAAATATTCTCTTATCGTATTTTGTTTGTCGCATGCTACATCATCAAAAATGAAGATTGAATTAGGCATAGCTTCATCGGGTGGAATCACTTCACTGTTATTCGAAAATGTATAATATCCAATATCTTTGCTGAGTGGTTTTAAAATATTTTCAAGATATTGATATTTTGCTTGCTGCAATGATTTCGAATAGACGTACACATTCTCGAATCGCACACCGTTCGAACTCTCGATCAGGCTCACGAGCAAATTAGTTTTGCCGCAATTCGATGGGCCGCACACGATCGATCGTATAGTGTTCGGTAACAGAGCGCCGTGTCGACGTTTTTTTTTTTTCTTCTCAAACATTTCTTCACTCCTCTTTTAATGATAGACTATTCGGGGGATGAGAATTAACAAAATAAATGCAACAATCTTAATAACAATCGAAAAGAGAAGAAAAGTTCACAATAACCAATATAATAATCAATCCGTAGGGGAAATAAGAAAATAGAACAATAATTAATATTCGGGGGGGGGGGGGGGGAATCAGAAAATATAAAGCTACTTAATACGCAGGGAAAAAATACGGGGGTCGAAAACTAATTAATACGCGGGGAAAAATAAGAAAGTGACAAAATAATTAATATCCGGGGGAACAAAAAAAATAATAAGAGCTAACAAAATAAATAATACTCGGGAAAAGAAATACGACGATAGCAAAAATAATAAAATATGAAAATGATCAATACGGCGGAAAATAAATAAAAGTTGAGAAATAATCAATAACTTACGGAACTAATGGAACTTATACTAATTGCGCGTCAATCGTCGGAAGGAGGGGAGGGCTGGCCGGTGAATATTCTACACGCTACGCGTGGTACTTGGCTAAACTCAGCAAAATGTCAAAAATGGCGAAATAACTCAAAATGTTTACTACGTGTTTTGGGCGCCAGCTACTTTCACGGTGTAGCACCGGTACTCTCGATTTATGAATCGGCACAACAAAAAAAACGAACAAAAAAAAATCTATTGTCTTTGGCGGCACTCGGCTAGCGGGAATGGGGGAGGGAGGGGGGATGAGACTTCTCAAGGCCGGAGGCACTGTCCAGGGCTTCTTTATAATATTACTAGACCACTGCGCGCGCTGCGCGCGCGATTTAGACGGGTTGCGCTGCAGCGCTCTTATACAGTAGATTTGATTTATATTTGTAGTATCATTTTGTGATGATACTTTAAAAACAAAATTGTAATGTATACAATAATAAAACATATATATATAAAACATAATATACATTTGTGTCAAATGTATATTAAAATGAAAATGCGATGGGGGCCCCCTCCTGCGCCCTCATCAGTGAGACTCGCCTGGCTTGCACCAGATTTAGGCGCCCGATCATAATTTGATGGGGAGCGAATCTCTGGTGTATTATAGTCCCTCCTCGAAACAATACGATATTAATTTATAAATTTTATTTAGTATTTTTTTTGCGGTATTATTTTGTTTCGTCAGTTTCTAAGCAATTTTTTAAACTCTTATAAGCATTTAAATTATAACCAACGATTATAGTAATCGATACAAATTTTGCAATGGTTTTAGGGGTAAATACCTGTTGGGTTACTGGACAAAACTTCTCGTTCATTGGTATAACTCCTGGTATACAAAATTCTTTACCATTCCATTTTGTTGTGGTCCTAGATAAACTTTTAGAGATTCCCAAGAACGTACTCGTGAGAACGCCACGTACAATTGACCGTGATTGAATACATCCCTGCGAAGATCAACACTAATCTTCTCGAACGTTTGTCCCTGCGATTTGTTGATGGTCATCGCAAAAGCTACCTTCACTGGAAATTGACGTCGTTTAAAGGTGAAGGGATACTCATTCTCACAATAAAGAGTTATCCGATGCAAGAAAACTATCTCTCCGGTTTTATCACCGGACAGAATCTCACATCGTAAAACCATGTTGCCTAATTCTAAAATCAACAACCTTGTACCATTGCACAAACCTTCGTTGATGCTCAAATTTCGGATAAGCATAATGATACTGTACTTACGGAGACGTAATTCGTGAGGCGGCAAACTCGGTGGTAATAGTGTATTCAAGTACTCGGGCAAGATTACTTCGTTAATCTGGTCGTTGTCGCCACAATTCTCTGTGCTGTCAACGCTCGTGTAGAGTCGTTCAGTAGCCTTATCGTATAAGTCCATGACCCTGGAGTTGATTTCTTCGACATCGACATTTCGAGCAGACAGAGTGGCACACTTTGCCACTGCTTTGTATCGTTTTGTTCTCACTAATTGTCCGTACGTATCTTCAACTATATCTCGACCCGGAGCTGCCAAACAACATTCGGGAACTTGGAGGTTGTCGTTCGGATCATTAAGAATTCCATCACCAACGTTGAGTAAAAATTGAGCGAATTCCACTTCGTTGGGTAAAACTCTCATGTTTTGAGTTAACGCGTACTTGGAAAAATGTCGCCACAGTGCACTGTATTTGATTGATAGGTTCACTGTTTCGCTACGAGTGCCTCGTATATTGACTGGAAGGAGTTGACGAAAGTCTCCTCCGAGAACAATAACTTTTCCACTAAAAGGTTTGTCATTGTTCATTATGTCCTGCAATGTTCGGTTTGCCACTTCGAGTGCATAACGCGGAGCCATAGGTGCTTCGTCCCAGATGATAAGATCGACGTTCTTCAAATATTCACCTTGTTTCGATTGCACTTTGATGCTCGATGTGGAATCTGAGTATAAAGGTACTGGCAGTCCAAACGTTTTGTGTACTGTCTTACCTTCAGGAAGTAGTATTGCTGCGATTCCGGTGAAAGCCATGGCACTAACACATTTGCCTCTACCTCGAACGAGATTTGAAAGGGTTGTATACGTGAAAGTCTTGCCGGATCCTCCGGGGCCATCGATATAGAAACAAGTTTGTTCGGCATTGTCGTTTTCTATAGCACTTAGGATGGCATCAACGAAAGTTTTCTGGATATCGTTCAGTTGGTCGTACTGTTGCATACCAATTTCGGTAAAATCAGCAAGCAACGTTTCAGGCTCGTCTTCATCCAAGTTCTCTATCTGTTCCATTCCTGGGAAACGAGATAGACTCGAACCTTCTCTATTGAGCATACGAGCGATTTGGCTATACGCTTTTCTTTGCGCTCGTTGCATGCTCATGCGTCTCGTATAATCTTCCGACAATTTGTCTTTGAACGTTTCCCATAGTTCTTCTGGATGAATCGGTTGACAATGAATCAAAATTCTAACGAATAGTCGTCGCAACAGACCAGGCATCATCCAAACCGCCGCTTCTTCTATAGCTTTTCGCCATTCGTCATCGTCCTCGATTAAACCTAAAGCTAGACATGTTGCGATAAAACTTTCACGAACTTCGCCATCAACGGTCCTCAAGTCCTCGAAACTTTTGGCTCCTTTAACCTGTAACAACAGTAATCGAAGATGGAATAATTCGGTTTGTGCCGGACTTACCGAATACATTCGTCCAATTGCATTATGTCCACGTTGTCGTTTTTCCCATCGGGAAACAGTTCTTCCGTCAACGTTCATTTTTTTATACACATAATGCGATGGAATGTCTGGGTATGAAACTTGTCTTGCAGATGCATCCCGAACGTTCAATTCGAAGTAATCCATGAGCATAGTTACACGACCTATGGCTTCCCTTAGTCCATCTTCATTCATATCTGCTGGAATTGTAACACTGTGTTCGTTGGGTAGATGTACAGGAAGGCGTATCACAGGGTGACTTTTTTCTTGCATTTTTTTGTCGAGCATTCGCCAAATTGCTTCATTCGGACCAACGTAGCGAGCTTCTATGTGGTCCTTTACTTCATCGTGATCAAGAACTTGTTCGTTCACCTCTCCGTTTTCACCGTTCGTTATCTGAATAGCCGCTGCATCGTGTCCCTTGTAAACATATTTGTACAAGTATTTCGGAGCAGTCACACTCGTTACAACTTCCACGTTAATGTGGCTGTTGAACATGAGTGATAACGTTGGGCAGTATGGGACAACCCATCGATTATCCACTACATGTCCTTCTCGACGCTCGTACAGAGCTCCGGTGTCTCTTCTGCGGTAGCATGGGTAAGCATCTGCGTCCATTGTCGTTTCCTCTCGAAATATCTTTGGAAAACGTTTGGAACATTTTCCGTTTATTTCACACCATGCCCCGCAAGGACCGTGGATCATATTACCTATGACGATTTGGTGCAACTCCGGATACAATTGAGGGTCTGGTATCTCCACTGAGATAAAATGGTCAACCATTTCTGGAGTTGTAAGTTTATACTTTAGCGTCACCAGTAAGTGAATATGCAGCAAGCCACGTTTTTGCGACTCGATCGTGTAGACATATGTTTTCGTTTCGCCAAAGAAATTTTGTCGCGTGATTAAATCAAGCAACCGTTTTTTTTCATATCAAAGACACGTGTAGTAAGGTCTGGTCGGTCTGAAGGCTGTTGACCGGGAAGTAAATTTTCTCTGATCTCCCGCCAATTCGGATTACATGTCATCGTGATGAAAAGATCTGGCTTGCCAAACTTTCGAACTATTCCCATTGCATCTTGATAGTGCTGCATCATATTTCGCGGTGAGCCAGTGAAGCTCGATGGTAAGATGACAATTTTTCCAAGTCGTGCATTTGCATCATGTGCAGTGGTGTTCAAATAATCTATCAATCCAGTGTAGGTTTCGGCACGGATCTTGGTTTGGTTGGCCCTAATAAATTCAATGCGATCCTTTTCGACTTTTACGTAATGGTCGACGACCCATTGTTGGAATAGACGTCGCCCTAAAAGAATAGTGTTTCCTTCATCGTTTTCACGGATTGCCATTCGATGTCTTACATACGCTTCTCTGGAAACACGTTTTGGATTGTTACCCGTTTGTTTTAGATCCCGATGCCAGCCTCGAGTACCAAATGGATAAAACAATGGGTAGACCCAAGGCTCAACATTGGGATCCATGGTACTGACATACTGTAGTTTCTTTGTGTTCTTGTTACATATGGTGATGTATGATTCGGGAATCTCGCCATCCGCAGTAGTGGAGAACACAGCAGCGACTTCGTTACTTCGTTGGAAATTAAATCGGCGGCGATCCATTCCTGGCTTTAATGTAAATAATAACTGCAACTCACCAGGAGGTTGCATGTCGGTGGATTGATTACCTCGTTGTCGTTGAGCTTCCAACTCTTCGCCCATCATCTGATAAGATTGAGCGAAAACGTTATTGTCACGTATAATGCGATTAATTGATCCCAGTAGACCGTGATCAAGAGCAGTGTTTCGACGCCGTAAAGAGTCTACTGCTTCATCCGAATCAACTATAAAGAGCTGACCGTAGCTTGGTAATTCGTTAGGAGCTGGATATAGTGCTGTGTTTACTTGATAGTAAATTTGGCCTTGTATTTTGAAGCAATATGGCCCGGGACGTCTTCCATCGAAATTAATCAAGTTGGCGTTAAAGGACGCAAATGAAAACGAAGCGTTGTAGTTTCGAATACGTTCGAAAAACACGTTTGATTTATCATGTGTACCAGCGAATAAGGAACCCAATTCCTCTGGCATAGCTGGAAGTGGTTCAAGCTGCACTTTCCCGTGGCTACAACAATCATGGAAAGAATTTCGCATGTTCGATACTTTTTCAGACACAAAATGTGCAGCTTTACAATGCGTACAGAGTTCCGTCATGCTACCTCCGTAGTGTTCCGGAACATTGTTGATCCTCGCAGCAAATCTGTTTCTTTCATCCCGAATTCTTTGATTTTCGCCGCCAATATAAGTCACTGCCAATTCAAGTGGCGGTTCTATAACGCATTCACGTTGCACTGACAATACAGCTGGTGTTTGTAATTCTAGAACCTCCATGGGTCGTTCTCTTGGGGCAGGAGGATTGGCATTATCACGACGGTGACGCTGATTTTCAGCATTTCTTTCTCGCCTGTTGCGTTGAATTTCTGCTCTTTGCTCGGGTGTTCTGTTGATGCGATTGCATTGTGCTGTTATTTCTCCAGGTATTTCTATGCAGCGAGTTAAAGGTATTGGTAGCTGGTGTGCTAGTACCTCCTCGGATAGTACATGTCTCGTATTCTGTGGAGCATTTTTCGTTCTGTTGCGCCGCTGATTTTCAGCATTTCTTTCTTGACGAATTCGTTTCAATGCTGCTTCTTCTTCGGGTGTTCGATCAATTTTCCTTCGCCCCATGATGACGTATTTACGAAAATACAAAATCGTCCAGCATCGAGTATAGTAATAATTCTGTATAATAGTAATCGCTGAACTTGAACAAGATGAATAATTAAACTATTTATTAAGTAGTAATTGTAGAAATTGATATCGTCTTTAAAAAAATTTACACGAGTGACGATTAATTCAGATTAATTCAGATTGTCAGATATCTGATTATTTTAAATGGGGATACTAACGAAATTTATTTCGCTAGTACCTCAACTTTTTTCACAATATAACAAAAAAAGCAATAGCAGTTTTATCTATCCGACGTTCAAATTATCATTGAGATCTCTTATCATAATCATCATATTCATTTCACAGCTTCAATAATCAAAAAATGTAGAAGCGTTTCGAGTTCAAGTATTTAAAACCGGACACGCGGCGTGTATCGATGTGTCAAAATAATGTTTCATTACAGGTCATAATCGTTTTTCAATCACTTTGCAATCAAGATCGTACTCTCATCACCCTTATCACCCTTTTGATCTAAATCCCCCCCCCCCCCCCCTTTCGACCTCTCGGCCGCTTGATTCTGAAATGGATAAAAAGCATTTTTTAGAGTTGAACATTTTTGACGATATATGATAGCCGAAAGGTAAATCTTTATGACGTTCATTAACATTACACGAGAATTAGTTCAACCGCCATTTCTGCTATTTTTGCCAGTCATATTCCGTGCATATTACCACGACGTATTTCGCAAAATTGCACCAAATGCTTAATTAATATACAACGCATCGAAAATTAGAGTTTCTGATGTTCGAACGGATATGAACGGATTTACGATCGGTTTTTGTATCCTATGCTTTATAAAATTATCGGTCTGGCAAACTTTACTCTGTCCACACGTATATGCGAAAGGGAATGTATTTTTATTGTTAAAAAAATGAATCCACCGTACAAAATAAAGTAAGACAAAGTAGTAATGCAAGGTTTTTATAAGACGGGTCACTTGACGGTCACGTGACGGTCCCACGACGGTTCGTTGAATCGTCAAAAAAGACCGATTTATTTGTGATTGATTATTTGAATTTGTCAATCACCGTTTTTTGGTCGGCTTTGAGCTCGAACTATGATAATTAAACTATTGATAGCTTCATGAAGAAGAGGTTGCATTAAGGGGCTGCTGGACCGTCCTTTTTTATCGACCGAAACAGGTGATTTCTTAGTTTCGACTTCACACATTTAATATGCTACGCATTTGCTTGAAATCGTACAGGAACATAATATGAACAATAACGCTTTGGCGTGCACTCGAATATTGCTTGAAAACGTACAAGAAACGAAGAAAATTGAATATTAGTAATCGTCGGAAAATCCAATATGGCCGCTGAAATGTTATCAGCATTTGTTTTGTGCGACATAAAATATTCTGGATCTTAGATACATCAAACGAGAGTGCACGCCGATTCGTTGAGGTTCTCCGAATATTCTAAAATCGTTGGAAAGTTGATTACACAAAAGATAACTACGTGAAGTGTAAACTGCGTTTACTTAGTTTATCGACTTGCGACGGGTGATCAGAGCCGCTGACAACGGCATGAATGTAGTGTAGGACACGATGCAGCGCCTCTGTGCGTCAATCGTGACACTACGTTCATACACCTTCGCAAACTATAATATTTGGTTTTCTTAATTCCTTGTAAGTTTTCAATCAAAATTCGATTGCACACCGAAGGGTTTATGTCAATATCATAACCCTGCATGATTTGACGCATATGTGTAACATATTAACAATGCTAAGTGGGAACTGAAAAATTGTCTGATACTGTCGGTCAAACAGGTTAAAAAAAAAGAAAAAAAAACAACTCCAGCATCCCCTTAAAGGTTTTATAAGAAATCCTATCCTCTCCTTATTCTTGTCCTAACTGAAAACGGCCCCCGTTAACTTTTGTTTCTTTATAGAGTAAAATAATATATTTATCACCCCTCAACTCGAATAGATCCGAATACATGTGCCATGTGAAAAAATTGTGATAGGTGTTTTGGTAATTTGACAGTCATGGTGGACCGTCAACTTACACCAAAATGATCGTTATTTTCGCTTAGAAAAATGAGTGAAAAAGACTGTCAAATGACGGTTATTTTGTCGTAATTTGACCGATCGAACATAGATGATCATTTTGCATCACTAAGGTAAGTACAAGTTGCGTGTGAGCGAATACGCGCAATATGAGTATTAATTTTCACCGAACGAAAGTAATTTAACCGAAAAGAACGTCGTAGAGATTAGACTTTCGGCAGTCACCCAAAAATCCTCATATGAGGCATTCTCTGTCAATTCAGCCACTTTTTTTTTTGACCATCTCAGATCTGCCTCATGATTGGTCATATCAAAGTACCACTAAAAGGCATTCTATGTGAATTTTTTCAGATTTTTTAATCCACAATTTTAGAAAATGCCGTTTTTTTTTAAGTGATCGTATCTCGGAAACTTGAAGTTACCGAAAAAAAATGTTTTCATATAAAAGTTGTTGTTTTTTGTTAGCTTTTGAACGGAATATTTGAAATAATTTTCACGTTGCTGTAACACTGATTTTTTACCGAAAAACGGGGAAATTATTTTTTTATTCAAAAACGGGCATTTTTTTGGGGCTGAAAAAATTACAGATTCTTCCCACATGTCTGACAATATCACAAAAAAATCGCCAGAGTGGCACGGATTGCGGTTACGGTATAAAAAAAAAAAAATTGTTTGGAAGTTCCGAAAATCGGGATACGTGTAACTCTGGAGGGAACACGACTCTCCTATTTATTCACGTAAATCATTTTGAGTTTATTTACGAATTTATCGTAAACTCCAGAGTTACACGTATCCCGATTTTCGGAACTTCCAAACAATTTTTTTTTTTTTTTTATACCGTAACCACAATCCGTGCCACTCTGGCGATTTTTTTGTGATATTGTCAGACATGTGGGAAGACTCTGTAATTTTTTCAGCCCAAAAAAAATGCCCGTTTTTGAATAAAAAAATAATTTCCCCGTTTTTCGGTAAAAAAATCAGTGTTACAGCAACGTGAAAATTATTTCAAATATTCCGTTCAAAAGCTAACAAAAAACAACAACTTTTATATGGAAACATTTTTTTTCGGTAACTTCAAGTTTCCGAGATACGATCACTTAAAAAAAAACTACATTTTCAAAAATTATGGATTAAAAAATCTGAAAAAATTCACATAGAATGCCTTTTAGTGGTACTTTGATATAACCAATCATGAGGCAGATCTGAGATGGTAAAAAAAAAGTGGCTGAATTGACAGAGAATGCCTCTTATATTTAAACCTAGAAAAAATCCCGTCAATTGAAAACTTACTATTGGAAGCACCATTTTTGTCGAAAATTTGAAATTAGAGTCCAATTATGTTGAGAATTAAATTTTATATAAATCAAACTTTGTCGTGAATTTTAATAGGAGTTAAGTTTTGTAAAGAATTTGACAGTTGTGCACGTTATTTTAATGATAGATTAAGCTAATGCGGAGCTTGCGTGCCTTTAAGTAAAATGAAAGTTTGAAATTAGAGTCAAATTTTATAGAGAATTTTTAAATTAAGTAAACATTTTTTGTTCGTAAATTTTTTATTATAAAAATTTTTATATTTATAATTTAAATGTTGGATTTTTTTGTTTCACTCTTTGCGTCACAGTGGGACATAGGGTGACCCACCTTCTTTCGCTCAGTTTTCAATTTTTCAGTCAGATTTTTATTTTTAAAAAAATGTTGTCCATCAAAATTTAAGTAGCAACTTTTTTTCAAAATGAGAAAAAATTGCGAACCACGCTCTCTTATAGAAGCTTCGTGAATAAACAGAAATTATGAAAAAAATCTGTGTAATTTTTCAATTTCGAGGGTATTTTTTCGGAACTTATACTTGAGGTTACATGATCATCATTTTTTACTTACTTAGTATTGTAGAATATTGCCGCGCATACCGGCCATACATGTAAGAGAAACTCGACTGTAACTCGGCGCGGCGACCTTCGCACCGGTACAAAGGGATAGAGCGTTCCGGTCCGTAGATCCGTCTGTAATCTAAAGATATATATATATGTATTATCATATTAAGTACCGTTAGGATTTCGGCGACCATATTAGCGCGTATCGCCAAACGCTCGCCCCAGTCGTTCGCGAGAGAACACCGACTACGGACGAGTTTTCCCTGTATTAATCGAACGAGCGAGCTTATCCGCATACTTCATTATTTTTGGGTGCGCCTCCGGGTGGTTCACACCCGTGTACATTGGTACGATTGGGAGAGTAAAGTCAGGTGTCAGTGCAGGTATTTTATTCATTTTTTCTTAGTATATCATATTCTCCTAACAATCTGTACGCCCGAGTATTCGCAATCGGCGGAAGTCTGAGACTTCCCTCGTCCACCCACTAACCCGCCCACGCATTATCCAGGGCGGCTGGGCGTAATTACGAATCGTAATTTCAATCGAGTAATTGAAGTAATACACTCCGTGGAGGTGCTTCCAACATCGCCGGACCACAAGCCAAACGACGAAAGGTGGGCCGGTGTCGCCTCGTGGAACGAGCGATCGCCTAGAGTCCGGCAAGTCACGGAGAACGAACAAATCGACGACGGGCCAGGGCATCGCCGATCCATCCGTCGCTACTCTACGAAGTCGACGACTCATCTCGCCGGCGGTGGACGCATCGCCCCAAATGAGATAAGTGCATTTTTGCTCGGAAGCACGACCCGGGGAGATAATAAAAGAAAAACTCAATAAACAATCAGAGCGTTGAGAACCCTATTTGGGTCGGAATATATTTACATGTCGGTACCAATTTGTCAAGCCAATGCTGCGTGCGTCGCGAGCGTATGATTAACAGAAAGTTTAGCTGCGTGCGTCGCGAGCGTATAATTAAACAGAACGTTTAGCTGCGTGCGTCGCGAGTCCATGTTCTGAACCATATATTTGTATATAGTCGTTAAACTCGTATACATAAGCTATTCTCGCTATTTTTGTATGTGTGATTTTTTTTTTTAATAATCTTTATAATTTTTTGGGAGATCGAGGTATCTCCGATCGCGGGTGAACCGAGATGTATGGGTGAATCGAAGTAATCTTGTAAACTTTAGTAACAGATTGATAAAAATAAGCGAAAGTATCTTCTCTGAAATACCCACCGTTATTATAAACCAAACAAAGAGAGAATAAATGTGGAAAATGTTCATCAATCAAAGCTAAATTTATTACATTGGCGCCCAACGTGGGGCAGAGAAGATAGTCGCGCTTTCATCGAGTTAAGTAATCCCTTGCGGATTAGACGGAATCAAAATATTGTGATACCGGCCTACACCCATGATAACGCGGGCCAAGGCCAAACGGATTGAAATTTCTGAAGACTCAGCAAGTAATAACGCTCACGGGCAAACAATAGACATGACGAATAATAACGATAATTTCGAATTACCAGCAGGGGAACCGGGTGATGAAAAGATACGTATCGAGCGAGAGCGTATGTCAAAACAGCGGAGTGAATGGGAAGGACTGCGGTTGAGGCTGGTAGAGGAGTTGCGACAATCGAGAGAATTACAAGAACAACAGGCGAGAGAAATCCGTCGTCTTACGAATGAGGTCGAACAACTTCGAAATAATTCGAATACGAGTGGAGAAGGTAACCAAAACGCAGGTATGTTAAACGGGCTTGTCCACGGTATTCATTCGATGAATTTAAACATTAAACCACCGCGGTTCGGGAATGATCTTCTGGCTAACCCAAACGAATTTCTCGAGTTGGTGGAGAAATATTTCCGCCTTAAAAAGGTTCAGGAGGATACTCAATTATTGGTCTTGGAGACGTTGTTGGAAGGGCGTGTGAAAGATTGGTATCGAGCACAAAATAATGGTTATGCCGATTTTACGTCATTTAAAGCGGGTTTCCTCGAGGAATTTTATTCCGTGGCTACACAAGTTCGGCTTAAGGCGCAATGGTCCTCCCGCCGGTACGCTTCAGGGGATGGAGCCATGCAGTCTTATTTTCTCAAACAAGCAAGCGTGGTGCAGTATTTTTCTCCTAAACTTGATCAGTATGAGATCAATTATAGCGTTGTGCAACAGCTTCCAATGCGGGCGCGTGACGTGTTGGTAACGGTAGATTATGCGGAGACGAATGTAATTGCGCGGGCTTTAGCACAGCTTGATGCGTCGTACGAGGAGACGCGAAATTGGGAAGCCCGACGAAATCCATCACATAGCGCTCCGAGTAATAATTCGAGTTTTAACGGATCACCTAACACGAGTGGAAGTAGTGGGGGATCGCGGTACGCAAGTAGCTCCCCGAACATGAGTGGAAATAATAATCGTAATAATATGCAGTCCAACGCGTACCGTACCCGGGGGATGGATATAAACGTCGCACCCTGGTACCCGTTGCCGAATATGTCGGTGCCGCCACCAATCGTGGGTGATGCTCCGGAAAGCCAGGGGCTGCAGATGCAGGACTGTGCGGGTGCGTTGGCCGTACCGGAGCAAGTAGATGGGTCTTTAAACTAATTTGCGGCGCCGTTAGTCAGGGGTCATACGGGCGTCAGTATCCGTTCGATTTATTCGAGGACCTCGCATCATCCATTACAAAAAGAAACGATAATGAAAAAGACAGCGAAATGTTAAAAAACTCTACCTGTCCCCACGCGATCTTGTTTCTATTTAATATCCCAATCTCCACGCTACTGGACACCGGGAGTCAGGTAACCTGCATCTCAGAACAATTTTACACGTACCTGGGGAAGTTAAATCAACTCCTTGAGCTGCCGGTCGCGAATATTGTGGTGCTCACCGCCATCAGAGATAAGCCTACTCCCGTACGAAAACAAGTTATGCTGGAGATCACGGTCGGAACTTTAAAAATATCGTCAGTTTTTCTGGTAATTCCCCATCTATCTAGCAATTTGATAATCGGAAGTGATTGGATGCTACGTTTGGGGGTTGTCATTGATTTTTCTCACCGATCAGTAATCATTAACGGCGAGCAGCTTTCGCCCGACTTACTGTCGTTTGGACGGGCACCTGTCGAGAGGCTTAACGTGAGCACGGAAAATGAATTTACATACATCCAGATTGTGCGAGTCGCGGCCGCGAAAAGTCATTCGAATTGTCAAACTTATCGCGAGGGAATCGAAAGGCGTGAGTTACAATTCGAACTGTGTGCTAAGCCTCAAAGTCCCGAGTCGCGAGAGTTAGAAGTTCTGGAGGTAACGAGTAATGGGGGATACAAACCGAGTATCAATATAGACCCGGAAGAAGATTGTTTACAAGGGACGAATAGTAATAATCAGGCAACGATGTGTTTATCTAATTCCACGTCTGTGATTTTAGGAGATACCGCCCCGGTAAATAACTCGCGGAGTACGCGGACGGGAGAAATGGCTGTCGCGGAAGCCGAATTGCTTGAGCCCATGGGCGTCGAAGAAGCACGAACTTTATTTGAACCTTCGGTAAACGATCGAGAATGTGAACAAGACACCCCGGAAGTGTTTAGGGAGTTAGCATCGGACTCTCTCATCGTACCAGACACGGGTGACCGGCTGACAGTAGCAATAGTTGATAGCGAGTCTAAAGTCCCTCTATCTGAGCTAGGACATTTCGGACTTGTAGATGCGCGTCACTCGTATAGTTTGTATCAAGAGGGAGAGGACGAGCATTTTTATAAAGACGTGCACAAACTCGTCTCAGAGCTAACCGATTATCATTTGGAGCAGCGACACGCGATCGAGAAATTGTTAATCCCTTATAAGAGATTATTTTCCTACAAGGCGGAGGGTGCTGGAGCTTACGAACACCGAATACGATTAAAGGACCCCAAAGTAGTGGTACGCCGATCGTACCCGGTTCCGTTTGCTATGCGCGAAGCTGTTGGTAAAGAAATATCGGAGATGCTAACTGCGGGTATTATTGAAAGATCGGACAGTCAATACTGTAATCCGTTGCGTATTGTCGAGAAGAAAGACGGACGAATTCGCGTTTGCTTAGATGCTCGATTTATCAATAATGCGATCGAGTCGGATAACGAGTCGCCCCCACTCATCGGTGAAATTTTACAAAAGTATCACGGGATAGAATATATGTCTACCACTGACCTGGCCTACGGGTATTGGCAGATACCACTCGCGGTAGATTCGCGGCCGTATACCGCTTTTTTGTATGGCTCGCAATTATATCATTTTTGTAGAATTCCCTTCGGGTTGAAGACCGCCGGAAGTGGGTTTATTCGGGCTCTGAATCTCGCGTTAGGAAGTGAATTCGATTCGTTTCTAACATGCTACATTGATGATCTCCTAGTCACGTCGAAGTCGTTCGATGAGCACGTAAATCATCTCCATCAGTTGTTCAACAAATTGCAGGATCAGAATTTTACACTACGATTAGATAAATCGTACTTTTTCCGGCGTGAAGTAGAATTTCTCGGATTTATTTTATCGGTCGACGGGATCCGGCCGAACCCGGATAAGCTCGAGGTGATACGCAATTTTGAGGAACCAAAAAATCGTCGGGAGTTACAACAAGTGATAGGAGTTTGCACTTACTATCGCCAGTTTAGTGTACGACATGCAAATCTAATTGATCCTTTTCGCTCCTTGCTGAAGAGCAAAAGCCCATGGGTTTGGACCCCCGAACATAGTCACGCCTTTATAGCGTTGAAAAATACGTTCGCGGACAGTATAACGTTACACCATATCCTACCCGATGCTCCATTCAAATTGCAGACGGACGCATCCGATAAAGGAATCAGCGGTATTTTATATCAAACCGATACCCAAGGAGAACACCGGATAATCTCGTTAGTGAGTCGTTGCCTAAACGCTGCGGAAATAAATTATAACACGACAGAAAAGGAGCTGCTCGCAATCGTGTATTCGATCGCGAAATGCCGAACTTACCTCGCGCGCACTCCCTTTCTAATTATTACTGATCATCAGGCTCTAACTTTTCTTAACACTACGCAATTTCACACGGCACGTCTCGTCCGATGGAGCATATACCTGCAACAGTATACGTTTATAGTCCGGCACTGTACGGGCCGGGAGAATCATGTCGCCGACTTCTTCAGTCGGAACCCGATTGGAAAATTTGAACCTGAAACCAATACTTGCAAGTTAGTTGTGGCGGCCCTCGTGTCTGATTTAGTTATCAAAAGCGTGACGGATCATACGCAATACGCGATGCTTTATAAACTCACGCGCAAATATGATGAAATGCCGAGTGACATTCGTCGCGATTTGGATATAATTGCCGAGCTGCAGCAGAAAGATCCGCAGATCGCGAAGGTCATGTCGGAAGTTAAAAAAGGGAAGATGACGGATAACTTTCAAGTCAATAAAGGTATTCTATTTCAATCTACGTCCTACGACCTCCCAATATACTCGGTACAGCACTGGCGACTGGTCGTACCCGACGTGTTGCAAAAGCGATTAATAGAATTTACGCACGAAAAATTAGGCCACCCGGGCGTGGCGAAAACTCTCGCCTATCTAAAGACCCATTTTTGTTGGAATAAAATTAATTCCGATGTGAAACAGTACGTTCTCACCTGCGACTTATGTCAAAGGGTAAAATACACGAATTATTCAATGGAAGGCGAATATTGTAGAGTCCCCTCTAGCCGACCGTCGGATCTCGTGACCGTGGATTTCTACGGGCCACTCCCACGATCTACAGGAGGGGTAGAACATATTTTTGTGGTGCTAGACGCGTATTCAAAATATGTCCAGCTGTATCCTATAAAAAAGGCAAATACGAAAATCGCGCTTACGAAAATTATCGATCTGTACATCCCAAAAATGGGAAAGCCTTGTCGAATATTATCAGATAACGGCACGCAGTTTACGTCTCCAGTCTGGACAAATCGTCTCGGGCAAGAAGGGATTCAGACCCTCTTTTCGTCTATACGGCACCCCCAAAGCAACCCAACCGAGCGGGTCATGCGTGAACTCGGACGCTTATTTCGGACTCTCTGTTCGGATGCTCATACAAAGTGGGCGCAGTATATCCCACGCATCGAGTCCATTTTGAACGTCACGTGTCATTCAAGTACTGGCTTTACCCCGCATGAACTACATTTCGGACAGCGCGCGAATGAAAAAATAGATGAGCTTTTCACCTTTCCGTCCGCATTGGAACTGACTCACAAGGAAAAAATTGCCCTAGCCAAATCACGAATGAAGATTATGTTTGAATATCGCAAACGAGCCCAAAAGAATGCCTCCAAGATTCCGCTTGAGATTGGTGATTTGGTACTGTTACGAGTGCCCGCTCACTCGAGTGCGTACCATCGGGTTATTGCGAAATTCTTCCACTTATATCAGGGCCCTTATCGAATCCAGAAAGTAATCGGAACCAATGCCTTTCTTTTGGTGGACCCACAAGATCATTCTATAACCAAAAATGTATACAACCGTTGTAATCTAAAAAAATATCGAAGCCCCGTTTGACATGTTTTGGTGTACTTTCTCTGTTATTTTTCAGAAGTATGTACATGTGTGCGTGATAAATTATTTAGCTCGAAATCACTGTAGTCGCCAATAACGTTATCTCTGCGCTAAATAAGGGGGATAATTGTAGAATATTGCCGCGCATACCGGCCATACATGTAAGAGAAACTCGACTGTAACTCGGCGCGTCGACCTTCGCGCCGGTACAAAGGGATAGAGCGTTCCGGTCCGTAGATCCGTCTGTAATCTAAAGATATATATATATGTATTATCATATTAAGTACCGTTAGGATTTCGGCGACCATATTAGCGCGTATCGCCAAACGCTCGCCCCAGTCGTTCGCGAGAGAACACCGACTACGGACGAGTTTTCCCTGTATTAATCGAACGAGCGAGCTTATCCGCATACTTCATTATTTTTGGGTGCGCCTCCGGGTGGTTCACACCCGTGTACATTGGTACGATTGGGAGAGTAAAGTCAGGTGTCAGTGCAGGTATTTTATTCATTTTTTCTTAGTATATCATATTCTCCTAACAATCTGTACGCCCGAGTATTCGCAATCGGCGGAAGTCTGAGACTTCCCTCGTCCACCCACTAACCCGCCCACGCATTATCCAGGGCGGCTGGGCGTAATTACGAATCGTAATTTCAATCGAGTAATTGAAGTAATACACTCCGTGGAGGTGCTTCCAACATCGCCGGACCACAAGCCAAACGACGAAAGGTGGGCCGGTGTCGCCTCGTGGAACGAGCGATCGCCTAGAGTCCGGCAATTCACGGAGAACGAACAAATCGACGACGGGCCAGGGCATCGCCGATCCATCCGTCGCTACTCTACGAAGTCGACGACGCATCTCGCCGGCGGTGGACGCATCGCCCCAAATGAGATAAGTGCATTTTTGCTCGGAAGCACGACCCGGGGAGATAATAAAAGAAAAACTCAATAAACAATCAGAGCGTTGAGAACCCTATTTGGGTCGGAATATATTTACATGTCGGTACCAATTTGTCAAGCCAATGCTGCGTGCGTCGCGAGCGTATGATTAACAGAAAGTTTAGCTGCGTGCGTCGCGAGCGTATAATTAAACAGAACGTTTAGCTGCGTGCGTCGCGAGTCCATGTTCTGAACCATATATTTGTATATAGTCGTTAAACTCGTATACATAAGCTATTCTCGCTATTTTTGTATGTGTGATTTTTTTTTTAAATAATCTTTATAATTTTTTGGGAGATCGAGGTATCTCCGATCGCGGGTGAACCGAGATGTATGGGTGAATCGAAGTAATCTTGTAAACTTTAGTAACAGATTGATAAAAATAAGCGAAAGTATCTTCTCTGAAATACCCACCGTTATTATAAACCAAACAAAGAGAGAATAAATGTGGAAAATGTTCATCAATCAAAGCTAAATTTATTACAGTATTCGTAGCCGAAAATATTTGGAGACCTGCCTGGCAGAACGGTTAGGCAACGATGCGATTATATTTTGGCCTCTGTAGTCGTTGATTTAGACTACTATATACATGATATATACATGAATTTATATGTATTTATATATATACACAACACTATTGTCACAGCACTATATTATTAGTCACCGATATTTAGATTTGGTAACTTTTCTGTTGTGAAGCGTTTAATTTCATCGGCTTTTTTTACTTGCTCGACGATTTAGTTTCAGTATTTCGTTTGCTGATGAACGGATTCGCAATTGACGTCTTGGTAACAAAAAAACAAATGCAAGAGAGGACACGGAGGATGGGGTAACATATAAGGTGTCCGAATGCATAAATGTTTTCAGTTTTAACTAAAAATGGGCTCCAGAGCGGCCAGAAGTAAAAAGTGATGCGACTTAATATTGCGTGCGAAACATTATTTTCATTAATCGTGATTTTATACTTTCTCTTCACGAAGCACGGGTAAATTAACCGACCAATGAGCGCTTGCCATTTTCAAACAGCGATCTCTCATTCGTCGGTTAACTGTTCATATCGAAAACACAGCGTGTAAATCGAAGAAAACTCACTTGAATACTATAACTAAAAAAATGAAAAAAATAACTATCAAAAGAATTTCTGTACTATATTCTACTTGCATAGAAAGGCATACATCCATACTCCGAAGAAGTTATGAGCTACGACTCACCGTGAATGAGATATGGCTCGTTGAGTTTCAGGATTTAAAAAAATCAATTACGTTTTTTTGTTCTAAATTTTACTACCTGGTATGAGAATTTGTTCGTCACACGAGTGAATATATCGAGCGATGAAAAAACGAATAGGGAATGCATGATAAAATATATACATGGTATTTTTTACAACTGAAAAAAGTAATTGCCCCAATATATAGTATTGTTCATTTTGTTTTCAATGTACAGATGGTTATCGGCTATCTATTTTCTTTTTAACTTAAGGCCATATGAAAGATGCATCACGTGACATGTGAGAGCGAGAGAGATAGATGCATTTTTCGAATCAATGCCATTTAAAACCGGTTAACGCTTCGAATAAAACTCAAGTATCATCGGACGCGGTATTAAATTGTCCTTCCGCTAATACCTTGCTTTTTCCGAAAGGTCTACGGTCTCTGAGTCGCATTTATTACAGATTTTGGTTACCGACTGAGTCGTTTCACATGTCCTTAAGGGCATGTGGTACAGTCTCAGACGGTAACAAATCGCCTGCCCTATTTTCGCCAAAACGATTGATATGACGAGTAAAAGCAAATTAGGTTTTCATACTGAAATCTATTGACTATAAGAACCTAATATTTGATTTTGGTCGAAGCGTTAATCATCACGGAGAAAATAGGGATAGCGATTTATTACCATCGGAGCATCGATACGTGTGTATCACATGCCCTTAAGGCCATACTCTTGTGCTGCCCGAAAATGGGGCAGGCGGTGGAACGCCGGAAATCGTATCTCACGCGGAAAACCCGAACCGATTCGAAGAAACGATTTCCACGCATGAACCTCATCGGAGTTCACCGTTCGATTTTATATTGATACAAAGAAACACGTGGTAACAAACGCGATCACCGATAAAAATGCCGGCCATCTCACATACAGCGATTGCAAGTTTCATAAAACGAACGCGCTCTGGATGTTTTGTAAAAAAAATAGTACATTACTCCACGAGGGCGAAAAACGTTTTCTAACGAGTGTGAGTTTGCAGTACGAGCCGAAGGCGAGTGCTGTAATCACACGAGTTAGAAAAAGTGTTCCGCACGAGGGACGTACGACATTTTTCATCACAAGGTGCGAAAATGGCGGTTTTACGCGCGCGGAGCGCGCGGAAAAGTGGCCATTTCCGCACCGTGTGATGAAAAAATTATATTTACTACTGTTTCTGGTAATAAAAATGGCAAGATAAGATTGCAATTCCGTTGCAAGTTTATGTATTTATTTATATATTACATAATATTACATAAATACCGGCGGATTTTTATACATAAAAATATAAATATTATAATATCGGAGTTTTTATTATATGGGAGGGATTTTATTGACAAAAAACATTGAAGTGTTTACTTTAGAAAAATCCATGGCCAAGCAAATAAAAAAACAAACTCGCGACACAAATCGCGGTACAGAATTCGGATCGAAGGAGAGCCCGATGGAAAAAAAAAATATGCTAAGCACTATCAGCCTGCTACATTAAAAAATAAATAAACATTGGCCAAATAATATCAGCCTGCTCGAAGAACAAAAAAAAACTCGAGACTTAAACGAGAAACATCGATTTTCAAGAGATTATGTTTCTAAAACTCTAAACAATCTTCGGGCCCACTCCATACTCAAAAAAAAAAAAAAAAATCTAAACAGAAATTGTAGCGAAATGTTTATTCGCGTCTCTGTCGTTTAACCGGTGGAGAGGTGATGTTGAGCATCCGGTTCGCGTCGAAGGCCTCTTCGTCGATCGTGACGATGTCCGCACCTGAGTCTAGCTTGATGTAGAGGTATGTTCCGTAATGGACCGTTCCTGTAACTTTCACAGCGATGCCTCTCGCTAGCCCCTCCGGAAGACCTGCGACAGATGTCAGGCGAACTTCTAATTTCAGGTGACCGTTCGTTATGCTGCCAAAACCGAACGACGATTCGTTGTTGAAATGGGGGGATTCGCGGAAATTGCATTTTACCCAACCTGCGATACCTAAAACAACAAAAAAAAAGTCAACGATAAGTATTTTTTATTTAAAAAAATAAAATAAATAATTGTAATAATAATCTGACACTTACAGACTTTGTCGCCCTCTCTATCGGCCACATCGTCCCATTCAACCTCCGGTATATCCGCGTGTACTGCACGAGCTATCACACGAAGTCCTTCGTCCTCTATTACTGTGATCGACCGGATGTTTAGTTCGAAGTGAGCGTTTCCTAAGTTATACCGGGCGGTGGTAATGATTTTCGCTTGAGCTGCTTCAATGTGCAGAATCTGAATGAAAAAAAAGAAAAAAATTCACATTAATACATTAATAAATTTTAAGGTTAAATAATATTTTTATATTGAAGACTCCAAATTAAACGTGATGTTAACATTTTTTTAAGGTTAGTGTGTGTTTCTAGGCTAGACAGAATTTTTTCAAATCGCAATTTTTATATAAACTCACCTTGTTCATTTCGACGATCTCGGCAACACGATCCACTTCTTTCTCCCAGGCCAGACATTGGATCCTCTTACCAGCACCATTGTTAATAACAAATTTAAATAGGTTCAATCGGCGCGTCACGCCTACGACTGAACGGCCGGGAATGACGTCCACGAACCCTCGGATTTCGCTGTTGAAAAAATTGAGTGAATTTTTTAGTGATTTTATATTTTTAGTTGTAAATACTGTTAATTTTTCATTTTAATTTGTTGTTATTTGTAAATCTGTTAGTTTTTTATAATAATATTTTAATTTGTAAATGCTCTGATATATTAATTTTCTGTAGAATATTAATTTGTAATTATTTGTAATACTGTTAATTTTTTGTTAATTTGTAAATCTGTAAATTTTTTTATGAATGTATTTTACTTGTTTTTTTTTATAATAATCATTGAAAACTTACATGTTGTCGTCGCCCCCGATCACCTTATCAATCGCCTCGTTTGAAGAATACTCGGCCATTCTCCACACTGTGATTGTCGCGCGCTTGAATCGAAAATATTTTCGAAGAAAAGTATAGAAGCGGACTCTCGGCAGACCCGTGCATTGTACTCCGACTCAGAAAGACGATTGACGACGTGTTAATATAGCTTTCTTTTGTTTATATCATACCAACGCTAAGCCCGATGTTTTGAAAAATAAAGGACGGCTGGGCAGACGCGTGCCGAGTCCCTCCGCGCGATATCGATGATTCCGATATCGATACCCATCGGTATCGGAATCATCGATAGCGCGCGAGGGACGCGGCTGCCCAGCCGTCGTTTATTTTTCAAAAAAACATCGGGCTTAGCGGTGGTATGATATAAACAAAAGAAAGCTATATTAACACGTCGTCAATCGTCTTTCTGAGTCGGAGTACAACGCACGGGTCTGCCGACAGTCCGCTTCTATACTTTTCTTCGAAAATATTTTCGATTCAAGCGCGCGACAATCACAGTGTGGAGAATGGCCGAGTATTCTTCAAACGAGGCGATTGATAAGGTGATCGGGGGCGACGACAACATGTAAGTTTTCAATGATTATTATAAAAAAAAAAACAAGTAAAATACATACATAAAAAAATTTACAGATTTACAAATTAACAAAAAATTAACAGTATTACAAATAATTACAAATTAATATTCTACAGAAAATTAATATATCAGAGCATTTACAAATTAAAATATTATTATAAAAAACTAACAGATTTACAAATAACAACAAATTAAAATGAAAAATTAACAGTATTTACAACTAAAAATATAAAATCACTAAAAAATTCACTCAATTTTTTCAACAGCGAAATCCGAGGGTTCGTGGACGCCATTCCCGGCCGTTCAGTCGTAGGCGTGACGCGCCGATTGAACCTATTTAAATTTGTTATTAACAATGGTGCTGGTAAGAGGATCCAATGTCTGGCCTGGGAGAAAGAAGTGGATCGTGTTGCCGAGATCGTCGAAATGAACAAGGTGAGTTTATATAAAAATTGCGACTTTAAAAAATTCTGTCTAGCCTAGAAACACACACTAACCTTAAAAAATGTTAACATCACGTTTAATTTGGAGTCTTCAATATAAAAACATTATTTAACCTTAAAATTTATTAATGTATTAATGTGAATCTTTTTATTTTTTTTCTTTCAGATTCTGCACATTGAAGCAGCTCAAGCGAAGATCATTACCACCGCCCGGTATAACTTGGGGAATGCTCACTTCGAACTAAACGTACGGTCGATCACGGTGATAGAGGACGAAGGACTTCGTGTGATAGCTCGTGCAGTACACGCGGATATACCGGAGGTCGAGTGGGACGACGTGGCCGATAGAGAGGGCGACAAAGTCTGTAAGTGCCAGATATATTCTTATAATTATTTTTTTAATTTAAATAAAAAATACTTATCGTTGACTTTTTTGGTGTTTTAGGTATCGCAGGTTGGGTAAAATGCAACTTCCGCGAATCCCCCCATTTCAACAACGAATCGTCGTTCGGTTTTGGCAGCATAACGAACGGTCACCTCAAATTAGAAGTTCGCCTGACATCTGTCGCAGGTCTTCCGGAGGGGCTAGCGAGAGGCATTGCAGTGAAAGTTACCGGAACGGTCCACTACGGAACATACCTCTACATCAAGCTAGACTCAGGTGCGGACATCGTCACGACCGATGAAGAGGCCTTCGACTCGAACCGGATGCTCAACATCACCTCTCCGCCTGTTAAACGACAGAGATGCGAATAAACATTTCGCTACAATTTCTGTTTAGATTTTTTTTTTTTTTTGAGCATGGAGTGGGCCCAAAGATTGTTAACTCTCTTGAAAACCGATGTTTCTCGTTTAAGTCTCGAGTTTTTTTTTTGTTCTTCGAGCAGACCGATATTTGTTTTTTTATTTGCTTGGGAATGGATTTATCGAAAGTGCCCTTGTATTTTTTTTGGCAATAAAATCCCTCCCATGTATAATAAAAACTCCCATATTTAACATTAATATATTTATATATTGATGTATAAAAATCTGCCGGTATTATGTAATATTTATTAATATATTAAATAAAATAAACTTGCAACGGATTTTTCAACCTTAATCTTGCTATTTATTACCTGAAATTACCTGATTTTTTATTTAACAAACAAACTCTAACAGTTCATAGATGACTTTATAATAGACATATTTATTAATAATCATAAAGCATAGTACATATATTTTTAGAGTAATCGCGTTCGTTACTGCGAGTTTCTTTGCGTCAACTATAAAAACGAACGGTAAACTGCGATCAGGTTCGTGCGTGGAAATCGTTTCTTCAGATCGGTTTTTATCGATAAAGTTTAAAGTCGCGTTAAATTCTACGATCGCTTCGTCGTCAGCTGTCATCTGTCAAACTGTCGAAGACTCACGGAGTCGCCAGAACGGAGCGCACTCAATGACGACCCTCGCGGAACTTCGTCGTCAGTATAACCGACCAATCACGGCACGAATAAATTGACAACAATAGGCTTCGATACCAGTGACAACAATAGGCTTCGATACCAGTGACAACAATACTTGCGACCTATTCGATATATATCGCAACGAACTCTTTAGAGGAGGACCTCGGCACGAAAGAAAATGGAAAAATAATTTCAATAATCACCAAAAGCAGAAAAAAAAGAAATAAGAATGAAGAATTTTCGAGTCTCGGGGAAATAGGGAATGATAAACTAACGGTCGCACGCTGTAAATTTCCGCGATCGCCACCACTCACGCGCACAACGAGAAATTGAGAAAAATGCCGGCGCACGTGGCAGCCGGTGATCGACGGTCAAAAAAGCACAAGCAAAAATCAATACAATTGTAAAAAGGGGGTGACAATGAATTTTCAGGGGGGATCTGGGAAATGGGGCAATCAATTTGGGGGTAAATGGGGGAAGGGAAACTCAAGACGTACTCACTCAACCGGTCTTTCGCACTTTTTGTCGGTTACAATTATTTCCTCCGAACAAAATCCTTTCCAATATTCCTTTGGTATTCCGAGTCGTTATATAATCCAAAATTTGGTCCAATGCGTGTCCGTTTTATCGCCTCGGGTCGGTACTCTCCAG